>CM031963.1:4727466-4742466 GCA_018749465.1 Paracanthobrama guichenoti | reverse complement strand
TCCATTAACATAAGAATTTTGGGTGTAGACAAACCTTCATAGGTTTCAATGGGGAAATGGAATGGAAATATATAACAAGGAATGGATATATATTATTTAATAAGATTAGGGGGAAAATGGCCTTTTATAAAAGGTAAAAATATAACAAATATGCAGATTTAAATATGTAAAAGCTGACTGAACACTGGTGAAAATATTGCTTCAGAATAAATTACATTTACAACACAAAAAAAATTTACATATAAGGACAGCTGGAGGACCAATTTGCAACTGGCAACATGATTGGGTATAAAAAGAGCCTCTCAGAGTGGCAGTGTCTCTCAGAAGTCAAGATGGGCAGAGGATCACCAATTCCCCCAATGCTGCAGCCAAAAATACTGGAGCAATATCAGAAAGGAGTTTCTCAGAGAAAAATTGCAAAGAGTTTGAAGTTATCATCATCTACTAACTATAAATAAATAAATAAATAAATATATAAATATATTTATTGAATTATTTATTTTTATTGAATTATTTATAATTATTACCATATATATTATGAATAATATATATTAAATATTTGATATGTATTAAATATAATTGGTATTATTTATATTCATAAATTGTTATACATTTATTTGAAATTATTAAAGATTTTTATATATATAGACACATATAAGATATATATAGACACACACACACACACACACACACACACATAATTTCAAATTTCAAATCAAATATAAGAATTTTTTTTTTTTTTTTTAAATTTAATCCTTACTGCTGGAACTACATTTTAGTTGTCATAGCCATTTACATTTTATAACAAAGAGGTTTACAATATTTCTCTGGATCTTAAGCATGATATTTTGTATATTAATACTTTGAATATTTAAAACGCATCATATGACTTGTCAATTTCATACAAAATAGTATGTGTGTGAGTAACCTTTTTTTGTGCAAGAGTCTTTTGAACCGCATAAAATATTTTAAAATAAAGCTTGATTTTGGTTTTCGTAAATCTGACAAATGGAAATGCGGCAAATCCTTTTCTGCACCATCCTTGTGAAAATGACAAAGAATGGAAAATGGCTTAGCCCGCCATCATAGTAGTCGCAAAATGTTGAGTTATTATAGCAAATTAAAAACCTAATAAATTATTAACAAAAAAAAAAAAAAAAAAAAAAATTACAAATATAAATAAATATACAAATATTAAATACTAATATAATACATACTTTAATACATCTATCTGAAAGCATATGTTGCTAAACATGACATTTAAAAAATATGACTGCAGTATTGCAATAGATAAAAAAAAAGAAAAGAGTGCTTTTTCTTTCTGCTAGAGCACCGTGCACATGGAATTACATTAAAGCCAAGGCTGCACACAGACATACACGTACACGCTTACAATCCAACTGATTAAATTCAGTCGTGTGCCTCTGCCACATGAGGAGAGAGAGAGATTAAACCAATAGAAACAGTGAGAGAGGAGAGAAACGGGAGCAAAAGCACAGGCCAGATGATGGAAGGATCTACGCATGGTCTAAACCATCAACATCATCTCCTCTTTCAGGATGGCATTAGTCACAGGCCGAGGGTTTGGTTAATAAATGCACAGCATTCGGCTTGAGAAAACGATTGCGTTTGAGTTTGTCGAGCACCAAAGCACAAGCCAGATCAGACAATAGGTGCTCAATAAATTGACACAGTAGCCAGAATGTGGGTATAGTGGGTGTGTGAAAGCCTTCGTACCTTGGAGGCGGTGGAGGGGACTGTGTTTCCGGCGAGCAACACAATGTCCCACTTTATCTTCCTCCAATGGGGTGAGGCAGGGGCCACAGTGGGAGGAGCCAGGCTTGCAGAAGTGACGCCCCATTCTGGCACAGGCAATGTGATCGGGGCACTTGTTTGCTGGGAAAATAAATGTTAAAAGAATAAAAAGTATTAGACATACTCAAATTATATTACCCAGAGTAAAATATTTAGTGCCCTGAAGCACTAAACAACACATGTCATGTATTTGAATATTAATGTGCCCGCATTAGTGCAACAGGTGTTAATGGCAGGTGAAGCAAATGTTGTTTCAACGGTATCATTAAAAGTCATAATTTCCCCTGAAGCCACACCTGCATTTAGTCACCCGTCATGTTTTTTTTATTGGTATTGTTGTTTCTGCAGGTAGAAAATATCAGTATGTCCCTTTAAACATTCATAATAATGCTCTTAAATATATATTAAACGCTCTTGACATCTGTTGTTTACCTCAGAAAATTATTTTGCTTATGATTTATTAACTTTGTTCAGCAAGTTGAGACATATACGTTGTAAATAAATGCTGTTCTTGTGAATTTCTAATCAAAGAATCCTGGAAAAAATGTATCATGATTTCCACAAAAATACTAAGCATGACTGTTTTCAACATTAATAATATTTTTTTTCTTGAGCACCACATCAGCTATTACAATGATTCATGAAAGATCACGTGACGCATAGAAAGCAGTTATTTTAAATTGGAGAAAAAAAAAAAAAAAAAAAAAATAAATAAATATTTTATGTTTTCACTGTATTACTGTTTTCACTTTTTGATCAAATATATGCAGCCTTGATGAGCATAAGATACTTCTTTCAAAGTGTATATCTATACATTTCAACTTGTAATGATCATGTAAAGCCAGCTGGCAACTGGCAACTTTGCATGTATGCAGACAGAAAAGAAGGATTTGACACAAAAGTGTCCAGTAGATGCTGTTGATGGAGCTTAACTTGTATCAAACCTGAAAATTCCTTAAAGGAGTAGTTCACTTTAAAATAAAAATTACCCCAAGATTTATTTCACCCTCAAGCCATCCTAGATGTATATGACTATGACTAATTCTTATTTCTGATGAATACAATAATTTATATTAATAGAGTTATATTAGTTAAATATCTAGCTTCACCCAGACCGCCTTCTGTATTCAACTTAAGGAAACAGCGTAACTGGTGCGACGCATCACTAGAACGTAGCAAAGCGTTTTGAACTGAAAGAGGCATTATGCTTTCTACGCAACTTGAACTACGAAGGCGGTCTGGCAGAGGCTCGATATTTTACCTTATAAAGTGTTAAATATGGATATTTTTCTTACAAAACCCCATAAATTAAGCTTCAGAAGGCCTTTATTAACCCCCTTCAAACTCAATGAACCCCGTCACTGCCATTATAAAGCATCAGGATATTTATTAATATAACTCTGACTGTTCATCAGAAAGAAGAATGTCATATACACCAAGGAAGGCTTGAGGGTGAGTAAATCAAGGTCATTTTCATTTTAAAGTGAACTACTCCTTTAAGCCTCAAAAATATTCAATGGTAATGGTGAGTGAAGTACCCAATTACATCAATGCTATTGAATTCAATGCGTGTCATATCCTTGACTGACTTCTAATAGCTCGAGAGACTCTACAATCAGTCAGACTCAAACACGATTGAATGATTTAAATCGGTCCACATTTGCAATCATAATCTCAGCTCCTTCTCTTCAATGATACTTTTTTTCCATGTGCTCCTATTCTCTATAAATCCCTTAATTTCCTGTCTAATTCTCTCTGTGGGGGTGCTCGGCTCTCGGTGGAGGCTACAGAAGGAAACTAGGTCAGCAGCAGGTGTGTGTGCTGTGATAGTGCTTGTGGATTTCGTTGTGGATCAGGGTTACGTTAGGATCACTGAAGTACTGTTATAGTTTTTGTTAATTTTGTTGTGTTTTTGTCTTTTTTATAAATTTAAAACTGATCGTTTCGGTCACAATACTGTTTTATTTTCTCATAAAGAACGGCTATACACTCACCTAAAGGATTATTAGGAACACCTGTTCAATTTCTCAATGCAATTATCTAATCAACCAATCACATGGCAGTTGCTTCAATGCATTTAGCGGTGTGGTCCTGGTCAAGACAATCTCCTGAACTCAAAACTGAATGTCAGAATGGGAAAGAAAGGTGATTTAAGCAATTTTGAGCGTGGCATGGTTGTTGGTGCCAGACGGGCCGGTCTGAGTATTTCACAATCTGCTCAGTTACTGGGATTTTCACGCACAACCATTTCTAGGGTTTACAAAGAATGGTGTGAAAAGGGAAAAACATCCAGTATGCGGTAGTCCTGTGGGCGAAAATGCCTTGTTGATGCTAGAGGTCAGAGGAGAATGGGCCGAATGATTCAAGCTGATAGAAGAGCAACTTTGACTGAAATAACCACTTGTTACAACCGAGGTATGCAGCAAAGCATTTGTGAAGCCACAACGCGCACAACCTTGAGGCGGATGGGTTACAACAGCAGAAGACCCCACCGGGTACCACTCATCTCCACTACAAATAGGAAAAAGAGGCTACAATTTGCACAAGCTCACCAAAATTGAACAGTTGAAGACTGGAAAAATGTTGCCTGGTCTGATGAGTCTCAATTTCTGTTGAGACATTCAGATGGTAGAGTCAGAATTTGGCGTAAACAGAATGAGAACATGAATCCATCATGCCTTGTTACCACTGTGCAGGCTGGTGGTGGTGGTGTAATGGTGTGGGGGATGTTTTTCTTGGCACACTTTAGGCCCCTTAGTGCCAATTGGGCATCGTTTAAATGCCACGGCCTACCTGAGCATTGTTTCTGACCATGTCCATCCCTTTATGACCACCATGTACCCATTCTCTGATGGCTACTTCCAGCAGGATAATGCACCATGTCACAAAGCTCGAATCATTTCAAATTGGTTTCTTGAACATGACAATGAGTTCACTGTACTAAAATGGCCCCCACAGTCACCAGATCTCAACCCAATAGAGCATCTTTGGGATGTGGTGGAACGGGAGCTTCGTGCCCTGGATGTGCATCCCACAAATCTCCATCAACTGCAAGATGCTATCCTATCAATATGGGCCAACATTTCTAAAGAATGCTTTCAGCACCTTGTTGAATCAATGCCACGTAGAATTAAGGCAGTTCTGAAGGCGAAAGGGGGTCAAACACAGTATTAGTATGGTGTTCCTAATAATCCTTTAGGTGAGTGTAGAGTGCAACAGTTGGGTTCCGGATGTAAAAACTTTTAATTCATTTTCTGCAAGGTAATGGATTTTGAGCGATAATTTATAAAATCTTTATAAAAAACTATTTTACCCATGATGTTGTACAGAAAATTACACCAATCAGAGTCGAAAAAGCAACACAATCCAAAATAGCTCTTTAGCTCCGCCCACTAGCACTGCAAATTACTTTTTGAGTTGATCTCCCTACGCTTCCAAAATACTGAAATGTTTAAGTACTAATTTTGCAGTAAACTTAAAATATATTGCATTATACATATCAACATTTGTAAATGAGTAGTTTTAGATCTCTCCATTGTTTTTAATTAGATTATGCTGTTCTAATGCTTCATGGAACTGTAGTTCTTTCCCTCATTAAAGTCAAAAGGTAATAAATAAATACTACAACTTTTTTTAGTTAACGATCTGCAAGACTGGGGCTTTATTAGTGCTGTTCATTGATTCGAGTAAATGTTTTGACATTTGGGTATGAAGTGTTTTAATTCTACAATATATGGTGTAAATACGTGCACCCCTATTTTAAACATAAGTGCTGCCCTCTTAAGGTTGAATGGTGGCTACTGCAGTTGAATTTTCCTATTGGACGTTGTTTGTGCAAGTTGGCTCTTCCAATGGCTCACTACCACGCCCCTGGCACGAGCTCACCACGCCCTAAGAAATGTTTTCCCGCACTGATCCAAGCACTCCTCTCAGAAACTGAAGTCTACGCGCCTCGATCGCCGCCAGGTGGTTGGTCCCAGTATAGCTCATAACCCCCGCCCCTCCGTGTTTTGTAATGGAAGCGAGACAAACTAAATCAAATTACACTTCAAAATGTTTTTTCAAAATGGAGATTGGAGCTTTAGCTTTAATTTCTACATTTCCATAACTGTTTTTCACACCAACATAATGAATTGTTCTGCATCTACGAGAGTGTGGGCGGCTTTTTGATATCGCGGCTCTTCATCCTGCTCTCTACTGCGTAGATTCAGTCCCAAATCTGCACAAGATGCCATATTCAGACCTCTCAGAGGCTTCGCTTTACTTCAGCGGAAGCGAATTAAGTCGCTTCGTCCATATTTTTTTACTGTCTATGCAGATAATACTGATATTTTTGCCGCCCGTCAATTGTACAGATACTTTTCATACATGAAGACACGCTTTCAAACCCTGACAGCAAGTGGTTGCCATGTAACGAAGAACAATACCGTAACTAAACTTTTATTTGAGGAAATCTGTGTTTATAATAGGCTATTAGGTTTGAAATTATTGGTCCTGCGCTGCTTATTGATTCAGTTAATTTGAATAAAAATACATTGCATGTATCGGATATATTTTTAGTGGCATTCAGTATATTTCATCAGATTTGACTGTTCATAGATTAGGTCAGTGGTCCCATTCTCTCTTGCGCTGCTGCAGCTGCTACTTCGCTAGCATCATCGGCATCTGGAGTTAAGACAGCTGTCAATCAATCCATCACTGCGGGTTTCAGGTGCACGCCCCCCCGCTCAGCCCCACCCTCGGTTCATCCCCTTTGTCTCTGCTGGGTTCGGCCCACTTTTTCAGCATTTTTAAAATACTGCCAGTGGGTGGAGTTAGGCTGTGATCAGGGGTTTAGTTACCCTTTAAGTACAAAGTCTTGTACCTTTGTCTTTTTGTCTGATTTTCAAAAAATGTTTTTTTGTTGCTTGAAATCAAAGTTTGTAGTGATGTGATTCACCTCTGGTTGGCTTGGATCATGGCTTCAAATGATGGAATAGGCAACGACCATTTCTGGGATATTTTGGCTTTATTTTTCAACAGTGGAAGGAAGTGAAGACACGTCTTTTTTACAGTCTATGCTATGACCGCTTCACTGAACAGATCTGTGAATCGCTGCGTAACACCCATAGCAACATAAACCATGTATTATGTATCTCAACAAAAGTAACAGCTTAAAAAAATAAGACTGACCCCTGTTGGCTTTATATCTGCATTTAATTTTACCTTTTACTACCTTATCTACCTTTAATTTTGAGGCCACACCATTCCCTCTGTCAAAGAAATTCTTCCCATGCCGGAGATTGAACATATTCTCATGCTGAGATAAGCAATTGTAATGAAATATCCTACAGCCTATTGTGTTAAAAAAACAAAACAAATGAGAACATTTCCATATCTCTGTTTTTACTTGAGCTTCATCAAATCAGTCATTACATCTAGGAACATTCTCTTGTCGTTTTCTGTCACATTCAGGGACCATTTTTCTGGCAGAAGGATGGAATGTAATGATTTATGATGCGTTCATGCCAAGGAACGCTTTTTACAAGTTGTAATCATGGAAAGCTATAAGCGCACCTTTACTTGGAAAAAATAACATCAATATGTATTTTTTGCCGCTAGAGGCCGCTTATTCAAAGCAAACCGGAAATCGAGGGTAACGCGGGTATGATGTCATAAGAGGCACTCAGATTCGGTCTGTATCCTGGTTAAAATTAATTATTTCTCTGGATTTAAACATTCTTGGAAACATTTGGGATAATGCAAGTAACACAAGTCAACAAAATATATAACATTGTTCTAGTTCTAGGCTTTAATTTGTATTGTGTGGTAATGTTTTATAAAAGGCGTGCCGTATTGTAAATAGTCATGGCTGAAGGGGTTGCAGGCACTTTACGTGCCTAACAATGCCCTTTCATCCGTGACTGTAGGTGCGTTCAGGCCATTTCGTATTTATTACAATAAGTACAAGACTTTTCGGAGAGCTCCTACTCGTACCACGTGACTGCTGTACCACCTGATTGCTGGAGATTCATTAAGGCATTGATAGTGTTGCCATATAAACGCATAATTCCCAGTCCGAGAAGGTGAACAGCTCAGAGTGGAATGTCACATTTTGTCATTACGGTAATTACTACATGTCGCAAACTCAGCATGCATTTACAATACAGCACGGCCTCTCGTATTTTATTGCTTACAAATATGTCTATATAGTTATTCATTTTTAGTTTTAGTGTATTTAGGTTTAATTATGATAGTACTTAAGAAAATGAGAATTGTTGTCTTGGCTGCTAGCTGAAATAAAATATGTTTTTTAATATTTTATTTTATTTCAAGTATATGTTTTTTATGGTTTTAGTAAAAGATAGTAACCCTGCTGTGGAGGAAGGCATCTTAGGTCACAAAAACTACAGCTTAAAAAAAAAAAATCTCATGTGAGCCTTATTAATGGATTACATATTAGAACACATATTCTGTTTTCAATTGTGTGCTTTAGACACCAATAATGACAATGATTTATTAAAAACCCTTATTACTTCACTGGGAAATCTATTTTTATACTTATGGGCTCTGTAGAAGCATATACCACTGCTAGTGTTGGATAGATTATTTACAAATTGTAGTCAGTTACAAATTACAGGACAAAAAAATGTTTGTTATTAAAGTAATCTATTACAGTATGTTAAACATTTTAGGTAATGTAATCCGACTACTTTTTGATTACTTTTGACCCAACTCATCACATTGAATTGAATAGGATAATATTGTAACATTGATATAAAAATACAAAGAGAAAGAAAATATATTCCATTCTTTGTCATCAACAACATAAAGTGCATTAAACATTACATCACATCAGGATTTTCCAGACTGGGGTTCGTTAAGGAACTGAAAGCCTTCCAAAGACATAGCAAAACATGGTTAAATGACTTGAGTGATAATTCAAAAAGTGAAATGATTTCTATAAATGAAATGCTTTGTGGCCTCTCAAATTTCCATGTAATTATAGCTACTAGTGGCTGGTCAGGGTGTGCAATTTCACAAATCTAGAAACCTTTCTGAATGTATATAAACAAACATTTCAAACATGAAAAAGAATTAGAGAGAATCAATAAATTATGAATGATTTACTGCCATTGTGTGAATCTGATTACATGTAATCAATTACCAAGTATTGACTATTACTTAACCTGGGAGCTCATGCCATGAAAGGGCTTCCTTAAAATGTTATATGATAAAAAGTATGAATTTCTGTATGAAGAAAATTGAGAGGATTTTTACTTCCAGAAGCCTAACAGACACTCCAAGCAAAATGTCTGTTCGTCTTCAGTTGCCATGAATAAGCGCTTTGTGTTCTGTGATGAGTGGATCACTATCCGTCACTCTGACATCATCTGGCGGACGTCAGTAGGAACCCAGTATCAACCCAATGACATCCAGCATTTCATCCGGAAAAATTTAAATGAGCATGAAGCAGCATCAAACAATCATTCACTCTCTGTTCTGAACGGCTCATTCTTAATGGAGACTGGAGCTCAGCTGAACCAATGGTGTGTATCTTATAAGACAAAATTGTGTAATTTGTTCATGTGCACATAAAACAAAATACACATTTTTAAATTCACAGGTCTCAATGACGATGTGTTTCCAGGCAACAAAAAAGAGAGCGGTTATAAAAGGGTAGAAGTGCCATGTCAAGGCAAATGCTTGCATGTGCCACAGCAGGAATGTACATAGAAAATATGCGTGTCTATATTCTAATTATGGTTGCATATGGGTGGAAAATTTCCAGTAAATTTCCAGAAACTTTCCATGGGAAGTTAAACTGGGGAATTTTGGAAAATTAACAAGAATTTAAGGGAATTAATTAGAAATTTGGGGTAATTTATCCAAACTGTATCATATACAAACATTGTGTTTGGTAGCAGACATGCATGCAAAAAAAAAAAAAAAAAAAAAAAAAAAAACCAAGCATTTTTTGCTCAAACTCCTCAAGCCTCTAGTTTCTGCACTTTTCCTCTCAATCCTCAAAAGTCATAAGGAGTGTGCTGTGTGCATGTGACTGCGCTGGGTAGAAATACAACTAAACTTGCATCAACTCTGATTGTTTTAACCAAGATTATGCTGCAAGATGAAGAAAGTGTAACGCCTCTCACAGTTAAAAATGCTTATACTCTGCATGTCGTCATTGTTGCGCCAGTTACGCTTTTTTTGTAAGTTGAATACGGAAGGTGGTCTGGTGGAAGCTTTATAAAGTTTAAAATATGGATATTCTTCTTACACAAACCCATTGATTAGCTTCAGAAGGCCTTTATTAACCCCCGGAGCCGTGTGGAGTACGTTTATGATGGATGAATGCACTTTTGAGCTTCAAACTCAATGGACCCCCGTCACTGCATCAGGATATTTATTAATAACTCCGATTGGGTTTATCAGAAAGAAGAATGTCATATACACCTAGGATGGCTTGATTTACATTAAACATGAAGCGTCGACCCAACAGCATCAAAATTGTTAAACACACTGCCATTCAGTGTTTTTTGAAAGAAGTTTCCAATGCTTACCAAGATTTAATTTATTTAAACAGTAAAAATATTAATATCGTAAACTAATATTACAATAAAAAAACTTTTCTATTTTAATACATTTTAAAATGTAATTCATTCCTGTGATGCAAAGCTGAATTCCTCCAGTCTTCAGTGTCACATGATCCTTCAGAAATCATTCTAATATGATTATTTGCTGCTCAAGAAACATTTCTTAATAATAATAATAATAATAATAATAATAATAATTTATCACAACTGAAAACGGTTGTGCTGCTTAATATTTTTGGAAATTGTAATACATTTTTTTTTTCAGCATTCTTTGATGAACATTTTCAAAAAGAACAACATTTTTGAAATAGAAATCTTTTGTAACATTATAAAATATCTTCACCGTTAATTTGTGTTTTTATTTATCATTTCAATGCATCCTTGCTGAAGTATTCATTTCATTACAGAAAAATATTACTGACCCCAAAATTTTGAACACTACAGTACAGTATGTCCTTAAAATATACAGAATGAAACGTATAATATTAATATGAACTGCACAGGCCCAACACAATAAAAATCTGTCACACAACATGCTGGCCTTTGCCTGGTTTGGCTAATTTCGACTGATTTTACACCAAAACCATTGAGTTTAAATTGACTTAACATTTGGCGTCAACAACAGAAACCGGAAAGTTTTTCTTTCTCCCCACGCATGTTTATATGGTAATCTGCAAATAAAAATCAATGTGTGTGCTGGTGGTATGGCGCACCGGTTAACTAACTGGAAGGTGCCTGATCGATCCCTGTAAGGATATTAGCTTTGACCATATCATCATTGTAACCTTTAATAGGTGTTGCTTACCCTCCTGCTGCTAAATATGTATACATTTCTGCTAATCACTAGTCATAGACATCATCTCTCATTAGTCTTCATAAAACACTACCAGATTGCTTTTAAATCTGGACGAGGAGTCATGAGAACTGAGATTAACTGACTAATGAGGTGCAACTGTATGTGTGTATGTGAGAGATGCACATTCCTCTAAACACCCCGCTGGGCCGCCCACCTCCAGCCGGTCATGGACATTAATTTACACAACCAACCACAAGCTCAAGCTGTGCTTGCAAATAAGGAGGGAATTTGGAAGCAACCGTTTTTTTTTAAACTAGACTGCATTGAATATACTTCTATCCCAGTAACTACTTGACTTCAGTGTCATTAAAGGGAGAGTTCATCTACTCACCCTTATATGTTGTTCCAAATATGAGTTTTTCTTCTGTTGAACATAAAAGACAATATTTTGAAGAATGTTGGTAACCAGGCAGTCAACGGTCGCCATTGACTTCCATAGTTTTTTGGAAGTCTATGGAAGTCAGTGGCTAACGTCAACTGTTTGATTACCAACATCCTTTAAAATATCTTCTTTTGTGTTCAACAGAAGAAAGAAACTCATACAGGTTGGGAACGACTTGAGGGTGAGCAAATGATGACAAAATTTAAATGTTTGGGTGAACTAAGCCTTTAAGCTAAATCTGACCCCAAGTTTCTTGCAGTACACAACATCAGTAAACTGATCTTAAAGGGATAGTTCACCTAAGACATAAACATTCTGTCATGATTTACTCACCCTCATGTCTTTCCAAACCTGTATGGCATTTTTTCCCCCCTGTGAAACACAAAAGATGATATTTTGAAGAACTGTTTTTGCCATACAATGAAAGTCAGTGGGGTTTGAAAACAACTCTGGACCCAATTTACTTTTTTTGTATGGACAAAAAAACAACAAGACCTCTTTCAAAATATCCAATTTTATGTAGGACCCCATTGTTTTAGCTAACAAGGCTCACTGCAGTGATTCTGGTTGAAGGAGATTCTTTGATCGCCAGATCAGTCAGTCCATCAATGACATAACACTGATCAAAGTCAATTCTGACAGACCACTTATAATTATATTTGTACTCTCTGAAGGACCCATAACAGAAGTGAGATCAATCATGCATGACATGTAAACCCTGAGCAGTATCACATTGAACAGAGCGGTTTCTGAAGATAACTATACAATATAAATTAATATTTAAGTTATTATTAGTGCAGTGCAAATTATCGCGTTAACGCAGGCAATTTTTGTTTTGAGTTTAATGCATTAAAAAAATATTTAACGCAATTAACACAGCGTTCGTTTTTATATCCATTTTTGCCTAGAGTTACATTATATGATCACGCTCTTATTCATGTAAATGCTTTCATACCATCAAAGCGCGACAAGACAGAAGAGAATGTGCTGTATGTCAGTGTCCTGTCTGTGTGGCTGCGTCTCAATCTGATCCCTAGTGCAGGGAGTCGGTCACATTCATGTACGTTACACGTTATACTGATTCACCACCTAAGAGACACACACACACACACACACACACACAGATTTGCGCCAGTCTCGTGCACACATCGAGTTCTGTTTTGCTCTTGAACAAACAATAACACATAGAATGTTGCCAAAATGCCAGTTTTGTCGATTATTCCCATAATAGGAGTCTTAAATTAGTTAAATAACGTCTTAAATAAACGTAAAGATTTGTGAGGAAATGAGATGCGCGTGACATGACGTTCGGCAGCGGACGATCTTAAATTCACAGCAGCACTAATGTTTTATTAATGTTCATCAAAGAACAAAGGAACAGAGAAAAGTGTAGCTTTAATGATAAGTCATCTAAATTTAATGTATTATTTATGCAGTTAAGAAAGCGGTTTGATAACGATTACATTTCTGTACATGTCTAACAGGGAAGGCCACAGGTAAATATAACATTTATTATAATGGGTTTATGTAAAGATTGTTTTAAGTTGTTTTTTTAAAGCCTAATAAATGTTGAAATTGGTAGCTTTCATTTATACTGTAATGTAAATGTCATTAATGTTTCATTGAGACATTAGTATCAGTTATACTGGCCTTCATTCAAAAAAAGATGCCATTACAACACATATTTAAAATATGCTGTCTTTAAATTGCTTCTACATTAATTTGGAGAGTAACTGAAATTAATACAATATCAAAATATTAAAAACTTGTGATTAATCGCGATTAATTACAGAAAAAAAAATCGATTCATTTGTTTATTTTTTTTTAATTGATTCCCAGCAATTGTTATTATATAATTGATCCAGTGGTGTGTTTGTTAGGAGCATTGCCCAAAAAATGTACAACAAGGAAAAGAGATATGTACTATGGATATTGTTACTGATAGCTAAAAAAGATGATAACAGTGGAAGGAAGAAGATCCTCCAGTTAAGCCTGGTTCAATGGAGACTGAAACAAGGTCATACAATGGAAAAAAAAGACGTTTTTCTGCAAAGATTTACAATACATTTATATGTAACTAAGGTGGGTAATAAAGAATGGGATTATAAACTATTTTAACAGCAATGTAACCTGCTCCTGTTAATTTCTGTACAAGTGCTACCTCCACAAAAAAATGTATTAATTACTCTCATTTGTAAGGGGTTTAAATGTTGGGGATGGGGAAGTTATGTAAAAGAAATTTAAAACGTTTACCATATACAGTATGTTTGTCGGCATGCAAGCTTGGCTCATCCATTACTGTTACTCTTTAAGTATATTGTACTCAAGTGTTAACATGAAGCTAAATAAACTTTTCCCTTAATTCCAAAAATAAATAAATGTGATTAGGTAAAGTATTTATACTTTAAAATAATATTAAAAGAATGATCATCAGAAATTGAGTACTACTACTAATAAAATCAGCATTCCAACATGGTTATGTAATTTACATAACCATTTATATATAACATTATTGGGTTGAATTTTCAGTATGATTAACTACACTGCAAAACATATTGTCAGTGTACAATTATTTTTAATTATGAATTAATAATTGCACAGTATAGGATTTAGGTCTTATCTATGGAAGCTTGTTTCCATCACGGAATAAAAAGAAAAAACGTAACTGCGACTTTTTCCTCACAATTGTGAGTTTATATCTCGCAATTCGTACTTTTTCCCCCAGAATTGCATGATATACCGACCCCTGTTATAAAGGCAGAATTGTGACATATAAACTCGCAATTCTGAGAAATAATGTCTTTTTTTTCCTGAGAATTGGATTTTATCATTTGCAATTACCAGTTTATATCTTGAAATCCTGACATTATAACTGGCAGTTTATAGCTCACAATCGGAATCAGAATCGTGAGATTAAAAAAAATGCAATTATCTTTTTTTATTTTTTATTCAGTGGTGGAAACAAGCTTCCATACTTATCACATCAGTTCACATTTAAACAAGAAAAAAATTTGTCTCATTGGGTGGACTCTTCTTGGGCTCTACTGGGTTTCCAATCAGGTAACTTAAGGAAATAAGAAATGTAACTGGTTGTAAAGGCCTTGTTCTGGTCCTTTTGTTTAGGAACACATCTGAAATTTTCCACAAAATTTAAAAATAAATAAATAAATCACCAAAACTTCTAATAGGTGTGCACTTCCCAGGAGGCTGTGGAGAATCAGATTTTCTCCAAACCTCTCTGGCCCTTTGCTGAGCCAAGGAAAACTGCACACGATTACATAAAGATCAGCATTTCATAAAGCTGGATTTAAAATTAATGTTTCTTACCATCTGCTGCTGGCTCAGAAATCATTAATCGAGCTATGAGCGGG
>CM031963.1:4714966-4722466 GCA_018749465.1 Paracanthobrama guichenoti | reverse complement strand
GGATTTTATAGTGCATATATGCCAAGTTTGTTTGTGCCTTAAAAGTAGAAGTAGAACACATTATGAGTCTCACACGTCAGAATACGGATAATGTTGCCGCAGCTGCTTCGTTCTCACACGCGAGGTTTGTAAAGAGCATGTGGCCTTATTCAAGGATCTGCTGCAGAGATAAGCCACTGCTCTCAATGTGCGCTCTGCAAATCATCATTGTGACAACAAACAGGCTGTTTCCAGATCTCTGTAGAGCCTTAGATCCTCACGTTCCCCTGAGACAGCAAGAGCAGAGTCCAATTCAGCAGTTACTACAGCAACGCAGCTAACCTTTTCTCAATCCACTCCATCACCTCAGAAGAGAGCAATGCAGCACTCAGACACCTCACACTACCCAAACACATTTTATGTAAGTGCATTACGAAGCGAGCTGTGACGAGAACTGCAGAGTAATGGAAAGATTTTGAAACAGCAGAATACCTTTCATACATCTCTTTTATCCTGTGCTTTATGAGAGGCAGGTTTAAGGTGGCATTTTAAGGTTCAGATTTCAAGTTTAAGCATCTAACAAAGCACTGAAGTGTTCTTCAGATCGGTACACTATTGTCAACAAACTATTTCAGGCTACCACTTAAATTACAAAGACGCTTCAAAAGGCAGCAATTAACAGTTTACAAAGGAAAATAAAAAGGGCTTAAGACATAGCCGTGATGTACCTCAAACCTGAAACTTAAACGTTAAACAGTTTTGAGCAAGTTGAGCAACCAACACGCCATTCTACTTCCTCCTCTTCTTTTGTTTAATGCCGATTTACATAACCTACTTAATGCATATCGCCACCTATTTGGTGGTTATGCAATAATTTTTTCAATGTTTTCTTTTAATAAGTAATCTTTATTCACTGAGAATAAGGATTATATTGTTTGTTTGATGCTAATTAATTGAATGCAGATCCATGTGTGAGATGACAATAAAATAAATAATATATATATATTTGAATTGCATTAACATTTAAACTTATTTTTAATTTTTTTCTTTTTCTAATTCTTTAGAATTAATATATAATATATAACAAACAAATTTGGTTATATTAATTATATAAAACACATCTGAATACCTCAAACTAACCCTGGATCATGAGCTGCTCCGGAGCAGGTTATGTTCAGAGAGTGAGTTGCTATGGTTACTTACATACCCTGAAAGTTACCTCCGTTTCTGGAACTGAAAGTTGAGGTTATCCGCTAACTTACTCTTAAACATAACCCGGGTATGTCACATTACCTGCTTTCTGGAATACCCCAGGGGTTTTCAAACTTTATGATGCCAAGGACCCCCAAATATGATGAATCTTTTATAAGGAAAAATCTTTTCTGTAACTGAAATAAAGCTGAATAGAAATAAAACAAAATATAAAGTAGTGCTGTTAAATCGATTAATCACATCCAAAATATAAGTCCGTTTATGTAACATATGTGTGTGTACTGTGTATAATTACGGTCTATAAATACACACACGCATATACATACAGTATTTCCATGCAAATGTTTCTTAAATATAAACATGGATGAGTGTGTATTTATATATACATAATAATTATACACAGTATATACACACACACATTATGTAAGCACAAACTTTTATTTTGGATGCGATTAATCTATTTGACGGCACTAATATTAAATTAAAAATAAACTGAAATAAAAATTAGATGTGCAGCCTTGGCAACTAACTGAAATTAATAAGTTGAAGTTACTTGAAATAAAAATAAAGCTAACAGAAATATATATATATATATATATATATATATATATATATATATATATATATATATATATATATATATATATATATATATATATATATATATATATATATATATATATATATATATATATATATATATATATATATATATATATATATATAAAAATGAATAAAATGACAAACACATAATGACTAAAAATTAAACAAATTACAATGAAAATTAAAAATATAAAAGGCCAATTCAAAATATTAATAAATACTAGTTTATAAATTCTAATAAAATGTATATAAAATTAAAATATAAATAAAATAGTTGTTTATATTTAAACATGACTTTCTATGTGACTTGAGCATAAACATTAAATATTATAATTGTAGCTGTTTGTTGATTAACTAAATGGTGTTTCATAGGTTTTGTACACCGGAAAACTGTAAAAACATTCAATTGAAAAGGAACTTGAATAGGCTTTGAACAAGAAAAATCCGACTTAGAACGAGGACTTCTAGGAATACTAAACTACTAGTTTCAGAAGTTCACTACGCCAGTGAGATTATGATATTCATAAAAGTGCTCCTCAAACAAGCAGACCAACTGGGTTGCTTTATTCACCTGCACGAAACAGGCTTGATTATCTACACGCTCTGGTCACCATCTGTGTGTGAAATTACTGCGGGGTTCACACTAAACGTGGCAGCTCTTTACAGAAGTCACGCTAGTGAACAACAAACAATCTACAGTGGAAAACATGCATAAACACACGTTAACAGCTCTAGGAGATGAGATAAGAGAGAGAAAGAGAAAAAGAGGGTCGCCATTTGTTAGCCTTTGGGCATGTTACGCCACACTGGAAACCTTTTAGAGCAATATGATATTTAGGATAAAATTAGAGCTGCATATATCAATAAATACAAAAGAATATTTTAATCTTTCTTATTGCTGGATAAAACCATAGAAGTCAGGGGTGCTCAGCAGGTGTGTGTCAATATCAAAGCAATTGTGAGAGAGTGTTGTGCCAGTGTCCAGCTGCTGGAATTCCCACAAGGGTCTGAAAAAGAAACTTGATAATCTCTGCTCATGTTCTCCATAATTGCTGCACTCACATCCCATATTCCAGCTCACACAGCCCACAATGGACCTCTTAGACTATTACAATGAACATTTGAGTAATCAATCAGGACACTGGCTCGATAAACAGAACGAAGGAGTGAAAATATATAGACTTCCAATAAAAGTTCAAATGGGACACCAGATGCTGAATTAGGTGCTCCAAATGAAAGCATTTACTACATAAATGCATACATAACATTAATAAAATAAAACAGCATCTGATTTTTTTTTTTTTTTTTAAACGATGGTACTGGGTTTGCCAATTATTGCATGATCTAAAAGTAATTTTAGCAAAGATCTTTTTTTTTTTTTTTATATGCAAATTGAAATAATTAACTTCCACCAAAGCTAAAATTAAGAAGTTAAAGTTCAGCTAAAAGTTACTTTGCAATGCAAACATCATGTTAGAAGCATGCAAATACATTTAGACCTATACATTAAGTTGATACTATGCAATATCAACTAATCTCTGTATCCACCAAAGGGTCCTTGCCCATAAAACAGTGTTTGACAACACTTTAATAGGAGAGGATCCGAATAGCTGAGAACACAACAGGGAAACTACAAACACATTTTCCTTCATGTTTGTTTCTCCACTTGTTCAACCTGATTAGGGTTTACAGACAGTCTGAATCCGGTTTACTTTAATTAGCATATCTACTACTTCAAAAGTGTAATAAAGAATAAACCACATGTCTAAAGCAGGTATAAAAATAGCTTCTTAAACTCACATTCAGCTTTGGAAATCAAGGATATAGGATAACATTAAATTCAAATTCCATTTTAACCACTTTAAATAGTATTTTCATATCACAGACCATGAATTACATTAAGCATTAATTATTATTTTATATATATATATATTCCTATACTAGCTCACAAAAGCTGCTGTGCTACCACCAGACAGACAGACAGACAGACAGATAGACACTTACCCGGTTTACTCGCGCCGACGGCGGCGAGGATTACGCAGATCAAGACCCCAGGTAGGAGGAGGGAGGCCCGGGCTCGCCGTGCGCTCCGACTCCGGGAAAACAACATCCTTCGCTGCGCTTCTCAAGTCCAGGACAGCAGATAAAAGCTCCGGAGTGTCATTCCCTTATCTGTGTGGGTCGGATGGACGCACACGACTGAGAGAGACAAACCGGCCCGAGTGAGGATGAAAGCGTCAACTCAAGAAGAGCGTTAAGCCGCTACCCGTGTGGTACAGAGCTAAAGATAGAGGAGAGAGATTGCAACAGGAGAGAGGAGGAGGACCTCCACTGATAAACACGCCACCGGAGAGATTAGAACAGCTAACGTTACATGCAGCAGCGGGAGGATGAATGAGCTCGTGACGCAATGACGCTGACGTCGGTGCTTCTTCTCTCAGGTGAGGGAACACATTCTATTAATAACAAAATAAAAGAGTTTTTCAGAGTTGTCAAAATAGTTGCCACAATGGTGACATTAACAGTCTTAAGTTTTGAAGTAAGTTCTGTTTAAAAGGGACTTGTACGTTTGAATATTCTTTTTCTTTTTCTTTCAGTCTATGGTTTGAACATAAATGTGTGTCCACAGTGTGTGTAAACAACCAGCCTATAATGGTAAAAATCTACCCACTTTTTTATAATCTCCATAAATCGAGCAGTTCCAGATTTCCCCCTACTCTTACATAGAAGCCCCGCCCATGACTGGTGACGATCTGCCATATTAGCGTAGATACTGCCACAGAATTCCGCCATTTTTGTTTCCTAGCTGTAGCAGCTGGAGATATACAATGTACTTTTACAAATGTTGTTATTGGATGGACCAACATACATAAGAGTCTCGATAGACCCCAAAAATACATACTTTTGAGTGTGTAGCAGAAGAGTATGCAAGCTTTGGGACATACTACTTTTTTTTTTTTTTATACCACTTATCTATATCATACCACTTATCTATAACTTATCCGTCATCTATAACGGACTCTGTCGTTTGTACGTGCATCATGTCACTGTTTAAACTGCCCTGTCAATCGTCACAGTTAAAATCCTCCACATTCAATTTAATTTCCTACCGTAATGGAGAGAAATGTAGTAGGACGTTGATCTGCCATTTGTGGATCTTTAACTTGAGACTCTCCTCAAGTGTTTGCAGTTTAAATATAATGATGCATTTAAAGGTTAATGGCCAAACGTATCATTACAAAAGTTCACAACGCTGAAATATAATGTGGATAACATTGAGTAAATATCTTTTTGTCAGGTTAAATACTAATAATTGATCACTCAAACCCCTTTATCTAAACTTCTCTACTTAACCGTTGGACTCACGCATCCGCCATGTTTGTAGTTTAAAAAATTTTTCGCTAAAATTCGCATTCCCGGGTATCTTTGGAATACTCTTTTCAACATACTACGATTTGGGATATACTAATTATTTTTATCGAATTGGGACGCAGCACCGGTGTAGGGATGAATTGGGTTCCCCTCCACATATATTCTATATAAATATAAATTGAATGTTAAATGTCCAAATATTTCAGTTATAAATAAAACAAATGAATGATGTTTAATTATTCACATAAAAGGCTATTTTTATAATTTATTAATTAACAGTTAATCAAGTGTAAGAAATGACATTAAATTTTTATTAATGTGTTTTTGCAAAACGAGGGTCAGTTCAACGCTGGATCTGCACAAAGGTTTTTAGATGACAGTACATGCTAGTCGATGAGTTGAATCAACTACATAAATGTATCCACTAACTATTCAGAAAAAACGTCCAGACTTCCTGAGTCTCTCCATCAGTGTCCGACTCCGGTTCGTCTTGTAGGGCTGAATACCACTGACAATTTCTGGCATTTTGGCCTCGTGACATTCTCCAGTGTTGTTCTCGCCTAAAGGCCCCGCCCTCTTTTGAAAAGGAGGAGCAGCAGCTCATTTGCATTTAAAGGGACACACACAAAACGGCCTGTTTTTTTGGTTTTTTTTCTCACACCCAAATAGTGGCAAATTTGACAAGCTATAATAAATGATCTGTGGGGATTTTGAGCTGAAACTTCACAGACACATTGACAAATAAGTCTTCATCAGATTTATATTACATCTTGTAAAAAGGGGCATAATAGGTCCCCTTTAAACACACAAAACCACTGCTAGATAAAACAATTTCGTCTAATTGAGCTTTTGAGACCTTCAATTTTAATGTTACTGCAATCATGAGTGTTTTTCTGACTCAAAGAGTTCAGATTTCTTGCTGCCATTTTAAAATCTTAATATTTAGATTGTTATATTTAAATTATTCACATGCTCTTATCGTGTTTTGTATTATTACTGTATATTTCTGGTTTTCAAAAAAAAAAAAAAAAAAATACTAGTATACCAGTATAAATGCTGTTTATTAACAATTCATACAAATAACATTATAATAACATTTATTATATATTTTTCTTTTGCATATATATATTTTTACATAGTTCATTATAGAAGCCCTGAAATGTGGAAAAATAATAATAATAATATTATATATATATCAACTAATCTACTAATATGTCAGAAGAGGGAAAAAACAGTTTGTCAAACTGTTTCAAGGGATCTACAAGATAAACATTTATTTAGGCAAACTGAGTGTGAATAATGACAAAATTGTAAACAACAACAACAAAAAAAAACAACAAAAAAACGATACATTTGTTTAGAAACAGATAAGGTAATATTGAAATTCATATGCCATGCTTATGAAATATGCTGATAGTGACACCTGGTGGTCAAAGTTGGCACATGCTAATTGTTAGGGAGCAATCAATTTCTTTCTCATAATATATAAAGGTGAATAAAAAACATTTTAAAGATTCAAGATTCAAGAGTTTTATTTGTCACATACAGTTATATACAGAATATACAACCGGCAGTGAAATGTAAACAGGTCCGCTCCATGGACAGTGCAAATTCACAGTTAAAACACAAGGAGGAAATTATAATAGAAATAGAATAAAAAAGTACTATATATACACTCACCTAAAGGATTATTAGGAACACCATACTAATACTGTGTTTGACCCCCTTTCGCCTTCAGAACTGCCTTAATTCTACATGGCATTGATTCAACAAGGTGCTGAAAGCATTCTTTAGAAATGTTGGCCCATATTGATAGGATAGCATCTTGCAGTTGATGGAGATTTGTGGGATGCACATCCAGGGCACGAAGCTCCCGTTCCACCACATCCCAAAGATGCTCTATTGGGCTGAGATCTGGTGACTGTGGGGGCCATTTTAGTACAGTGAACTCATTGTCATGTTCAAGAAACCAATTTGAAATGATTTGAGCTTTGTGACATGGTGCATTATCCTGCTGGAAGTAGCCATCAGAGAATGGGTACATGGTGGTCATAAAGGGATGGACATGGTCAGAAACAATGCTCAGTTAGGCCGTGGCATTTAAACAATGCCCAATTGGCACTAAGGGGCCTAAAGTGTGCCAAGAAAACATCCCCCACACCATTACACCACCACCACCAGCCTGCACAGTGGTAACAAGGCATGATGGATCCATGTTCTCATTCTGTTTACGCCAAATTCTGACTCTACCATCTGAATGTCTCAACAGAAATCGAGACTCATCAGACCAGGCAACATTTTTCCAGTCTTTAACTGTCCAATTGTAGCCTCTTT
>CM031963.1:4377466-4709966 GCA_018749465.1 Paracanthobrama guichenoti | reverse complement strand
GTCACACCCTCAGCAAGATCGCCTTCCTTAGCAAGACGGAACTTAATATTTAACTTCTCAGGTTTTTCTACAAGGAAATAAAAAAAATAAAATAAAAAAAAAAATCAAACAAATTTGACATTGGAGTCCACAATCTATGTAAAAGAAGAAAAAAAAAAAAAAACCCTCCATAAACTGAACGAGATATACAAGACAAAATAAATATGTTATTTAGCAAATGGTTTGTGAATAATGGTGGATGAATATAAATGTAAAAAGAAATAATTACTTCATATAACTGTATAATATATGAAAGAAACAAAATTCTAGTATGCTGATTTTAATTTATTATTTAGCAGATTATTATTTTAGTGGAAACCGTGATACACTACAATTCAAATGTTTGTGGTATGTACAAATAAAAAAATAAATAAAAAAAGTAATTATTAACATTTACATGTAATAATTTAAATGAATAGTTTTATTCAGCAAGGACACATTAAATTGATCACAAGTAAAAAGTAAAGGCATTTATAATGTTACAAAAATTACTTGTATATAATAACCATTATTAATAATTGAGCAGCAATAATAACTGATAATAATTAAGCAGCAAATTAGTATGATTTTTGAAGGATCATGTGACACTGAAGACTGGAGTAATGATGCTGAAAATACAGCTTTGCCATATATACGATATTAAAATAAATAAAAAAAAACTTATTTTAAATTGTAACAAAATGACAATACTTATGTTTGAAAAATCTAAATGCAAATCTAAATGCATATATAATCAAAGCGGTTGCTAGTTAGTGACTGTCTGCAATATTTCAGAATAAAATAAGAGTGTGTGTAATCCATATGAAATAGTTTTAGTCTGATTCAAATACCTTTTCCCAGTTGTTTCTCTTTGGGGAGCAGGAGAACGTCCACATTGTGATGCTCTTGCAGAGCGGCAGTGAGTGTAGCTCCCTCTTTGCTGAAGAGGAACACCAGGGGAACTGTGATGTCATCTGTAGGTTCTCCATCTCCAACCATCTGGAACAGTGGCGTCTCAGAACTGCTGCTCCCCTCTCTGTGATCTGTGAGAACATTCAAAACCTAAGAGTCCAGATTCTAAGACAGTGCAGAGAAGAAGTAATATTACACTAGATCTCACCAATGAAGATTACTCCGATGGCTCCTGCTTCCTGCAGGCGTCGAGCTTTAGCAGCAAACATGCAGTCTCCTCTCAATGCCAGCGCTATGCGTCCCTGCAGCTCTACTGCATTCTCAATGTAACCACACGCCGTATAAGGAACACTCTTCACAATACTACCTTTGACCTTTGAGAAAGTCAGAGAGGAGACAATAATTCAATTATGTTAAATAAATGACGTGACTGCAATGAGGTTAAGAAGTTTCCATACGGTTGCTTACCCCATGCTCTTGTTTGGTAAGATCCACTCCAAACTTTGCAGGACCAGCCGTAAGGACTGTTCGACCCAAAAATGGAGGGGAAATCAGCTGCACAATCAGTGGCACCACTTCCTCATGCTCAGGGGTTTGACTCACCTCAGCAACCAGCTTCAGCTTGTACACACCCTTCTGTGAGTCCTATGGAAAAAGAGATTTGATGAATTATCTGACATACCGAAGGGATAAATCACAGATTGTCCAACAGTCTGTGATTAATAAACTAATTAAAAAATATTTTATTTAATTGAGATAATGCTGAAGTAAAATACAATATATATAACATTAATAAATAGTGTATTGTGGCATGCAGTGTGAGTGTGAGGCCGAGAGCCGTGGGAACGGAGCGAGAGTGCTAATGCACGCCACACCAGTCTCAAGATCCACAGAGGTGTTCCAGAAGGGTAAAAGGAGGAGGGGCAACCATGAAGGACGAGAGGACCCGGCCTGGACTGTTGTTGTTTGGTTTTAGTTTATGTGGCAGTCGTCCGTGAGGGGCTGCCCCTTTACTTTCATTTTGCTGTTTGTTTTAGTCATTATGGTTTAACGTTCGTCGGTTCCTGCCTCCTCCTTCCCTGAACACAAACCTTGTTCCATATATAAATAATACTAAAATAACTGGTTGGTCTACTGAAATATATCATTCTTGAAGATTCACCTGAGATGCTAAGCCTTGGCTTGCAGAGATCAGCTCAGTGAGAGGCGTCAGAGAGATGCCCATGCTTTTCAGAAACTCGACTGGCTCCAGGCCAGTGTCATGAAGAGGCAGTTCAATCCCCCTGTGTTGAAGAAAAAGAGGAATTAGGCCCTTTTTCTTGTACATGCTGCTCTATAGTAAACCTGTAGCATATGACTAACCTGACGGCTTGCTGAGCTCTTCCCACGCCGGTGAGGTATTTATAGCCGTCCCTGATAGTCTTGGCGAAGGTGGGGTTGTTAGGGAACAGGGTTTGAGCACTGGGGCATGAGTATGAAAACAAATCGTCTTCATGAGCTTGAGGTTCCTGAAAGATACACGATGTTGTGATGTTGTGACTCTTTAGCTATGTTTCCATTGACATGCTTGTGTGAATTTTGGGATATAGCATTTAAAAAAATAAAATAAATAAATAAATAAATAAAATTCCTCGATGTGCAACAAAAACTCATGTGACATTTCCTCAACAGATCATGTGATTGGATAATAGACCAATAGCATTGCACACCTGTCACCATCTCAAATGTGGTTTTAGTCATTCTGAAATGCCTGAGCCAAAGTCTGTCATCAAAATGGTTTTGCATAATTACCTCCCAGACTGGTCTCACACAATTGCATTCCTGAACATTAGGCATCAGAACGCAAGATAACATGACAGTATTTGTCGTCTAAGGTGCAAGTCATTTTATTATGTAGGGAGAAAAGTGCCACGGTGGCTTCCCTGGTTGCAACAACTTACATTTTTATTATTGATATTATGCTCCAGTTTCCCACTTTTGTTTTCTTGAACACAAGGGAAGGAAACGGTGCTTTATTCATTAAGTGTTTATTCATAAGTGTTTTATGCAATATTTACATTTTCTGATAAATTTAGATGGAAATAACTATTGTATACAAAAGAAAAATTCACATTTTGGGAATCTTTAAAACAAAAGTCTATGGGCCTGTTTACACCTGGTCACTTCATGTGTTTTTACTGATCGCATATCTTTCTGATTTGTTAAAACGGTTCCATTTACACCCCAAAACAAATATAAATCCGATCTTCAATTCCTGCTCTATATGCAAATTTTAACTGAATTCCCGTCAACGAAAGTAACATATGAGCTGCATTTTATTTATCATCAGCTAATTTCAAGATCAAAGACCACAATAGGAGAAAGAGCAGCATCAGCAATGGTAAAATCATTCAGGCCCTGTTTACACCTGTTATTAGATGTGTTTTGATTGATCGATCACAAGTAGATGAGAGACACATTCCTGTTTACGCCTGGCGTTTTAATACGTCTTTTGTCCACTTTCAACCTTGAGTGGGTAAATGTATGGGCTTTTTCAGATCTTTCGATCTAGTGCAAAAAATAAGCTTGCACAATTTACATATGAAACAGAAGACGACAGAAAAAACGCACAGAGAGCAAAAGCTTTAATTTGTTATGATAGCCACAAGACCAAGCTGAGCACTGTGATTGCGTTTTAAAAATCATAAACGTTGAGAACATTCCAACCTCCAGCCGACAAAGTTTAAATCCCATTTGGCTAGCGCGCTTTCTATAATGTTTACACGTTAGGTCTTTAGTGTCTGTTCAAACGCATTTCGACTACCTCTGGAAGTGATCGAAAGTGGACAAGCTCAAAATGTTTTAGACCCCGTTAACACCTGTATTTAGGGTGTCCACTTGTGATCTGAACGACCAAAATGCATCTTAATACCAGGTTTAAACAGGGCCTTAGGTCATTTTCACACTTCGTTCCAAACGGGGCACGGTTCGCATGAAAAATTGTTAACGTGAAAGCTGTCATGCAGACCCTGGTGTGCACCGGGGTACCGAACCCTAGACTACCTGAAGGAGGGAAGTGGTCTGAGTTCGGTTGCACTCGAACTGTGCCGTGATTCAAGTGAATGGGAAAGCAACACAAACTTGTGTGCACTTGGGAATGGCTCTCAGACCAGCGATCGGATTTAAATCCATCTCAAAAGTGCTCCCAGAGGGCATTTACACCTGGCCTTTTCATGAATTAATAGCTATCTGATCAGAGAAAAAGCATTAAGTGACCAGGTATAAATAGACCCTATTAAAACAACTAGAGTCCTTATGGGATTTTTTGGATCCATAAGAACTCTTGTTCCTCTGACTGACCTCCAAATTATGTTCTAGAACGTGCCGTTTGTAGAAAAAGTTGTAGAGCTCTTACCGTGTTGTTTGTTTGGCAGGAGGGCTGGGTCGTTGATAGAGATACTGGGAGCAAATGAGCCTCAGTAGTGAAAATATAGTCATCAATGTCTATAGGCAACTGACTCTTTTCTGAGAAGAGCAGGTAGAGATACTTAAACATCTCAGCCAGGAAGAAGGAATCCATCCTTGAAATAAACAAACATACAAATAATTGTACTACTACTGTATAACTACTAACTTACCCTTTAAAATTACTCCAGATAAAGACGACTAATAGGGCTCCCACCTATCCTCGTGCGTTCCTGTCCTCACATCCTGTACAGCAGCGAAGCCGCAGGGTACTCGAGCGTGAGCATTCAGCTTCTCCACTATAGACTGGCCCACTTTTAAGTAGTATGGATCACCTGTGGCCTAGAAATGAGGTGGAAAATGTAATTTAATAACACTGAAGACAGACAAAATAACTAGTTTGACAAGACAGTGCAAGTCAGCTGTGACAATTAAGCTCCGTTCACACTGACAGTGGATAAATCTCTTCACTGTTGGTTGCTAGTAGGCATTCTTCTTCAACTGCTGTATTCAGGTGGCATACTTACTTTGTAAAGGAAATATGTGCTCTCAGCAAACTCTGGTCTCAACGGGTGCTGCCCCCAGTGAACTCTGAACTCAGAGGTAAAGGCCTATTATACAACAAATAATTTGTAGGCAAAGACATATGGAGGATTAGTATAAAAAAAAAAAAAAAAATACAACAAAGTTCAGGTTTAAGTGACTTGTGTAAATGCAGTCGTTCATTAATTACCTCAGGGAGAAAATTGTGCTGTTTAGTCACTTGGTACAGCATCTCATGTGTCTCTATGGCAGGTTTCAAGTCTCCTCTCAGAACCTGAAACATATTTTGGTATATTTAACTAAAATGTTCACTTTAAAATGACCTCTTAGTGCTTTTCTCTTTGCAGTCCACATGCCAGCAAATGGCTTAGTACAGAGAACATTTACTGAGCATTAATTAACGACAATGAAACCGTATTTCATGAAAATATTTTTTACATTTGACAATGTAATTATTTTACTATTTTGCATTGAATATTTGACCTCCATGTCATTTAAAGAATCATATGCCATTCAATCTCTTGGTAAATGTGCACCTCTCACTTCAAAGTCACTTCGATGTGCCACATTTCCTGCTGCCAGCAGGTGGCGCTATGACTAACTGAATATTGGCATGTAGATGTCTTCAGGTCAGGACTATTATCAAACATGTGAAGTTTATGGCAGATCGGACATTGTATGCCTGAGTTACAACAGCTTCCTGTTTCATGGCGAAACATCAAACTTTGTCAGGCCGCCACGGACACGTCCCTCAGCAAAAAAATAAATAAATAAATAAAATCAAGATCTTCACAATTGAACATCACTAAGGCCTTTAGATTAGACTGACCAAATATGATGTTGATCTGAGTTTGTTAAAGTACAACGTCTGGAAATGGCAAAAACTGCAAACATTTTGCTAAGAAAATTCAAAATATCTCACTTCCTGTTTGTTTTCAGATTTTGCACCCAGGGTCCTTTTTGTAGGTATTGGGCTGTTACATGTGTCTACCAAATTTCATACTGGCATGTGAAATGTAGTGTGAATGGCGCTTAATTGAAAATTTGCAGGTGGCGCTATCGAGCCATTTTGCCACACCTAATTCTGAAACCCATACCAGATGAACATTTTCAGCACTTCTGATGCGTGTGCAAGGTTTCATGAGTTTGAGCATGTTTAGGCCCTCAAAAATGCAATTCATTTCAGGGAAGAAGAATAATAGACCGAGAAATTATAATAGGGTCCTCATACCATCGGTGCTCAGGCCCTAATTATGTAATTCCTAAAAAGAAACGCGAGTAAAGCCAATAGTCAATTTTTACTCTGTAAACAGTCTATTGCAGCGGACCAATCATGTAATTTATAAAACATCTTTATTTCCTCAGGCGACATGAAATAAAGAGGATGAAAAAGTGAACCTGTAGTCCAGGGAAGAAGGCAAGCAAGGAATCCATCCAGCTGCGCACATTTACGGTGGGGTTGTGCATGTGCACATTGAGCAGAAGAGGAGGCTGGCTGATGTACTTCATAATGGCACTGTAGTGCTGTCACAATAGACAAAGACAGTCACATGTGCAGATAATAGATGCAATAAAACAAGCTCTGTTTGACTAATAGAGGTTTGATTATTTCTGAAGAATAAAGACTCCTTACTGTGTTGAATCTCTCAAGGTACACCTTGTCCCCGAGAAGAATATAAGCTTTCATTAAGTATTCATAATAAGAGTCGATTCCAGCGCCAACACCGCTATCTGTCATAAGAAGCAGAGAAGGTACCGCTGTGAATATCGTCTCTATTAGAGTCGCAGTAGATGTGTTAAAGTGGCTGTATGGGGTGTTTTTTTTACTGTGTAAACCAAGTGACAACAACAGAAAGGGCCTTACCCCTGCGAACCCAGTCTCCATTGTGGATGTTGATCACAGTGCCGACAAGGTCACTTCCTCTTTGCCTCTTTTCCCAGAGGACGTCCATAGCTTTCCTAGCGTGTTCCTTCATAGATGCAGGTTGAAAAACTTCTTAGCACACACTTCTTACTGTCTGAGTTTTGGTCTTTTATTTGGTTTAAAAAAAAAAGAAAAGAAAAAAAAAAAAACAACTCCCCCCTTTTGTAGTTTACCTCAAATATTGTGTCCCCAGACATTCGGCTGAGAGCTGCAAACTCCAAAATCATGGTCCCTGCGCAAGCAGTGCAAGTGTCCGACTCAGTGCCTGTACGAGAAAGGGGGTTGACGACTCCATAGCGCAAGTTTACCTGAAGAAGAAAATTAAAATTAAATAAAAATTAAAAATAAATTTCAGGTCAGGTTATAAAACAATATGGAATCATTCTCATTTAGCCTTTCTGTGCAAAAGTCTTAGGCACATTGGTATTTTCACACAAAAAATGTTTTTAAGCCAGTTATTTATATCTTTTACTGTCGTGTGTCAGTAGGAAATATCAGTGTACATTTCTAAACATTCATTTTGTAATTAATTGTAATTATCCAGTGAGAATTTTTTTTTTTTTTTTTTTTTTTTTTTGCACAAGAAGTCTGACAGCAGCCGGTATGATCTGATCTCACCATCATCGAGTCTGTCTGTGATTACATGAAGAAACAGAAAAAACTGAGACAGACTAAACCCAGAAAAACTAAGGCAACGTCTCCCAGACACTTGAGGGAACCTTCCTGCAAAACTACAGTACTGTGAAAAGTTTAGGCACTTGTCAGAATGCTTTAAAGTGAGAATGCTGTCAAAAATAATAACATAAATAGCTTTTATTTATGAATTAACTTCTATTAACTAAATCAAATGGATATTTGGGGTGACCACCCTTTGAGTTTAAAACGGCTTTTGTCACCTGCATCTATTCCTACACCTGTTCATGTAGTTTTGCAGGAAGGTTTTTTCAAGTGTCTTGGAGACGTTGCCACAGTTCTTCTGGATTTAGTCCATCTCCTTCATGTAATCACAGACAGACTCAATGAAGATGAGATCAGATCTCCATGTGGAGCATAGAGACTATTGTCACACTCTTTATGCATACAAAAATCTCACTGGATTAGTAAAATTAATGGCAATTAATTTATAAACGTAAACTGATATTTCCTACTGACACACTACAGCAAAATATATAAATAACTGGCTTAAACCCACTTTTTGTGTGTAAAAATACTAGCGAGCCTGAGTCTTTTGCACAGTACTATTATATACACACACACACACATATGTATATGTATATGTATATGTATATATTATATATATATATATATATATATATATATATATACACACACTCACCTAAAGGATTATTAGGAACACCTGTTCAATTTCTCATTAATGCAATTATCTAATCAACCAATCACATGGCAGTTGCTTCAATGCATTTAGGGGTGTGGTCCTGGTCAAGACAATCTCCTGAACTCCAAACTGAATGTCAGAATGGGAAAGAAAGGTGATTTAAGCAATTTTGAGCGTGGCATGGTTGTTGGTGCCAGACGGGCCGGTCTGAGTATTTCACAATCTGCTCAGTTACTGGGATATTCACGCACAACCATTTCTAGGGTTTACAAAGAATGGTGTGAAAAGGGAAAAACATCCAGTATGCGGCCGTCCTGTGGGCGAAAATGCCTTGTTGATGCTAGAGGTCAGAGGAGAATGGGCCGACTGATTCAAGCTGATAGAAGAGCAACTTTGACTGAAATAACCACTCGTTACAACCAAGGTATGCAGCAAAGCATTTGTGAAGCCACAACATGCACAACCTTGAGGCGGATGGGCTACAACAGCAGAAAACCCCACCGGGTACCACTCATCTCCACTACAAATAGGAAAAAGAGGCTACAATTTGCACAAGCTCACCAAAATTGGACAGTTGAAGACTGGAAAAATGTTGCCTGGTCTGATGAGTCTCGATTTCTGTTGAGACATTCAGATGGTAGAGTCAGAATTTGGCGTAAACAGAATGAGAACATGGATCCATCATGCCTTGTTACCACTGTGCAGGCTGGTGGTGGTGGTGTAATGGTGTGGGGGATGTTTTCTTGGCACACTTTAGGCCCCTTAGTGCCAATTGGGCATTGTTTAAATGCCACGGCCTACCTGAGCATTGTTTCTGACCATGTCCATCCCTTTATGACCACCATGTACCCATTATCTGATGGCTACTTCCAGCAGGATTTGTCACAAAGCTCGAATCATTTCAAATTGGTTTCTTGAACATGACAATGAGTTCACTCTACTAAAATGGCCCCCACAGTCACCAGATCTCAACCCAATAGAGCATCTTTGGGATGTGGTGGAATGGGAGCTTCGTGCCCTGGATGTGCATCCCACAAATCTCCATCAACTGCAAGATGCTATCCTATCAATATGGGCCAACATTTCTAAAGAATGCTTTCAGCACCTTGTTGAATCAATGCCACGTAGAATTAAGGCAGTTCTGAAGGCGAAAGGGGGTCAAACACAGTATTAGTATGGTGTTCCTAATAATCCTTTAGGTGAGTGTATATACACACACATACATATATATATATATATATATATGCAAAGCATCTGACCCAAAACAAAGGATAAGTTTGCTGATTTTCAACCAGCTTTGAGCTTTGTACTGTTACAATGTCGGTAGTATATGTAAATTAACAATGTGACTTTTGACCGCTTCAGGGCTTTTGTTAAAACTACAGATCGTAATTCTGCATTTTTTACAATGGACAGAGGGGAGGTGCCTAAATTAAAGGTGCATTATGGGCATTGAGAAAAGGGAACGCCACAGCCCTTTTTCTCTAGTAATGTAGCACGTACAGTCTTTACAATGGTACACACTGTATAAAGGTCCTAGATCATTAATTTTCACAACTGTTTTATGGAGTTTGTCTTTTTGGAAAGACTTTTCTTCAGATGAACAATCAGATTAAACAACAGTATGAGCGCACTGGATTCTAACCCTCACAGCCTCATTTTCATCCTTGTCAAAAATTAAACATGGCACTACCAGGTCAATAGACCAAGTTTTAGCCCTTTAAGTGCTGCCAATATAAAGAGAGTTCAAATTATTCAACCGTCAGTCAACAGTGGTGGAGTTACCCGAGGATAAGGAAGGCCACTGGTGGTGTTAAAGGCAGGCAGGAGGCGGTAACCCAGTTCTTTGGCCATGTGTAGCAGTTCATCTCTGTACCACTGCATCCTCTCTCCACGCTGCTTTAGAACAACTGCCATCACATGTGCACCCAACAAGCCACTGGAAGAACAGGGAGAGGATTCGTCAGTAATTCAAGATGTGAAGTCTATGACAGCATGAGAATATAGCCTGAAAACCTTATATTATGTACATATTTCTGATTACCTTTTAAATTATAGTGTTATAAATTATTATAAGACAAGATATTATAAGAAAAAAAAAGATAAACATATCCAAAGCTAGAGAACCATCATGATCCGTACCCCAGCACACGGATATTGGTTTCAAAGACAGAGACAACAATGTCATTGTCCAATCTGACATCTCTCACTGTCATCTTCACAGCCTCCTCAAACTCATCCAGTTTGTTTAACAACTGCTCAAAACACATGAAACAACAGTTTAGAAGTAACCATTAATAGTGTTTTTCATTACATTCATTTTGTTTTACTTCCATCAAATCAGATAAGAATTAACTCACCACAAGGGTATCTAAACTATCTATTAATGTTAGAGAGAACCTGTAAAGAGAGAAAGAGAGGTTGTTGTTAAACTCACCATTAAATCAAAATTGACTTTTTTTTTATAGAATATTTCAGTATTTATCATAAATGATTTCTGTGCACATCATTTTTTTTTATTATTTGCATGCCCTTGTTAATCCAGTTAACTCGTTCTTGCAGTGACATGTCTTCTCTTCTCGAGAGATGTTGAGCGAGACAACCCGTCACTCACATGAGATCACAGCAACAGCAAACCACAACCATCCAATCTATTTCCAATGGACAAAATCAAGTACTTCCCTACATTTTTTCTTGTTCGACAAGCCGTTTCACTCGGATATACGTCATAATAGGGAAGAAAAGACGATTGCAACTTCCGTTTCATGCCGACTTTAATAGCCCAAGGAATCAACAGTTTATATCATGTTTATATCAATCTTTGCAACTAAATATAGTACATATATATAGTTTTCAGTCATATTTTGAGAATCTAAAATAACATATTATAAGGCTCATGTGTGGCAAATGTGAACGAATGTCAATGAAAAATGGACTAAAATTTATTTATCACTTTGACAGAATCATCATGAACTCGACTCACTTTCCCAGAGAGTCATCAATGTCCCCTCGATTGGGTTCCAGCCCTCTTACCCTCCCTTTACAGCTGAGGGGCATCAACTCATCTGCTGGGTAGGCATAGTCCTGACAGAGAATAGAAGAAAGAATTACACATAGTCTTAAGCAATAACATATGCATTCATTTCCATAACAAATGAAATAAAAGGTACACTGCAATTAATTCTAATGGCAATTATTTAGGTCCAAAATTACAAGCAAAAAACAAAAAAGTGAATGTTCAGAAATATTCTTAATTATTGACAGTGAGATCTGGGTATTTACTCACCATGTAACTGTTATAGGCGTGATCAAACATCTCTAGAATCTGGTCCCTAAAAAAACAAAAACATTTAGCAAACGGCACGTCCTCTTTCATATCACGCTGAAAAAAAAACTCAATTCAACTGCTAAGTCACCAAAATTCACATTTTAAGGTATGCATTCCTCATCCGCATTAGAAAAAAATATTATCTCACTGCTATATGTGATTGTGTGTGTGTGGCTGTGTGTATGCAAGTAAAAAAAAAAAAAAAGTATCCACAAAAATATTAAGCAGCAACTGTTTTCAACATTAATAATAAAAACGATAATAAGGAGAAATATTCTCAAGCATCAAATCATATTAGAACGATTTCTGAATAATCATGTGACCGCTGAAAATTCAGCTTTGCCACAGAAATCTTTTTTTTTTTTAATATTTTGAACTTCTTGAAAACGATTTTAAAAATGTAATTTTACAATATTACTATTTTTACTGTATATTTAGCAAATAAATGCAGCCTTGGAGAGCAAGAGACTTTCAAAAAGATTAAGAAATCTTACAGGCCCATATAATACAGCTGCATGCAGCGATGACGGGCCCAAGCCCCGGCACCACCACCACGGTGGCTTTAGGGAAACTGTACAGGGTGGGCAATATGCATTTGAAGCAGGTAAATATAAAAAGACTGTCAAAGCCACATATGGCACATGTACTGCAGCAGCTGGTGCCACCAGACCACAAAACACAATAGCCACATCCATGAGATCATTTAAATTTAGATGAATTTAATGTCATAGGATGTTATAGGTCACTATGACTTTGACTCACAATAGTCACATTCATGTGATCAGCCTACACACAGCTGAACAACAAACAACAAACACACAGCTGAAGTTTCATCAAAATCATTCATTGTATGCAGAAGTTATAACGCACTTCCTGTTTCCCTTTTTTCACCATAAATGTGTTGCCTCACCATGGCCAAACCGTTTGAGATATCAAATCCGCTTGCAAATTATTAATGTCTTAATGTCTTGACTTCATGCTGACAGATTGGTTGCGATCGGGAAACATTAGAGCAGGCTTAAAACCAGGGATAGTTCCTGTCTGAGTTTCTTTCTTCTGCTGAACACAAAAGAAGACATTATGTTGAATAACATGGACAAGCAAAGAGTTGATGGGACCCATGGAATTCCATGTTTGCTTACCCATGTTCTTCAAAATATCTTTTGTGTTCAGCAGAAGAAAGAAACTCATACAGGTATGAAACAACATGAGGATGAGTAAATGACGACAGAATTTTCAGTTTTGGGTGAACGATCCCTTTAAGTTGTGTGTCTGAAGCAATCATCTCCAGTTCAAACAGAGCACAAGACGAAACCACTGAAAACAATGAGGTCATGTATGAATTGCAAGAACAAGTAATTGGTGTACTAACATAATTAGTGTCAGACAAAACCAAAATGACATGGAATTAAAGTATACGTGTAATGTTTACCATTACATAAAGCATTACAGCGTGTCATCACCCTTAGGCATTCACAATTTGAGTATACAGCAACAACGTTTGCCTAATGGGTTGGAATCAGTCAAATATAAAATCTTAAATGTACATACCAATTAACATTATCATCATGTGACCTACCATAAATCATCAAAATAACCATGTAAAAGCACGTCATATCAGCACATGCAGTTAAACTCACCTGATTTTGGACTTTTCCTCTGCTGTCATGGCCTGTCCATCTTGACCAGTGACTCCAATCACAAAGCAGGAAAAGACCACAGCTGCCAGAGCCATGACAAACCCACAACTGTGCGTTTCTCTTCTGATCCAGTTTATCCCCATTTTACGACGTATTTCTTGAGGATACGCTCTTTTAGCCCCTTTAAAATGCGTCGAAGTACAGTGTTCTACCTGACTCTAGAGGCCTGTCAAACTTTAATCACTTTTTATCCCGTCCTATGCAGTTCGTTGACATTAGTTGATTTAACATACCTGTCTTAATGGTCGTATTTAATAATCGCCAGAATGTTGAATCAAGTGTATAAGTACTTTGGATAAAAGCGTCTGACAATTTCTTTGATTATAACACTGACTTAAAACAGATTGTCTAACGTTAAGTTACCTGTCGAGCTAACGACGTAGCTAACTAGCAAACTTCCCCACAAATGTATTTCACAGCTTTACTTTTGATCTCTTTAGTCCCTCTTGATATTTCTGGACATATATCCTGTCGAACTGACTGCGCCCAGCTCCTAATAATATCCATCCCATCAAGATTTAGCCCCTCATTTCGCTGAGTTTGATTTAGCCAACTGATGATCAACCTAATCGGGGCGCGAGCTGATGATTTCATCACCAAGAGCCGTCGGAGTCGGACACAGCAATCGGTAAAGGCGGATATTTATCTGTCCAAACTTGTTTTTAAAAACACCATCGATGTATTTGAAGTCTTTATAAAACTTGTCTCGGATTTAAATGGACCTTAAATTGATTATAAAAAAATAAAAATAAAAAAAAAAATTGCCTATGAAATATTTATTACAAATACTCAAACCATTTGTATTTGTAAACCCCATATTTTACATGACTTCATACATGTTAAATTGTATTTTATAATTTAGAATTATATCTATTTCTAATCGAGTTATTTGGTCATTTCCGCATTGCAGAGCAGGCAGATTTGAGGACTACAACTCCCAGAATCATCTGCATACAAATAAAGCCTCGTGATGCAACGGTGCTCTTTTTGTTTGGGTTCAGTGCTTCAGCTGCTGGCCTTAAAGGACAGATAAAAAAAATGTGGCGAACTTGGCTGTTGAGGTGCTGGTCGTAAAGTTGTGTCTTTGTCTTAAGGGACGTTTCATCTGTCTAAACTTCCGCTGAACTCATCTTTAGAGGACTGCACGCGAGTTCATCATGAATGTAAGTTGGACTCGTTGTGTCTATTAATATGTATGATTTTACGCATGCAATTTACAGTCAGTTATAGCAGTGCACTTCAAAATAATGTTTGGACTTTTGAATTAAAGTTGTTTAGGTAATATGGTTTTTAATGTCATTGTTTTTGTATGTTATGCTGTCACTTACATTTAATTAAATGCATCTGTAAACCGTGCTAGTTGGTTAAAAGATGAAAGTATTGCGGTTTACTCTATGGACGTGATTTCATTTTAAAAGTAAATTAAGTAACTATTCATATTGTACACCTCTTAGTTAAAATGACATTTGTGCCTACTGTAGGGACTGACAGCCTCATTCACATAAATTGCATATTTTGTCATTAAATAAGCGTGACTGGGGCTGTTTTTTTATTTTTATAATTTTATTTATATATATATATATATATATATATATATATATATATATATATATATATATATATATATATATATATATATATATATATATATATATATCTATATCTCATCATTCTGAAGTTCACCAGGCCACCGCATTTTACAAAGCAAATAAAAGATATGCTCATGCAAGAGCTTTCACAACTGCTCCAAGATAACACTGGGAATTTCTTGATATGGCACAAATGTATCATAAGCCACTTGTCTCCGTTTGGTCAATGCAAAACTGTCAAGAGAACAGAAGATATGCTGTACAGGACACAAAGTGTAAAGTACTCACTGGAATTCTCCAGTGCTTTGAATGGAATTCTCAAATTTAGCTCCTGAAGACAGGACAGCAGATTTACTCATGATTATAGCAGGACGTGGAATGTTGTTGATCTAGATCGTAACAGGGACCTCCTTGTCTAATTTTGTTGGATATGTACTTCCTCCAGCACACTTATTACATCTTTTTAATGTCTTCATGTGTCAGTCATAAAGGTGCTGTTTCTCTGTAATGTGACTGTCATGAGTTTAAAGGGTCGGGCTTCCTCTCCTACACTTGTAGGAAATTTTTTTTTTTTTTTTTTTTTTGAACACCTGCAGAAGTACTGAGAAAAGCCAATGCTACAAATTCTGATATCATTCCATTCTGATGTCTATCTAGTTCTAAGATATCGTGTCTTGAACCTGACAGAAGTTGAATCACTAGGGTAATTTGAAGGAATAATAAACTCTTCACCCTTCATGTCGCTCCAAACCTGTAAGACTTTCGTTCTTCTTCGAACACAAATGAAGATATTTGGTAAAACTTTACAGTAAGGTTCACATTAGTTGACATAAACTAATAATGAACTGCACTTATAAAGCATTCATTTATCTTTGTTAATGTTAATATCAACATTTACTAATACATCATTAAAATCTTAGTTAATGCACTGTGAACCAACATGAACAAACCACGAACAGCTGTATTTTTATTAACTAACGTTAGCAAAGATGAACCAATACAGTAACAAATGTATTGTTCATGGTTAGTTCATGTTAATTAATAACTAATAACTATGTAATGAAACCTTATTGTAAAGTGTTACCAGATATATTTAATGAAATCTCCCTCCATTGACAGGCTACGCAGCTACCACTTTGATGCTTCAAAAAGTTCATTAAGAGATTGTACAACTAATCCATATGAATTTAGCAGTTTAGTCCAAAATTTCTCAAGAGACACAATCACTTTATATGATGAACAGACTGAATTTAGGCTTTTATTCACATATAAACGTTGACCAGCGAACATGGATGAAAGTCTTACTGGTTTGGAAAGACATGAGGGTGAGTAATTAATGACAGAATTTACATTTTTGGGTGAAATATCCCTCAAGTAGATGTGGATAAATCACCTGTTTTGACAAGGTAATGGAAGCATTATTAACATCTGTTTATAGACTCTTCCCACGGGATAGGTTGAAAGTCAACCCTCAATGGAAACATGTCACTAATTACAAGCCTTGCTAATTATATCTTTGTGTTTTGCCTTTTACAGATGCACTTTGAAGGATCCAGCAACGTCACACTGTTGTTTGATTTCTGGGATGTGCGTGGGCCTGCAGGTACAGGGGATTTACAAACAAAACCGAACATAATCATAGAAAATGCATGCATATACAGAATGAGAGTTTATATTCCACCCACCAAACCATCTTGATTTTCTTCTTCCAGTTGGATTCAAATGTCGCTTAACTTGTTTTCCTTTCTTGTATGTTTCTACACGTTAAAGGGATAGTTCTCATACAAATAACAATTATCTCGTCATTTACTTAAGTGCTATTCTAGTATTATTTATTTACAAATATAGAATTTTCTAATTTTAGTAATTGTAGAAGACTTTTAATCTCCCTGAAAACAAGATTTGATCAAGTGGCGTTGACCAGATGTCGTATAGGTCATACAAGATTGACTCATGCATTTGTGCTTAAAGGCGAAGACCCAACTTTATGCATGTTGTTTTTTTCTTTTCCTATCCATTAAATATATTTTATTGGACTATCCCACTTTTAATGCCGGTTTCACAGACAGGGCTTAGATTAAGCCAGGATTAGGCCTTAGTTCAATTATGACATTTAAATAGCTTTTATAAACATGCCTTAGAGAAAAACATTACTAGTGTGAATCTTGAGACAAAACAATGACACTGACATATTTTAAGACATGTCAGTGCAAGTTGCTTTTAGATAAAACAGCTTAAACATGCATTTTAGTCTGGGACTATCTTAAAGAGCATATTGCAGGTTAAAGGACCCAGTGAGTCAATGTATAGAAAACTAATGTAGGAACTAGATTTTCTTTAAAATATACTTCTAAACACACTATTAACCTTGTCTGTGAAATGGGGGATAAACACTGAAGATGCTGGCAACTGGGGTAGAAATCAAAAGAATTTGCAGATTCATAGCTTGCAAGGTGTTACATCATTTTAACCTTCAACAGATAACGGTGAGCTTGAAGTATATCAGAAACTTGTGCCAGTCAGTTTACAATTTTGACATCAGGATCTTTGTTGTAGAAATGTCATGACAAGAGTGTGTAGTGTAGTTTACAGTAACTGTTCTGTAGTTGTGTGTGTATTCAGTCATGCTGTGGGGATCTCATAAACGACACATTCCTGATTTGGTTTTTGTTTCAGTTTAACTCCATAGAAAAGGGACAAGCATATATCTTGTAATCGTGATATCTAGGTTTTAAATTATAGTTTTTTTTTTTTCCATTAGTGATATTTTAAAATGTAATTTATTCCTGTGATGGAGAAGATGAATTTTCAGCATCATACTAAATTACAAAACAATTTAAAAGATAATTGCAACTTTCTCACAACTCTGACTTTAATTTCTCAGAATTGTGTGATATAAACTCGCAGTTGTGAGTTATAAAGTCAGAATTGCAAAATTATATCAGAATTATGACATTATAACGTCTGAATTGTGAGATATAAACTCACAATTTATATCTCACAATTAAGTGATGGGGAGTATTTTTGCAATTGAGTTTATATCTCAATTATGGAAACTCTGTTGCAAGAGAAAAAAAAAAAAAGTCATAATTGTGAGAAAATCGCTGTCATCTTTTAAATGCTTTTTATTCTGTGGCGGAAACAAGCTTCCATAGAAAACCCCTGGTTTAACCAGCGTTTCACACTTTTCATTTTAAAAGTTTAGATTGTCAGTTTCACCAATTCAGTTAGTGTGAAAAGCCCATGTTTCTTTCTCTACAGGGATGGTGCTGTCGGTCTTTGTAGTTCTACTGCTCACGGTGATGTACGAGCTTCTGAAAGTGTGGAAGATCACTGTCGGAAAACAGAAGCACACCTCTGTTACACATCCACCCGCTCCAGTGTCATTCTCTCCTGAACAGTCGTGTTTCACCCCTGTCATGAAGCGTCAAGGGGGAAGCTCTGCTCTGTCCAACAGCCCCTCTGAGATCTCATTAGCTCCCACTGAGACTATCGCCACTGCTGACACCACCACCGCTACTAAGAAGAGGTAATGCTCACAGGAAACTCATAATACACAACTGGGGAAGTGTTTTCCGAGAACTGTTATGATCTCAGTCGTACTGAAATCTGTCAGAAACAATAAGTTGATAGTTTATACTTTTAACACTGTAGCTTATTGAATATCTGCCATGACAAATGTCCATGTTTGTCTCTTTCTGTCTTCAGCTGGCTTCTGCACTGCCTCCAGACCGCCATACACATCCTGCAGGTGACGCTAGGCTACATGCTAATGCTCTGCGTCATGTCCTACAACGTGTGGATCTTCCTGGGGGTCATCATGGGATCGGTCTTGGGCTACTTTCTGGCTTTTCCTTTCTTGAATCACATTTGAGAAGAGATGAAGGAATGGAAAACATGAAAGGTTCATCTGATTCACTGAGGACTCCAGGTTTGTGTGCCCATGATCAGTGTCATTCACTTTCAACGAGAAGACGTGCAAGATGTAGATTGAACAAGGATGATTCTCTTTTTTTTTTTTTTAAGGTTGGATTTTAAAGATCATGCTTATTTAACTTCGGCCTGGTGATAACCAATTGTACAATTGGTTAAAAACCATCTTGTTTAGAGGTTAGACTTTAAACCTCATTGAAAGCACTCTTACGTTAAGAATGGTGTTAGACGCATGAGATTTTAAAATGTACACGTGAACCTTCTGTTCGAACAGCCCGTTTGAGAATGGTTATGTGCCTCTGACCGGTTTTAAACTTTCTACAATTACTGATGTAATTAATAAGCTAATTTTCTGTTACACAAATGAGTTTAAATTCTGCTCTGTGAGATTTGCTTTAATGTAGCTGGTGGTTTTCTGTTATTTTGGGAAATCGCACTAGTTTTAAACCTTGTGAAGTAAACTTCCTACATGAGTCAAGATCAGGCGTTCGTCACGCTGGAAAATAATGACTGCTGAATGGGGAACAAAACCATTGGTTGAAAAGAAAAATGCAAATCATGTGGCCTTAGTTAATGTTCACCAGCAGTATGGAACACTGAAACTGACCGAGAGCAGAAACTGGAGACCTACAATCCTCACTGCACTATTAATAATGCTCTTCCAGCTGTTCTTTGTCACTATTGCTTAAATATTTTTAAATGAAATGTTTTATTGAACAATGTATTAAAGTGTTTGATTCCAAGTTGAAATTCACTGTCTATGGTAGATCCATTTTAATAAGGAAAATACAAAGTTGCAGCACACAGATTTGAATTTTATATTTTAGCCTAAGGCTTTAAAACAAAAGAACAATTTATAATTTATTTTTTAGATTAATTTTATATAAAATATTAGCAGAACAGAGCATGGACCATTTTAATTGGTTAAATTTAACTAATAAAAAGGACTTGTGTATACACTGCCTGGCCAGAAAAACAAAACAAAACATGTAACTATGTAGGAAAACATCATGGCCATATTCCAGGATGACAAAGCCAAGATTCATCAGGCTCAAATTGTGAAAGAATGAAGAATCATTTTCACACACACACACCCTTTGCAGCTACAACAGCTTCAACTCTTCTGGGAAGGCTTTCCACAAGGTATAGGAGTGTTTTATAGGAGAGAATTTTTGGACGAGAAGGCCTGGCTCGCAGTCTCCGCTGTAATTCATCCTAAAGGTGTTCTATCAGGTTGAGGTCAGGACTCTGTGCAGGCAGCAAGGTTGCCAGGTTTTCACAACAAAATCAGCCCAATTGCCACTCAAAACAAGCCCAACCGCGTTTTGGGGTGTAAAAAAGTCCTGTTTTTTTGGCAGGGTTCCCTGCTAAAATTCATGTTCCCAGTGCTAAATATCACATAATTTGGGTCGCTTCAACCCACGGACATGAAAAACAGCCCGTGGCAATAGTGTTAAAGTAGCCCAATTCCACGGGAAAACCGCGAACTTGCCAACACTGCCCAGGTGGTTGGTCCCAGTATAGCTCATAACCCCCATTCTGTGTTTTCTAATGGACGCGAGGGGGGAGGGATTTTGGGAAACGTTTTGGTCAGGACTGGAGCTCAACCAACTCCAACCTTGGAGAGACTGTGTATGCGTGTGGTATTATAACTGTTGAGAAATTGTATGTAAAAGATCTGTAGAGCGCAGCCTACAAACTCCTTGAGAGACTTGAAGCTGGCTTCTGCTGATGAAACAACGAACATTTTTACTGAAGAATAGTTTGCAAATTAATTGCACTCCTGACTCTTGTTCTTCATTCCTTGCTCAGTTGGGGACACCTACATTTCATCTATATTACCGATCTGCCCGCATTGACACTATATGATACTTGAAATTAGCTGGATAACATCACCGTTTCACCACTCTTTGTACTTGGCTGTACAAATTCTGTTGCATTATTTTCCTGTTAACAATGTGAAGCTGCTTTGAAACAATTGGATTTGTTAAAAGCGCTATATAAATAAAGGTGATTTGATTTGATTCTTCACAACTGGTCTTGGGTCCTGAACTGTTATCCCCCAACAGTGCACGCACACTCACACACACACACCATAAAAGGACTACAATTATAAAGGTTCTAAATTTACACTACTGTTCAAAAGCTTGGGGTCGGTTATCATTTATTAATTAAAAAAAAAAATTAAGTATTCTTTGAATAGTTATAGTATTCTTAGTAAAAGTTAAAAATAACAGCATTTATTTGAAAAATAAATCTTTTGTAACAACGTAAATGTCTTGGTCACGTTTCTACTATTTAATGCATCCTTGCTAAAAGTATAATTTTAAAAATCTTACAGACCAAACTTTTGAATGTTGTGAAAATTGATTTATCATATAGTGTTCAGTACCATAGATGCCATTTCAAGATAATTTATTTATCCACTCATTTATCCAAGGAATGGAAAATGTAGAAAATATCAATGAACACACTTAAAATAAATAACAAAAGATAACCAATTAAATATTTGTGTGGAGCTAAAATACGTGGCTTCATTTAGATAAATGCACAGAAAACATAATTATGTCCAGTAAATAATGATTAACCGTTATAGGATTACAGTAAAAACAAGAAAATCCCACAGCCAGAGCAGACCTTTGCCCAGCCGTCCTGTAGGACGTCCCGTTACAGAATTCCTCGCATACACGCATTTCAACACCTGGATTGGAGGGTTCCGCTCCTTCCAGAAGACATTTCAAGGTTGTAAATGACTGTAAAATGTTATATCATGGGTTTAGTTCCCCAGTGTTTTTCCTCTATGGTTTCTACAAAGCTACTGAACTAAGATGCAATTTTTTTTTTTTTTTTTTTTCCCCTGAAACCTACTTCAATCCTTTGACATGAATCCTTTGACATGAAGCTCAGAGCTCAATCTGCAACTCCATAATGGTGTTTCCATCCTCCAACACTAAATGCACATTATAGAGGCACCATAGTGTAAATGCCAATGCATTCTATAGACATTCTATTGAGTAGGTTTTAAACCACAAAGTAATCACTACAAGCATTAAAAAGCAAGCTTTAATTTATTTAAATTAATTTGCATAGTTATTGCATAAGTGCTTAATTATGCTGCATTAATACACGTATTAGTGTTTGAATATATTCCAGAGTTAACGGAAAACAACAAGAAAAATTCAGATGGCCCCTATAAAATATTACTGTAGTTTTCAACGTCATGTCTAATTCACCTTACTTATGTGTACAGTCGGGTGAAGTCGTCCATTGGTGCATTAGTTCTGGGATGATACTAACCTCCACGCTGATGTCAAGGGGTGAAGGCATGCTGGAACTTTACATCACCCGCAACCAAACCACAGTCTAAGACGCGAGCACAGGAACAGAAAATGGAACTGTTCTAGATACTGAGGGTTAGTTTTTTGGAAACCTCTGCCACATAATAATTTGTGTGGGAGTCATGAGTTACATAAAACATAAAATTAAAAAGAAAATGAAGGCACACTAGGTCATAAATCTGTGTATATATGAGAATATTCACATACATTTCTCCCCCAAAATGTCTAAATTAACTGCAAGAATATAACATAAAATAACTAAATTTAAAATAAAATTAAATTAAAGCCAACTAGGCTGAAATATCAACCATAAGTGTTGCTGATGGAAAAGTGCCTCAGCAAGCACTTTCAGTTTATAAACAATGTTTTCATGTAACTCTCACTCAAAGCAAGCCTCTATCTGCTGTGCTTTCAATTACCGGTTTCTTTCCTGAAACATCACTAGGAGCTTTGACGTCTAAAGCAATGCTAGGAGTTTTCACTCCCTCCACCAGAGTTAGCATCACCTGCTCTGCATCCACCACCTCGTCGCCTGTGATTGGCTGTGGCTCTGCTTCTTCTACATTCTCATTGGCTGGAGACTGAAACCCACTGTCATTATGGTGATGAGGGCTAGAGTTGGTAGAGGTTTGGGCGAATTCCCCATCAGAGTCAATGGCGCCTTCGCTCAGGTGATCGCCGGGGTCTTCCTGGATGGCGATCTCGATCTGTTGAATGGCGCTCTCAATGGCGGACACACACTGCTGCTCTTCTAAAGTCTGTTCGCTGCTCGTTGTATCCAATTCTCCATCAACCTTTTTTGGGGACTCCCTTGGAACGGTCTCCATTAGTGATACGATGCGCTTCACCTCATCACCCTCTTCCAAAGGAAACATCCCGTTGGTCAATTGCGAGCCATCTTTTTCATCAGGGACGACAAATTCCAGCACAGGGTTTATGAGGTCTCGGATCTGATCGATGCTGTCTGGAGAACATGGTTCTTTCTCGACGGGCATGTGCTCCATTGGGTTCAAAGGCTTTTCTGTTGCAAGATTTTGTCCCACCTGCCCTTCGTTCTCCTCTGGGATGCCATCCATTCCCGGCACTTCCTGACAGGACTCATAAAGCATAGGCATGCCGTCCAGTTGAATCATGGAGACTATTTGTTTGCGTCTCCTGTTGGCCACTTCTCCTCCTTGTTTCTCCCCTTTTACTCCTCCAAAATGATCAGCCCAGTCGATGCTGTCCTCTCCTAGCAAGTGCAGGTTGAGGTCACTGTTGGTCAGTACCATGCTGTCTCTGTATAAGTTGTGCCTTCGCTGGACTGCAGCTTCCTTCACAGCTGCAATATAAAAAAGGAATTAATGCAAAAACACATTGAAACACTGTTTTTAAGCAGTAAAGTATGGAAGTTGTGGCCTCAGACACTTACCCATCATTATGTCCTTGGTGACTGACTGCAGGACCACTTCCTCAAAGATGTTCTCTACTAGTATGAATCTAGAGAAGTCCTCAAAGATGAGCTCCTTGAACTTGGGCAGATCCTAGACAAAGGAAGAAAAGAAAAAAACATGTTTCTTCCTTTTATGTGAAATATTCATATTTATCAACTCAAAATTAATTCTAAATTAATGTTATTATCTATTAAACCTATAGATCAAAATTCAACTAATTTTATGTAATATTATTATTATTAATAATAATGCTATACATTTAATTAATTATTTTAGCCCATATTAACATCTGACTTTATGTGGGCTAATAGCCACCAATAAATATAAAAAGCATGGAACATTAGGAAAAAAAAAAAAAAAAAAAGACCTGTTTGTTCTTACAAAGGGATGTGTAGCATAAAATCAATATATTAATAAAAACAATTATACAGAACAATGGCACCCCAAACTGGCAGAGAGAGGCCATTCATTGTACCAACCGTCGAACAGGACGGGGAGAGCTGTTTCAGCATATATGGTATGATGATTTGAAGCAAAGCCTCTCTGAAGAACTTCTTCCTCACTGTGCTGCTGTCATAGTCGTATTTCTACAGGTCATGAACAAACAGAATTAAGATGGAGAAGCAGGTCTTTACAAAAAAAAACAAAAAACACAATAGTCTAATACAGCTGCAAAAAACAAAACTTTTAAAATTTGCAGGGCAGAGTGAAGATCCAACCAATTCACTCACTTTGAGCACTCGGTCCTGACAGCGCTGGATTGTCTTGCAGAGATCTTCGTTGCTGTGGCCGTCTAGACTCTGATGGACCAACTGCTCAAATGTGTGCACTGCATCATCCATTTGCTACATCCACCAATAGAGGAATTTTAGGAAGGAGGGGTGACAGATCATCATCAACTTGGAAATACAAAATAGTAAAAGTACCAAGTATGCACATTTTCTGCATTCATATAATACCCAGATGACCATGGGATACTATATAATCAAGACTGGATTGGTAAGGATGGACAGGGAAGAATGGATTGGGATGGATGGACTGTGATGAATGGATGGATTTGGATGGATGGACGGACTAGGAAAAATGGACTGGGAAGAATGGATTGGGATGGATGGATGACTGGGATGGATGACTGGGAAGGATGGACTGGGACGGATAGACGACTGGGAAGGATGGACTGGCGTAGATTGGAATGAATTGATTTAGATGGATGGACTAGAAAGAATGGATTGGAAGGGATGGACTATGATGGATGGACTGGGAAGGATGGACTGGCGTGGATTGGAATAAATGGATTTAGATGGATGGACTAGAAAGAATGGATTGGAATGGATGGACTGGAAAGAATGGATTAGGGATGGACTGGGATGGATGAACTAGGAAGGATGGACTGGAAAGAATGGATTTGGATGCAAGGACTGGGATGGGACATGATAAGATCATAACATTAGATCAAACAGGTATCAAATAGGTAAAACGGCATATTTCTTTGGTATGATCATTTTCACATGCTATTTTTAAATGTAGCAGTCAGAAAATTGTGTTTTTTTTTTTTTTAGAAATTTGCTTTCATTTGCATGTCAGTAAAGTCTCAGTTGCCAATATACCTACAATAACAGATATTACCTCAGGGTGGCGCTCGTCAACAATAAACTGCATCTTACATTTTTCTTTAATATTCTTAAGCCATTTTTCTCATTGATTTATCCTCTTGGCCTCATTGCTAAATCAATGTGGATGCTTTTTTTTTTTTGCTTGGCTCCAACAAAATGATTAATATTCAATTTCAAGTACTAGTGCCACTGCCAAGTACTGCAAAACTTCAATAAGTTTTATATATTCAAAGTTTTATATTTGATAATGATAAGAACAGTGTGGGTCTAAGGAAAGAGACCTGTCTCATGAGGATCTGAGCTCTCTGGATGAACACAGAAGGGCTGGACACATCACATCTCTGCTGAAGGCCTTCCAGGTTCAACATCTCCATCTTCTCATAACAACTCTGCATCTTCACCGGATGGAAGGCCAACATGGAGATCTTGTCCATATGCTATGAATGAGCATGGAAAGAGGTTTTGGGGTTTACTAATCCTTAAAAAAAAAAAAAAAAAAAAAAAAAAAAAAAAGCATATGCTAGCCAGTGTTGGGAGTAACACGCTACAAAGTAAGCGCGAGTTAACCCAACGCTTTAGCCTCTCAAAATCAACACTTGACTTGTCTTGCTTATAATATAATCCATAGATATAAAACACTTCAAGCATCACAATGTTAGTTTAAACGTTTAGCGAACTATCACCACCACAGTAAAAAGTCATTTTTGACAAGTTGAGGTTAGGCTGATCGTATAGGTGCTTGGAAACTAAACGGGCTACACAATCTATCCTATCTTCAATTCCCGCGCTATATGCACATTTCACAGTTCACGTCAACGAAAGCAACTGATCTTGAAATGAGCCGATGAATAAAATGCAGCTCATATCTAAGACCGCAATAGGAGAAAGAGCGACCCAAGCACTAGTAAGAGCATTTAGTCTCAGCTTTAATGAAGATGATTGTGTTTTTGAGCATCTAAGACTTCACTTGCAGCAGTCTGCATGTTGGCTTGCTTTATTCATTTTTTAACAATTTGCCAGGAGTAAAATGTAAAAATGTAAAATGTGGTTTAAACAACCGGATGCATTTACACTTGTCCAGTTTCGCCTGAAATATGTCTTGAAAGAATTTCGGAAGGCATTTACTTCTGGTCTTTTCACAATTGGATAGATATCTGATCAGTGAAAATGAATGAAGCGACCAGGTGTAAAAAGGCCATAAAGGTTCCCAGCTGCACCAAAGGAATGCTCGCTGCTGCTGGTGGACACTAAACACCGTACTACTGCTTGATTTAAAGGCCTGTTGCCCTGTTGATTACAATAAATGGGTCTAAAAGTTAAAAGACTTTTGATATACAGTAATTGGTAAAGTAATTCAATTACTTTTTAAAACTAACTAGTAACTGTAACGAATTACTAATTTTCAGTAACTTGCCCAACACTGATGCTAACATTGTTAGTCAATGTCTTGTCTCACCTCTCCCAGTTTCTCCCTGCTGCTATCATTCATTGAGTTCTTGCTGACCTCCACCAGCTCACGGAACAGGATGTCCCTCACTTCAAAGAATCCCCTGCTTGTGGGCTCCATGAGGGCCTCCAGGATGGAGTGGATGTAGGGCTGAACCTTGTTCCTCACTAGCTGTTCAACACGGGGCAACACCAATGCTTCAAGAAAAAGATTAGACAACTATTAGCACACCAGAACTTCCCTTGTGAGGCAAAAACTACATGAAACTAAATTTCATGTGTGCGCATGTTAAATTTGTGATTTTAAACAAAAACACATGCGATTCAAGGAAAACTAAAGCTTTAAATTTGCATGTGAAATATTCAGTGCACATGTGAAATCCACGTGTTTGTTGTTTTATGAGAAACATGCTGACCTACAAGGGAGTTTATGCTTAATTATGTTACGTCTCACTTCTCAAATGAAATGCCAAAACAAAGAACACTTTAGAAAAAGCTCAATTATAAAAAAAAGACTGATCACAATGACTCTAGGCCACATAATGGGCCCTGTTATCTGCGAACAGGTGATTGTGGGAAAACACCTGTCCTGAATGTCAAAACAACCTCTATTATTCAGTAAGAATAAAGGTGGCGTCACAAACAGAGATGGACTCAAAAGCAATTTATAGATTATAGTTCATGTCATGAAGACTGAGAAACTGAAAAGCATCCTGTTGAGATGATATTGCTTATGTTATTTGAAATGTGCTACGGGTGTTTTCGGTGGAACAGTCCCAGCCACAAATGACATAAGAAAAATGTAGCTCTCTTGCCAAACCTACATTATGGCAGGACAGGGCTTTTTAGGTTATAACTGAACTAAGAGTGAGACTGAATTCCAATGAAAGAGGGATCACATGGAAGAATTTAAGACTGAAATAGTGCAGCTAAGAAAATTGTGGCATAATCTGTGTATTAAATTAAAATAAGCACAGATTCAAAAGCAGTGTTGAGATTGTGCAACACTGAATCATCAGAACACAATAAAAAAAAAAAAAGACAATTGTAGCATCTTAAAAAGGCCATTTTATGCCCTTTTACAAAGTCTTGATTTTGAGGTCTACTACAATAGGTTTTCATGCTTGAATGTTCAAAAACACGCTTGACATATTTTACATTATTGCAGCACGGGGCCGGATCTAGGCATAGGCATGGACATCAGTCTTGCCCACCCAATCAGAATTTAGGCAAAGATGGCGTTAAACAGTTTTTATGATTTGTGCATTGAGCGAGCCAGTCGCTTTAGTCAGTCAACATTTTAGCTTTTCTATAGTAAACATACATTTTTGCTCTTGCTTTTTTGAGAGAGTTTGTGGAGAGTGAGTGAGAGTGACATCAGAAGTGTGTGGCCACACGCACACGCACACGCACACGCACACACACACACACACACACACACACACACACACACACAGCTTGGTTCTGCTCTTACCTCGGATCTTTCCGGAAACGTGCTCTTTGGACGTGATGATTTGGTCCATATCAGTGCGTAGAGCAGCATCCAGACGGGGGCGCTCCATCTCACATACCTGAACCAGAGCTTCGTGTTGAGTTCGTGTCTGTGACAACACCTGTCTGTATACCGCATCTGAGATCTGACAGATGATACAGATGATAATCAAAACAGATGATAAATCAAACCTCATCAGCAGATATACACATACATACATACATACATGCGTCCATGCATGCATACATTCCTTCCTTAAAGTTCACCCAAAAACTAAAATTCTGTCAATACTCACTCACCCTCATGTTGTTCCAAACCTGTAAGACAGTTCATCTTCGGAAGACAAATTGAGATTTTTGATGAAATCCGAGAGCTCCTTGACCCCTCCATAGACAGCAATTTAATTAACACTTCAAGACCCAGAAAGGTAGTAAAAACAGTAAAAATCGTGACTGCAGTGGTTGAACCTTAATTTTATGAAGCAACAAGAATATGCATAAAAACAAAAATAACAACTTTATTCAACAATTTCATCCTAGCCCGTGCAGGTCTCCTATTCAGTTTACATTGTAAATATAGTGCAGCTCCCACGTCATCACACGCATGCGTTGTGGTGCTCACGTGAATGGCATCGGCTGCCGTTGAACTCGAAAGCGCTCTGCACGGTGTACAACGTAAACTGTGTAGGAGACCGACACAGGCTAGAAGAAATGGTTGAATAAAGTCGTTATTTTTGTTTGTTTTTGCACACAAAAATTATTCTCGTTGCTTCATAAAATTAAGGTTAAATCAATGTAGTCACATGGACTACTTTAACAATGTTTTTACAAATTTTTTTGGGCCTTGAAAGTGGTTAAATTGCTGTCTACGGAGGGGTCAGAGAGCTCTCGGATTTCATCAAAAATATCCTCATTTATGTTACGAAGATGAACTAAGGTCTTACGGGTTTGGAACGACATGGTCAGAATTTTCATTTTTGGTGAACTTTCCCTTTAAATTTTATTAATCCAGCGACAAAAGTAACTGAATCAGGCTCAATAATAAAGTGGGAAAGTCGCAGGCAAATGCAGTGTTGTCAATTTTATTTCTTGGCACACACACATATTTATATTTTTTATATATTTGTGTGTGTGTAGACTCACACGAGAAAAGTGTGTATATGTATACAAGTGTGTATGTGTATATGTATATATACACACACACACAAACGAGAAAAGTATTCTCGTTGCTTCATAAAATTAAGGTTAAAGCAATGTAGTCACATGGACTATTTTAACAATGTTTTGTTAAATATTTTATATATTTTTTCTATATATTAGGGGTGCTCCGATTGATCGGCAACCTCTCTCTATCGCAATAATCGCTTTGGGACGATTGATCGGCGTTCTCTATAAAGGCCGATCTCATGCTGACGACACAAAGACGCGCATCATTCTCTTTCCGGCGCGGGTAAAATTATTATAATGCTGAAGGTGAGGTACAATTCATATTTCTGTATTAAATAACTTACAAAGTCATTTGAAAACTTTCTGTGAGACGCAAGAATGTGTCCCCCATTTTCAGAAATAAAATTCAGGCCCTGAATGAATGTCTGTAAAATTCCCTATAAATAATTCTACTCTGATAAAAAAGAAGGCTTCAAATAGATCCGTATTGGTGATCGTATCGGCAGATACGGTTTCCTGTGATCGACGATCTGATATTATCTCTATGTCTGTCTGTCTGTCTGTCTGTGTGTGTGATAGAGATATATATATATATATATATATATATATATATACACACACACACACACACACATTTTGTGGGCCCTTTTAAAATATACTCACTGTTGAGCCTCAATGTGAACACCAACACCAATAATTTTTGTTCCAGTGGTGATACTATTCAGTATACTTCTCTAAAGCCTGAAAATGTGGACTAATAGGTCTATTATCTATTGCCAAAAAGTATGATACAATTAAGAAAATGTTTTGCATACATGTGTAAATAAGTTTTTTTTTTTTTTTTTTTAAACAGTTTTACAATTTACATATAAGAACCGACCAGCATCCAGTCCTTCTGTCTCTGTTGTAGTTTTCCTTTCAGCCGAGGTACGATCAGATTTCTCAGTTCAGGGTGCAAAGTCTCCATCACCAGGTTAGCAAGAATCTAGACACACAAACACACAGATGTGAATGAGAAAAAGCCTTATACAGCAAACTAATACAGCAACTGGAACTAACATTTACATAATGATGGCATGACAAAATTTGAATACTGCTTAAACCAATCAGATAGCTATGAGGTCATCATTAACTTTATGCTAACAGCTTTGTGGTTTTGCATGAATATCTTCGATAACCATGCTATCATAGACGGCAGACTGCAATGTCAAATGAATAATTCCTAAAGCAGAATGCTTTACCGTACAGGTCTACAACATAGACGCCCATCACAGATGGCTGGTTTGTTCATGCTCACTGCAGTGCATGCAATGACAGACAAAGCAGAAACCACCTTTGATGTGGGGAAACATGTCTGTGTGAATAAGTCTGCTCTTTTCATGTGTGTTTTTAGGGTTGGCACAATCGTTTTATCATAAATAATATGCTACAAACATGACAAACTTACTGTCTAAATATTAGGATTAGCTCACACCTTAATTGGTTGCCTGATTTCAACCAATGAGTTTTTGGTTGAGAGAGAGGGGTCAAGAGGTCAGTAGAAGGGGCTTCTTTATGACTTGTCAGCAATGGTGTGGGGCAAATTACTGACATTTATTAGCTGGTCACCTGTAAAGCATCCAACCACACCATGCACATAAAATTGAGCACCTCTAGGTCACACTAATATATGTGAGTAATGGCTATATGGGAGTAATTTAACTTATATTAGCCAATTGTATTGTTGCATTTAATGGTTTAGGCATGGCTGAACAAACCGGTATCAATAACTTTAAGATAATTTAAAGATGTTTGTGTGAGTGTCATTTCAGGTTCCTCTTAAATCCATGAGCTTATCCGACAATTTCATCCAAATGGTAAATCGTACAGAATGACTTTCACACCCTCCACCCGTCCCGTTTCCACAGTAACACAGGGGCCAGGTGGGCAGTAACACCACGCAGACCCCTCACAGAAAAACAAAAAACAGACGGCCCACACCCAGCAGTAATAACAGCCCACACAGCCATTTCCAGCATGGTGTCACATCCAGGCTGACCGTGATGCCCTGCATCACTGTTTGAGGGCGGGATGAGGAAGAATGACCATTTTCTCTCGCACACACAAAATGTCAATACCTCCTTTATTTGCAACTTGTAGTACTTTTCCCTGGTTAAAAAGTCTAAGAACAGAGGAACATTAATTGGCTTTATACACACACAGACACACAAAAAGCTCATTCATAAGAAACGTTTCCTGGGTGTGTTCTAGCAGGGAGCAAAACACAACATTTAAAGTCCAAAACAAACTATTTCTTAGGAAGGTGCATGTGTGCTTTTAAAAGGAATATTCCTTGTTTAATACAATCTAAGCTACAAAACTTGACACTTCTGATGCCGTCATCTCTCTGCTGGTAAAAAAATAAACAAACTCATTAACATCAAGTGACGTCAAATGAATCTCACCGATTCTCGCATGTCTTGTGTGACGCTCCAGACTTCAGTGTGCACAAAATGAATAGGATTTCAAAGTTATAGTAGAGAAGATATTCAGTGGCATTTAATAACTTATAATTCGGTTTCAGTTCGATATGCTTTTTGAAAATTTGTGTATGAGAACATTCAAAATACTTAACAGGTTGATACTTTCCTGTATTCAAACAATAAGAGCGTGGCGCTAGCAACGCCAAGGTCATGGGTTCGATTCCCAGGGAAAGCAAGAACTGACAAAATGTAAAAATGTGTACCTTGAATACAATGCAAGTCGCTTTGGATAAAAGCATCTGCCAAATGCATAAAATGTAAATATGTACTTATCCTAAATACGTAAATTATGTAATTTTATACAAAAATGTCCACACAAAGATGGCAATAGCCAAACTTGTTGTCCTTGTGGGGACATTTTTTGGTCCCCCACGAGGAAAACAGCTTATAAATCATACCAATTGATGTTTTTAAAAAAAAAAAAAAAAAAAAAAATGGGTAGGGTTAGTGTAGGGGGGTAGAATATACAGTTTGTACAGTACATTAGGTCTATGAAAACCTGTACATACGTGTGTGTGCGCGCATGTGTGAGAGAGGTATGTTTGTGTGTGTAAGGTGTAAAGGCAAACAGCACCCAATCATTTTAATGATTACCTGTTTGCATTTCATTCAAATCTGTGTGCGTATGTGGGAAAGCGAGCTAGATAGACAATCCCAAATCTATTAGAAACGAAAATGTTATTTCCAGCACATGACGACTAAAATGAGACAGCAGGATAAACCACACAGAGCTGACCATAACTCACCCCTCTAATGACACATTCTCAGCTGTCTCTCTGCTCTGTGGTTTAGACATTATTGAGGGTTTGTGCTGCTCCAGAACCGTAGAGATCTTAAATACAGAGTGATCAGTCTGACTTATCAAGATAAAGCTTGAAAAGAGCTAGTGGTTTAGAAAGGGCCTTCAGGTCAGGCAGAAAGATGGAAAACATATATTGGAGTTTGTGTGTTTAAATGAGTTTTGGAGGGAGAAATGGGTCATTCAGAAAGATCCATTATGATGTATAATATAAGCACATTAACATATGATCAGTGACATCAATAACACTTATTCAGAAACTTTGTCTGCCCCAATTAACGACAGTATTAAGTACATAGAGGTTAGCCAGTGAAATTGGATCATTTTCATATAGATGTCATGTCTTAAAGAAACTGTATAACAGTTTAAGGGTCACAGAACATGACAAATGTCAATCTCAAAAGAAAATTACAGATATAGTTTGGTTCATGAAATCATGACAAACATGATAAAATAAGGGGGAAATAAAAAGCTACAAAACTGTAGAATATGGCCTTTTTAAGACTGTCACCCAGTTTAAACTAACACCTCATGGAAGTTGGTTTGAAGTGGTTTCTAGCTGGTCTAAGCGGATCAGTTATGGTAACTAATTGGCCTACAGCTTCATTACCAGCTGGTGGGCCAAGTTTAACCTGGTAGACCTGGCTGGTTTGGGCTGGTAGACGACTTTGAAATACAACTTGACCACCTTAAGCCAGCAGACCTAGATTCTCACAAATTCTCCATTGCCAAAGTTCTCAGTGAAAAAAATGTGGTTACTTTGAGAGTGTCAGCCACAATTGAGACAACGTTTGGGTGCCCTCCCACCTGTCTGGGACACAAAGCCTAGATTGAGGACATGCAGAGGAAACTCAATCTGAATGATCCAAGGAAAACAGAAGTTCACAGGGATAAACGCTCTCTGCTCTGTTCTTTCCTCCGCCCTCTCGTTCTTTTTCAGGGAGGCTCTGATTTCTCCTCCATTCTTATTCCCATGAGTCAAAGAAAGTGTCTGAGGCCCATTAGATAGCACCTTAAACTCGCATTACATACTGCAACTTGTACAGTAAATTTAGTAACACACTGGAACTACTTTTATATGCCGTTTTGTATGAAGGATGTTTAATTCTGACAGCTGTCAGATGTTCCAAACATGAATGACCTTCACTAACCTGTGCCTGGTTTCCACACATCATGTCCCAAGTGCCATAGTGACCCTTGGCCTGCCTGTAGAGCCGTAGGGCATCTGTGAAAGCTGGTGTCAATACCTTGCACTCTTCTGACAGTCCTAGAAAGGTCAAGAAACATGACATTTTACATAAGCAACTCCCAGTTAAATTCAACAAATTAAATATTCAACAATATAATGATAACAGCTGGTCCAAGCTGGTGAAGACTGGTAGACCAACACTAAAAAAAAATAACTCCAAAAACTACGTTATGCAGGTACAGCAAGGAATAGGAATGGATAACTAGTATTTTAAGAGTTATGAGTTGTGCCCAATGAAAGAACCTGCACTAAAAAGGACCTCTCTTTACTTGGAGACCTTGACATTCAATAAGAGTCTATGGAAACTACAGCTACCACCACTCAAGCAGAGAACCCCACAAGACCTAACGTGACAAGGGTTTATGGAAAAACACTTAAATGATGATTATAATTATATGGTACTGTATGGAATATGGATAGTGTGCTCCATGTAGGACCGTTTACTTAACGTTGTGCATCAGAGCTGCTGAAAGGAACTCAATTTGCCATGTAGATGATAAATCGAACCGTGCTCTTGATGACACTGAAAGCCAATCTGAACAGCTGTTATTTGGGAGATTTGAGACATTGATAACCTTTTAGAGTTTCTTTCCTGTTGCCAGCAGGAAGTGAGTGTGATCCATAAAGTTACATAAGGAAAGACAAACACAGATGGACATGAGCAATGGAAAGCTGCACAAACACTAACAAGACAGGAGCTGATGATGAGACGTGCATGCGTGTATGTACTGCAGTGAGTTTCAGATTGGCCGACACAAAGACAGGAAGTCAGCAGTGAGAGATGGAGTGTAACAGTCTGTCAGTAACAGGAAATCCACTCAGCGTCCATTTTCCAAAACTCGAGAGAGAGAGAGAGAGAGAGAGAGAGAGAGAGAGAGAGAGAGAGAGAGAGAGAGAGAGAGAGAGAGAGAGAGAGAGAGAGAGAGAGAGAGAGAGAGAGAGAGAGAGAGAGAGAGAGAGAGAGAGAGAGAGAGAGAGAGAGAGAGAGAGAGAGAGAGAGAGAGAGAGAGAGAGAGAGAGAGAGAGAGAGAGAGAGAGAGAGAGAGAGAGAGAGAGAGAGAGAGAGAGAGAGAGAGAGAGAGAGAGAGAGAGAGAGAGAGAGAGAGAGAGAGAAGAGAAAGAGCTAACTGGCTTTTCTTGGCATGAGCCCCATGTGAAAACACTAGATGTGTTTGTCAGCAGTCTGCTTGGAGAAAGTCCCTAGAGTTCTGTGCTCGATAAAACACAATAACCCCAAAATCAGTATCAAGCCCCCTCGTCCCCAAACATCCACTGCTAATATCAGTCCTAGAGACACCTTACATCAAAAGTTAACTTGAATGTGGCTGACTGCATGTGTGTTTAGTGTTAGGTGGAAAAAGATCTGCTTTTCTCCAGCGAGCTGGCAGGCCTGAGAAATTCAATGCGAGAGTCTTGAGCAAAAATAGTACATATGGTAGAGTTTAGTGTGGGCTTCCTCTGGCACGGGGCTGCACGGTGGTTAGCCGAGACTCCTGGGATGGCTGGTTCCCAGGGTTGCTCTGCCACCGCATGTGCGCACACTTAACGTTACGGTTTCATTCACTGGAGCATTTCATATTTGGGCCAAAAGCACAAAAACTAGACGATTTTTAAAAGAAAGTGTCTTATCTCTGAATCAATAATGAGAACCAAGGAAAACATAGCTTTTAAAATTACATGTTTCTACATTTTTTAGGAAAGATTTTCCAGAGCAAGCAAGAAAAAAAAAAAAAAAAACCCAACCTTTTTTTGGTTTCAGTATAAATATGTACATAATTTTTCTCAATTAATGAAAGTGTAGAAAATGTTCATGCAAAACTAAATAAATGATTGTTCTTTGCACATCACCTTAGGGGATTCATCAGCAATGTTAACTTTTCTTCTTAAAATTATGCAAACTGAAATATTTCTTCAGTCTGAAAACAAGCAGCTTTGTCATAATTACAGCAGAAATGCCAGAAATATCTTAGCCTATATCATACTAGCATCATATCCAAGTCATTGCTCTTCAGGTTCACATGTGGGTGTTAACTAAACAGATGGTCAAAGCGTCCCTATTACTTAGCGCAAAGAGCCGTTATTAAATTTCAGCTAAATTCAAAGTGTGCTGTTTGATTATGTATTGCAACTGTCAGCAGTGTCAACAATTCCATAGATGAAACTTGACATTCTCCACTACTTCAATTCTAAAACAGGTTTGTTTTCTTTCTGCCATGGATCTCCATACTAATGATGTCATAATGGGTGTGATGATATGATTGATTACCAACTGTCCCAGTTGCCAATGAGATGACTACAACAAAAACAAGTGACTAACAACCACCACAGACTGTCAGAACAATGACTAATACAATTACTAGAAGAACAAAAATGTTCAGAATGCAAAATTTTTACTGAATCACCAATGTTTTAAGCTTTAGATTATTTTTGTCCCATTCCAGAAGGTTAGGAAGATCAACTTAAACCTGTATTGGGATCATACACAGCCTTAAATTCTGATAGCTAAAATAGTGTGCATCTGTGGTTTGCTTTATCTTAGCACTATGAAAGGCATTTGTGTGTGTGCACGAGGTGGTGTATAATTCACCTGGATTTTTTCCACTGCTGCAATTAAGCCCAAGGATATTAAGCACCTGCTGTAATACCACAGCTTTGCATGTGGTTGAGCTCTGCCCTCTGGTAACCTCCTAGCCAAAACACAGAGCTGCATTCTCACATTTGCGGAGTAACTACCTCAAGTCATCTTTGCCCTCGGCTTTAGGCAGGGCTCAGGGATTTTGCAGAGCCCTTCCCTGCTGCCTCAAATGCAAATGATGTTCACAGTGTAACTTCTAGCACTCATGACTGTCAGTTTTGGCCTGTTACCAAGTCAGGCAAAATTTTAAAGAGCCTGGAGGCAAGCTAGAGATCTCATATGTTTGCCATACATATTGATCTGAAATGAAGTCCCTAGTTGCATGTTAATTTTAAATCAATATGCGAAACGGGCTGAGGAACAAAACTTCCTCTTGAAGAGGAGTCAACATTCCTCCACTTATTGTGCATTAGAGTCCACACTATTTAAAAGAAGAAAATAAGGGCTACATAATCTATCAAAATGTAATAACTTGCTTCACCTATGCTTTGCTTTTGATGTCACATAGGCGGTGTAGACTATTGGTTAATGTGGTAACTATTGATTTAATTTAAAGGTGCAGTGTGTAATATTTATGAGGACCTGTTGACAAATGCAATATAATATACAAACCCGATTCCAAAAAAGGTGTGACTGTACAAATTGTGAATAAAACAGAATGCAATGTGGAAGTTTAACATTTCAATATTTTATTCTGAATACAACATAGATGACATAAGAAAAATAAGTTGATTTTAAATTTCATGGCATCAACACAAAAAGTTGGGACAAGGCCATGTTTCCCACTGTGTGGCATCCCCTCTTTTTATAACAGTCTGTAAACGTCTGGGGACTGAGGAGACAAGTTTGCTCAAGCTTAGGAATAGGAATGTTGTCCCATTCTTGTCTAATACACGCTTCTAGTTGCTCAACTGTCTTAGGTCTTTTTGTGTCGCATCTTCCTCTTTATGATGTGCCAAATGTTTTCTATGGGTGAAAGATCTGGACTGCAGGCTGGCCATTTCAGTACCCGGATCCTCCTCCTACGCAGCCATGATGTTGTAATTGATGCAGTATGTGGTCTGGCATGTTGGAAAATGCAAGGTCTTCCCTGAAAGAGACGATGTCTGGATGGGAGCATATGTTGTTCTAGAACTTGGATATACCTTTCAGCATTGATGGTGCCTTTCCAGATGTGTAAGCTGCCCATGCCACACGCACTCATGCAACCCCATACCATCAGAGATGCAGGCTTCTGAACTGAGCGCTGAGAACATCTTGGGTTGTCCTTGTCCTCTTTAGTACGGATGACATGGTGTCCCAGTTTTCCAAAAAGAACTTCAAATTTTGATTCTTCTGACCACAGAACAGTTTTCCACAGTCCATTTTAAATGAGTGCCATCTAAGGCCCGAAGATCGCGGGCATCCAGTATGGTTTTCCGGCCTTGACCTCTTACGCACAGAATTGTTCCAGATTCTCTGAATCTTTGGATGATATTATGCACTGTAGATGATAACTTCAAACTTTTTGCAGTTTTTCTCTGAGAAACTCCTTTCTGATATTGCTCCACTATTTTTGGCCGCAGCATTGGGGGAATTGGTGATCCTCTGTCCATCTTGACTTCTGAGAGACACTGCCACTCTGAGAGGCTCTTTTTATACCCACTCATGTTGCCAATTGACCTAATAAGTTGCAAATTAGTCCTCCAGCTGTTCCTTATATGTACATTTAACTTTTCCTGCCTCTTATTGCTACCTGTCCCAACTTTTTGGAACGTGTAGCTCTCATGAAATCCAAAATGAGCCAATATTTGGCATGACATTTCAAAACGTCTCACTTTCAACATTTGATATGTTATCTATATTCTATTGTGAATAAAATATGAGATTTGTAAATTATTGCATTGTGGAATTTGTACAGTGTCCCAACTTTTGTTTGTACATAACTGTTTTCAGTGATGTATAAAGACCTTACATATTATGTTTTTATTACCTCAGAATGAGCCATTTCGATCTACTTACACCACAGGCAGGGACGTTGTTTGGGTGGGAATGGGAGAGGAAGTAAACCACCCAATAACCAAAACATTGGCCCTAGCATTGTACTGAGGAGTCACCAATGGTCACCTTACCTCCTTATTGTAACAAATGCTATAGTTATATAGTATGCTATAATTACAAGAACTTTGTTACTTTTCATAAGACCAAGTACACGTTAGAATCAAGAGGACCTTTTTTTTTTTAAAATGTGTTCTGCTAATAATGACATATGTTAGGTAAACCTGGCTCTCAGATATTCCAAAAGTAAAATTTTCAATATAAGAAAATTAAGTACAGTTAGTTTGACCTATCATAGCACTTTAATTTAGGAAATTGTCAAACTGGTAAGTGTAAATGCTTAAATAAAATACATCATATTGTATGTAAACGAGTAATTGTTAACTAGGCTATTACTTTTTTGAAGTTATGTTAAATCAACGCATGCGTGGATGATACCACAAAAGACTATTTTGCTAAATTAAACAAGCATAAATAAATAATCTCATGAGGGAGCATGCCCCGGGACCCCACTAAACAGTTCACACTTCAACCACCCCAATGTTCAAACCAAAACTACGCCCTTGACCGCGGGTCCCCTGAAGTCACCATTTTGCACTGCCATGTTTCTACAGTAGCCCTAAATGGACAAACTGCTCTACAGAGCGCTAGCTACGCTCTGCTGTCTCAGACGACAAAATCTTTGTCCTGCGTCGGCCACTGTAGCTTCTCTATGTGCTTGGAAAGGGAGGGGTGAGCGGTGGGCAGTTGCATTTACCATTTAAATGCAAGATGCTCAAGGTTAAACTTTTTATGGAAGTAAAAATTTATTTTATTTTTTTTCCCTGCAGGTAATGCATTAGGAAGGTCATTGCATGCAGATCATAGCTAATTAATGACTTGAATTATTCAAAACTCAACTAGATCAATCTCTAACTTAGGAGAGCAGGGAGGTCTGGGTTTCCTCAAAGTGGACAGACAGTGAAGGAACGCAACAAACATGTAGCCTATGATTCTATATGCCGTTTCAGGTCAGGCCGTGAGCAATGTAGCTTAACTGTTTAGAAGACACACCTCTAAATCATATTCAGCAGCCTCTAGTCACATCCCAATGAGATACCAAGAGGTATTTGATGTTATATCTGCGTAAATTGTATGGTATCTGGTTCTGAAACCTTGTGTCATTATCATTTGTGATACACAAAGCTAGTCATTTACTGTCATGTCTTAACAAGCCCAACTGAGAGTGCCTCTGATCTACCTCAGGGCATTTTGGGAAGGTGTTGACATTTGGTCAGAGGATGTTCAGTTAGCAGTCAACGACTGGCAACATGTTGGAGCTATGCCGCTCTGCAAGTTGTGCAATTCTGATAGTGGCCAATAAATAGAATTTCTCCTTTTATTAGTTTAGCAACATCTACAGTGTGACATTCTTTAGATTCTCTTAACACTAAACTGTAGTACTTATTTTTAATAATCTTAAATGTTTTTGGTTCACACAATCCAATTTCCAAAATAAGTTACATATACCATTCAAAACTTTGGGGTCAGTACCTTTTTTAAATTTGTTTTAATTACATTTTTCATTTGTTTTTGAAAGAATTCTCATGCTCACAAAGGCTGCATTTATTTGATAAACAGTATTTGACAGACAGTAATATTGTGAAAGTTACAATATAAAATATATTCGAATATAAAACAGTTGTAATTTATTCCTGTGAATACAGATCCAAAAAAGAAAAATTCAGCTTTGTGAGTCACATGATTGTTCAGAAATCATTCTAATATGCTGATTTGCTGCTTAAACATTTCTTCTATTTTTGTGGAAATGCTGATACATTAGTTTTTACAGTATTCTTTAATGAATAGAAAGTTCAAAAGACCAGCATTTAAAAAAAGAGAAACCTTTGTAACCTTACAAATGTCTTTACTGTCATTTTTACTGTGATCAATTTAATGCATCTTTGCTGAATAAAAATATTATCTTACTGACCCCAAACTTTTGATGGTAGTTTATAAAACAAAGTCATCTCTTCCATTTAATTTGACTTGGTTAAACTATTTTGTAACTGAATTTCTATGCAGAAATTCCTAGAAGACAATATCAGTGCATTATTGAGGATTTAAAAACACATCATAAGGAGAATTAAGTTCACAGTTCTTGCATGGGATTTTTAACATCATTTAAAATGACAAAAGAAACATCCTCCACGCCTTAAAATAATTTCAAAGGCATTCAACATTTCCCCCCCACCCACAAACACAGACACACACCCTGTTGTGTGATTTGAAATATGACAATGAGCCAGAAAACAGGTGATTTGTGAGGGTGGGGCTGAAGGTCTTATAATATTATGCATTTTTACAAAAGGCATGCAGGGATTTCTACAAATATTTAGTTAGAAACTCTCTCTAGACTATGTTTGAGTGACAGGGAAGAAAGATTCAGCTCACTGTGAAGTAAATCAGAAACAAACGATTACGCAACATATGTTTTCGAATGAAGCGCAGTTTTAAACTTATTTTGGAGCACATACAAGTAGTTGACCTGAAGAGAAAAAAAAAAAAAAAAAAAAAAAAAAACCTACCTCCACAGCATTTTTACTTTTCGCCCCGACAAACTAAAGCAACATTCTCATGACAATGTGTATCTTTAGTGCGCACAAAACAAAAACGTGAACCAGAGTTTCCTGCAAATTATCCAGTAGATAAGGTCTTTTTCTAACTCAGCAAAGCAGATACACTGACAAGTGTAAATAACAAAAAAACACCACACAGTACCACTTTTCTTTGTATTGGCATTGTTTGTGACTGACTCACCGTTGTTGGTGTGTCTCACACAGTCCTGGAAGACAGCATGCCACTTTTTCTGTTCTTTCTCTGTCATCACGCAGAAGTAGTGATGGTGGGCATATGGATGCCACAGGATGAGGGGAAACTGTGTTGGGCACTTCAGGAACGGGGCACTAGCCACTTTGGCCTTTGTATCTAAAACAGACAATGCAAGATGAACACAAATTATTTAAAATTATTAGACTATATACTTCAGTAGAGTATTCAGAGAATTCATTCTGCAATTTATCCTGTCCATACATAAAATGATACACATTATATGAGATCAAATAAGAACTTTCGGTAACACTTAAAGTCTGTATATTTACCACATTATAAAAAGTATTTTTAATGCATTACTCATGCATTTGTTATGCATCTTATGATGCATTGTATTGTCTCATGAATCATTTGGAACCACAGTTATAATACTCATCTAATTATTGTTACACCTTTAGATGAAAACGTGACAAACAACCGATTTCTTATGTAACAAGGAATATGCAAAAGAAAAATAATTAGCGCTGTCAAAAGTAGCTCATTAATGCATGCAATTAATTTCTTTTTAACGTTAAAAATATTTAACGCAATTAACGCAGCATCCTTTTTTTCTGTCATACTTTGAATGGTTTAAAAGTATTTGCATGTAACGCTAGCCAAACACGACATGACAAAAGAGAATGCGCTGGAATAGAGTTCTCTTTCACGCTTGAAAGAACAATAACCACACAGAATTATGCCAAATTATTCATTTTTTTAGTATTATCAAAAGAGCAGTCTTAAATGAGAAAAACGTCTTAAATGAACTTGAGATGTAGAGAAAGGAGATGTGTGTGACAGCGTGGCAGATCTTTAAGTCACAGTAGCCTAATAAAACAGTTGCTGTGATGTCTGTCATTAATGTTAATCAAAGAACAAAAGTAACAGTTGCAGCTTTAATAAGGAATAATCTGTTTAATTTATAATTTATGCAGTTAAGATTGTAAAGTGTTAACTTTATTCAATTTCTATATACTGATTATATATGAAGGGCACAGGTAAATGACATTATAATGGGTTTATGTGAAGATTAAATTTAAGTGAACTTAAAACAAAGTTATTTTTAAAGACTAATAAAATGTTGAAATTGATTTAATTATATTGTTTTTGAATGTTTAAAAAAAAAATAATAATTTCAGTAGCATTATTAGTATCAGTGATACTGGCCTGCATTCATGAAAAGAAAGAAATTAATGATGCCATTACAACAAACATTTAAAATATACCACATTTAAGTTGTTTCTACATTCATTTGTAACTGTAAAATTACTACAATATAAAAATTTGGGGTGTAAACCGGACAGTTCATCACGATTCGATACAACATCGATACTCATAGCCAGCGATACGATATCTGCAGATACCTCAAAGTTCTGCGACACGATTACGATTCAGGGTTAAATCGATCAATATTTCAATTTTATATTAATGTGCCTATTTTACACAACCAGTTACATTTTTATTAACTCACTACTGCAACCAAAATATATAACACATGCATTTCAAAATTTCACATCCTACACCCTGATCAGGACATCCACAAACAAACAAAAAAAATCCACACAGTAATCTAATGACAGCTTATGACATGACAACAGTCAAGAAAGTATTTTAGGCTTCTGTGCTAAAATGTGTAATGTCAAATTTGGACTGATAAACAAGAGGGACATTTAATATAGACATTTCTTTTTAATGTATAGCACAGATTTAAAGCATGAAGCAACAAATTATAGGTAGGACAGAACAATGGGCTGTTAATATTCTTTCATTGGGCAAAAGTATTATAATATGAAAGGCTCCAATACAGAGCGGCACAAAGCACTTATGCACATTCCGTAAGCTTGAAGCAACACAGAGTCACAGCAATTTATTGAGCATTTTCTTTTAACAGTTTTAAATTTCAGTTACTGTGGGTGTGAAGAATGATTAATAGCGCTCTAGTCTCCTTTTATGCAAAACCATAGACCTTTATCTACTGAAGCACAAAAATAAGCAAAAGAAGACTCAATTCAGTGGCCTATTTGTGCATTGTCTGCATAGAGTGCGCGCTGCTTTTTGCAAGGCTTTAAACATGAGCAAATGATAAACTTGAGAAGATTCAGTTCCATCGACTGTCCCGAGCATCTTTCACAAGCTCTGAAAGGTAATTTTAACGAGAATGCACGCTTTGGCGATAATGCATAGACTGACATTGTGTGAAAATGTGGAGGGTGTTAAAATAAATGTGCTGCTTAAAAACATAAATAGCCTACAGGTATCGATTTAACGCGTTACACATTAAATCAATATATCAATCTATATTGATGAACTGTTTCATCCCTAATAAAAATAAATAAATAACGATTATAGAAAACACATACATACATATGCGCATTATACATAAAGGTTAAGTAATGGGTTACCAATTTTTCTTAGAAATAATTTTTTTAAATAAATATTTAATTTAAATTGTTTTTTTCTAATGTATATAATGTAATGTTTAAACCCTACTTTATTAAAATAAATGTAGGAACAGGAATTTTCTAAACGGGCTGCTTTTTTTGTATCATGTTATTTATAATAATTCATTTCTCACCACTCAGGCTATTGTTGAGAAGCCCCAGGTATTCCTCCATAGAGGTTAGGGCTCTGTACCCGGCACAGTTAATGACCCCTTTGGAGTGTAGACCTCGATCATGTGCCTGTAGAGGAAACAGACAGTTCAGAATCCCTCTGCAGCTGGGGAAATGACATACATGTCCACTAATACACTAACACAGTGAGGTCCAATAATGCAAGATTAACATTCAGATAATTTTTCCTTTGTTTACATTTAACTATCTGAGCTGGGTGTGTCTGTGGTGGAAAGAAAGGAAAAAAAAAAAAAAAAAAAAACAAACAAACTCAGCAGTTTACACTCACCACTTTGCTCTCGTACAAGCTGATGTTGTAAGAGTCGCCCACGTACAAAAAGCGACTCCTCCATTTCTTGCTCTCTTCCAGATACTGAAACAGACCTCCGGAGAAGATGGACTTGTTCTTCAGAGGGTCCTGTGGTGGGAACAAACACATTTTAAATGAATGTGAATCAAAATCATTGTACTAGATGAAAGCATGACTAAACAAAACAATGAATGGTGTTTAGAAGATGAACATGAAACACTCCCAACAGTCTGGAATAACAAAAGGCTAGCTCAAGATGTTTATATAACATTGATCGGAGTGATTCGGCCTAAAATAAGAAATGGGCGGAGCAATTGCTACATAAAAAGACATTCAAGGTTGTGTTATGTCTACAATCAAAACCAGAGCTTTCTGCTAATGGATGCTGAATTTACCACTGGTGAGTGAGCATGCCTTTGAACAAGGTTAATCTTTGGAACCAAATACAAATAAATACAGACAAATATTTAAGTCCAGCTGTCTTGGCCTATAACAATTGAGGGACTTCAAAAATTGTGCACAATTCTTGAGAAGCGTTTTTCTTGGCCATAGCCTAGATTTGTGTTGAGTTGAGATCAAATGACTTCATGGACAATTGATAATTGGAGAGGTAGGGGGCTTGAGAGACCAAAGAGAAAGAAAAATATATGTTCACAATTGAAGACTGCTGAGTTTTTAGTTAAGATAACCTGGGGACTCTGGAAGATCATCTCTTAAAGGAGTAGTTCACTTTTTTAAAAATGAAAAATACCCCATGATATCACCCTCAAGTACGGCTGCACGATTTGGGAAAAATATTGAATTGCGATTATTGGTTGTGTAGCTGAATAAAAAGAAGATCGAAACATTTTGATTAAACAAGATGACAATAAACACACGACTGCGACAATATATAGTGTATTTGAGTTCAAGCCTTCTCAGGCATTTTCATAATAAAGTACATTATAATGCAGTGCTGATAGACAGACTTCACTGTATAGAATACTATAAAATGAATCGTCTGCCTCATTCTGCGAACACTCGACTGACGATATGAAGTGAGTTAAAACATGTTATTAAACATTGTCTTTTTTTGTTTTATCAAACGCATGTTATAAGCGACTTAAACTAGCAGTGCTTTCAGACGGCGCTGCGTTTACTACTGATCACAGAGCCACTCATCACTAACACGCTGGGCATATATTTATTTAGTTAAAAATCGCAGCCTTCACGCTTTCATAAATCGCACATAAGCCAAATCACGATTCCGGTTCGATTTCGATTAATCATGCAGCCCTACCCTCAAGCCATCCTAGGTGTATGACTTCCTCTTTCTGATGAACATAACCAGAGTTATATTAATAAATATCCTGACACTTCCAAGCATTATAATGACAGTGATGGGGTCCATTGAGTTTGAAGCTCAAAAAAAAATAATAAATAAATAAACCCATACTAGTCGTCTACACTGGGAATGCCCAAGGGGGCGATACCTAAACAGCTGATGAACGTTTCATTCCCAATGTGCTGGATAGTAGCTCCAGCCACATTGATATTTCCCCTGTCCATACTGTATATAAATTACTAATATTACTTAGTGAATTGATTGCTATGCCCTTGACATTTGCATCAACAATTCATTCTTTTTTTCCCCCAAATTAAAATTCATACATCTAAGACAGTAATGCTCAAAGGATTTTTTTTGTAATTGTTCATCTCTCATGTCAGTGGAAATGTGGGCTGGCACCAGCACCAGCATAAATGTGATGGAAAAGGAGCATGAGAAAGCCAGAACTCCTCAAGATCCTTTGATTCATCAGTTGGTGGAATGGCGACTGAGGTCTTTATGTGCTATTGTGTGTACACTATTCAGGTCTTTGTTACAGTTATTTAACTTGTGTGAAATTTGTTCCACTTCCTCTTTGCTGACTCCATGCTGATAAGCAAGACCACAGAGAGCCTTCCAAATGGCACAGAAAATAAAAGGGGGGAAGGGGGTGGGGAGCAGGGAGACTTATATTTTCATCTCATTTTAACCTGGGGTAGCCATTCCATTTTCCCATCTGGGACCTGGATGTAAAAGGTGAAATTCATGGGAATATGGGCGGGGTTGTTGTGCTTTACCTTTCTGTGTAGTAGTTGTGTCTGGATACTCCCTCCTCCTTCGATCTCAAAGCGCACACTGTTGAACAAAGCCACGGCGTACTGCTCCTCGTAAAACTTCCCAAACTCTGCCATCACGGCGTTGGTGCGGGCTAGGTTGGAACAGACAGACAGGAATGTTAGAGTTTAAGCAGGACCACAGCAGAGGAAAGAAATGATCACCTTACAGCTGCAGAGTTTACCTCAAATTGCAGGTTGCATTTGTTGGAGGTTACTTTTGGTGAAATGGTGGTATAAACATTTAACAAATCACAAAATGTTATAAACCTGCTGAGTTAGTTTTAGTCTTTTAGTTGTGATTTGTTCCCTATAGGTCAAGATAACAACAAAGATGCAAACACAGAAAAACCCATACACAGCTGTAACTTGAGCCAAGATTCTTAGTTGACTAGAACCAGAAAACCACATCATTAGCTTACAGTATGTGTGTGAGTGTAAATGTGAGTGAGTTTGAGAGAGTTCAAATAGAAATCGTGATATGGCCATGTATGATTATGAGTATTAAACCACAAAAATCTGCAATTTATTTAAAGAGGGGGTAACATTTATCTAAATGTTATTTCATGCATTCTGACTTATTTGCACGGTTAAAGAGTTGGATTCTCATGCTAAACATGGCCAAAATTTCAAAAGAGTTGGACGTATGACGGAGTATTTCTGTGCTCCTTCAGGATTCAATCAAGTTTTATTAAAGTTTTTTTTTTTTTTTCTTGAGTATGGCCCTGTATGACGTCATAAAAGGCAGAATTCCTTGTATGGGCACTTCTCCCGGATGAGTGTGTGCGCACATCAACCAGAGCAAGAGGAAGATCGCGTCCATCAAGGAGCTTCGGTCGGGCTACAGAAGCTGTCGGCAGCGCTGTCATTTTGGTTTTAGACCACAAAATGCAATGGAGTTCTGCAAGTGTGTTTGTTCCCGGTCATGAGTCGAAACCGCAGGCGGTGAGTGAAACTCCATCAAATGTCTGTTTTGTCGGCACATAAGTGCATATAAATGTAAATAACACAAGCGTAAAATGAATCGAAAGTTATCCAGGGATAATGCCATGATGTTGTGTGTGTGTGTGTGTGTGTGTGTGTGTGTGTGTGTGTGTGTGTGTGTGTGTGTGTGTGTGTGTGTGTGTGTGCGCGCGCTCGGCCCACTGCACGCCTCCACAGTACCGGCTGTTTTCAGAAAGAATCGGGAGTGTATCTGTCTTTTATAAACATGATAAACTAAAAGACTCTTCTGAGATATGAAGGATGTAATACTACTCTATAGGTACTCAAGATTAACATGAGAGTGGCAGAAACAGTGTGTGTTATGTACCCTTTAAATAAATATATAGGTGCATGCAAGTCTAATACTGTAATAAGAAAATATTATTGGGTCTCATTCATTAATAATTGCGTACACTTTTCGTATTTATATGCACAATTGATCTTACAAAAAACGTTTAAACTATTTCACCTACGCACGCATATGAATTTGCTTGTAACCTCATTCCAATTTTGATGAATCTGGAGTATTCTAAATAAGCGACCATGTGTCTGAGGTAAGTAAATTTACATAAAATACGCCCAAACGATGTCCATAAGGGCATTCTGCACACATTTTTCCTTTAGTCACTCTCAGCAAACATGCCGCTCTCTACAGACATGTTCTCGCCAAAGACCACATGTAGCAAGATCCTCGAGCAATGCCAAGAGTGCCTCAAAATCAAGTTCAAATGCACCTTTTCTTACATTCAATATATAAATTTTTTTTTTACATATATATTTTTCACATAGCTGTATAAAATTTAAGACCGATATCCATTTAAAATTAATTTTAATTAAGGTTTATAAGGCCACCAAGTGTATGTGATTTTCACATATGAGTGGTTTTTGTTGTTCCTACACATCTCAAATTTAGAAGACCTTTTAGAATGCAAGTTATTGATGAATCATGCATAAATGTGTGCGTACACATGCTTAGTGATTGCGACCCATTGTTTTTATTATAAAATAATTCCTATAGGCCTAGCCTTTATAGTTTTAGAGAAAAAAAAAAAAAGAAAAAAACTTAATTTAAAAAATAATAAATTCATAAAGTACACTGCCATATGAGATGTAAGGGATTATACGATCACGGTTCAAATTACAAATAACATTAGCCAAAATAAACAAATTATAATTTTTGGGACAAACTGTGCAACCCTCACCATGTATTCGGTTACAACATCATAACAGTTATGTGGAAATATATTTCATCTGTGAAAATGTTGATCCACACTTTCCAAAAATTCAATAGGGCTAGAGCACAAAAGGAGGTCAACAATTAAAGGGTGTTCAGAAACAGTTGCAAAAACACATGGACACAGTATGAAAATACACATTAAAAATGAAAAGACCTGAGCCTGCAGGCTTATCGAAGCTTTATGAAAAGAAGATGGTGATATTAAGAAGAATTTGCTTATATAAAAAGGCCCAATAAATGGAAACAGTGACATGATCACATTTGAATGCCATATTCAAAGTATCTTGTTCTGGTTTTACAGCACACGATATCCTCGGCATTTAACATTAACATGTTAATCAATCTCGAGGCACTGTACTGGGATGAAAGCTAGCACATGTTTGCATGCATGTGAAAGGAGATGCTTCCATCAGAACAGGAAGGAACAACTTGACAAGGACGGAAAAGGAAGAAGGCCACATCTGATGTCAACTAAATTTATAGTACAACAACCTTCTGGGTATTTCCGTTTACTGTACCATGGCCTAGGTCTCCACAAGGAAAGAATCTCTCCACTTACACTTCATTTCTTACGCACGCCATCAGATTAGAAGCTTCTTGTTACAGGACATTTGAACATGAAAAGCATGTTGTTGTGTTTGCATGAATGCAGCAGCCGGCATGTCTGTGAGGGCAAGACCGTTCTCTAGCAGACCCACTATTGTATTAAACTAGAATAACTTGTAGACTCAGTTTGCTTTGGCCCATTGTTGACTATTCCACAGTATTCATTCACATGTATATTTGCTGAGTGTTTCTAGACATTCAATCAGCACATGCGGAACAGGTGATGTGTCAATTCACAGGAAAGAGCAGCGGTTTTCAAACTGGGGGAATGCAAAGGAATACTAGAGGAGCTGTAGAAATGTTTAGAGAAATAAATGTTAAAAAGTAAGATTAAACTACTTAATTGATATAAATAAATACTGTACCAGCACGGCAGACTAAAACAGAATTTATGTACATTTCAAATCTTTTATAGATAATATTTTTAGGACAAGTAGAAATCTGACCTACTAACCTCACCTGACCAGATTTTTTTAAAGATTCCAAAATGGCCACTAGTCTCATCCGTACAGTGTTTATTTTAGTCTTTTTGTAATTATTTTTTTGTTTCAGGACATTTTTACATTTAATGTTTTTCTTACACATAAAAATGTAATTTTACATTCAAAGTTAAGTTCTTTACAAAGAAAATGTATAATAATATCTAAAAATAAAAGTATAAAAGTTATTATTTATAGGTAACATCAAGATAACCATATCATAATTCAGATACTTTTGCTGAAAAATTATGGCACACAAATGATTTATAATTTTCAATGCGCTCTTATTGATGCTACCAAGACAAAAACTTCCTCTGTTAGCCAGTCAGGCTTGTGCAAAATTCAGAATTTCAAAATTGGCCTCCATTCAATTCATGAATTGGAATTTTAAATTGAACTGACTCCACCCCACAGGAAGTTGCATTTGAATGACAGGAAGTGGAATTAAATTCAAAGAAATTTCCACACAGTCACACTGTTATAAGTTACCCATTATAAATGTGGTTTGGATTACTTTAATCAATGCAAAGCAGTTTCCTTTTAATTTGATTAGTAACTAGCCTAATTGCATTAAATATTTTACCTCAGTAATACAACTAAATTACATTAATTTTGTAATTTAATAATATAATTACTACACGTAACTAGTCACTCCTCAACCCTGCATACATTTTGTTCTAAAATATAGATAATTCTTTAAATAAATTACTCCCTCAATGTAGTTTAATTAGTTTTGTTCCAATGTTATTTTCATTTCTATGTAATGACACAAAGTTGTTGTAAATGCAGTTATTATTCATTCCAATGCAAAACTCGCTGAGCAACACTGTTGCATCTAATTCTCAATAGCTCCTCAACTGTTCCATCATGTTCCACAAAATTACAATTACAATAAATCAAACTTAATTATTTGTTCTGTGACTAGAGCTTTTAACATTAATTGTTGGGGGAAAACATTTCCTGTTAATGTGATCTGTACAAGTAGTTCAAACTAATATAATTTATAGAATATGTAATGCAATCATATCTGACATATAGTCCATCTATCCATTGCACCATAGATGCCATAAAGACCAAAAGCTGACAAACATCCCCTCCCGCATGCACAGTCAGCAGATGAACCCTGCACTATCCATAAAATTGACAGAGGGAGGGAAAGACAAGGGGGAGACAGATCTATGAGGGCATGAGGACAACTTGAGAAGATCCTCCCTATTACTCCAAGACATGTTCATACTTGCTTTAACTCTCTCAGAAAACATCCAGCCCTATTAGTGAAACGGTTCACAAGGGAGGTCTAAAGAGGAATTTCCTGTGTTCAAACCTCCCGTCAACCTGCTGACCTCCTGCCCATCTACCACAAACATCTTCATAACTGCTCCGAGCTTCATAAAGGGAGAGTCTATGGGGGTGGCGTTGTCGTCTTCTGAAGACCAAACATCTTCCCACAGTTCATTTCAGACAAGTGGAACTTCAGGAGGGCTGAGTCAGCAGGTAGCATTTTATGACATCAGCACAAGTATGAGATCCACCTGCACTGAAATCAGGGAAATATTTCTCAGAAATGCACTTAAATTAGACAATCATTTCATGAAGTGGCAACTCCTTAAGTGACTAAAGCCTATCATCAATGAAAGATCCAGACTGGCACTTCAAAACACACACAACGAAACCTATGTTTGTTAACCAGTCGTGACTTGTTCTAAGAGTATGAGCACATACAAGGTTGTAGTGATCCAATATTTCCAGTCACAAGCAAAAGAGCTTTTGTTTTCCCATAATAACTGTCGGATATAATTTCAAACGGTTTGTTTCACCCCTTTATTTTTTTCCTCTTTCCTTCTCGCAGTTTTCCACAACTGAAAGTTGTTCTAAAAGAACACTTACGCTATTTTTATCAGGTCTGTTTTCACCCAGAGATCTTTTCTGTGATTGACATGAGGGAGAGGAAAAAAAAAAAAAAAAAAAAAAAAAAAAAAAAAGAGACTCCAAAGCACCATAACTAGGATATCCATGAAATGTTCCTGGAAGTTTCTAGAAAAAGCCTTGTTAAACAAAAGCAAATGTTGTAAACATAATTGCAGTGTTCCAAACCTCTTTGGATAAAAACCCTTTAATGAGAAAAGCATAATTAGGCCTATTTTACAGAACGTGATTATTTCCCATCATGCTTGGGAGAGGAACTATGGTTATATGGGAGCATGCCACTACAGGTAGAGAACATATTGAGAATATATTTAGCACTTCTCTAAACCAACTAGAACCATAATGAGGACAATTTATTTTTCTTATTATTAGAGACATGGCAGAAAATATCATTTGTGGACACAAAACTACTATTAAAGTGGGTCTGTACTATTAATCCTTCGTATAAAAACTGAGTGAAGTTGGCGGAAAACTGTTTTGCCAAATGGTTAAACGCTACTAAACGCATGGCGTTGGAAACCGTTTCGAAACAGGATTAGCAAGATCACAAACATTATTACTCAATATTGCCTCGCAAGGTAATTTAAACCTGTATGTGTATACTTGAGGCATTGGGGGGCGTTAACACACGAAGCGTCCTTACATTCCGTCTGCGTTGTTTTTTTAATTGTTGGTCAAAGACATGTGCACTAAGACGCCGTGTCAAATCTAATTCTGTCATTTACGCACTCATTTTCTTGCACAAACCGGTATGACATTCTCCAGTCTTTCCATGGAACAACAACGAGTTGGGCAGAAAGGTGTGAACTGTCTTGAGTAAATGATGACAGGACTTGAGATCGAAGTGAAAAACGCGTCTCGCGAACGCGTCCACGTTTTCTTTACACGCTTCTGTTTAAATAGGCTCTCTTAAACAATCGTGGTTGTTTGTCCACTGCGTCCACGTTCACTATAAACATTTACACTTAAAGTATTGTAGGCTACTTATTTTGTACCGAAAATAGCGTCGTCCTTTTAAAAGTAACACAAACGCGTTTTACCTGCAATCATCTCCCGCTTGCCATCGTCCAGGTTGGTAGAAATCACATCACCCATGACGGCGAGTTAAATGACAATCACAGATATTGAGGAAAGCTCCTTTGTATCCGAAACTCAGGAAACACTACAGAAATGTGTCTTCCAAATTAACCATCCCTGGTCACTTCAGAGCGTTGCGTTCATCTCGCGTTGACGTGACTGTGTGTGTATGACGCCCTCTCTGTGTGAGAAACAAGACTCATTTAAACTTGTTCAGTCAAATGAGCGACATCCAGAGGGTGTGGTTTACACTGACCGACACACCCAACTTCACAACAAGCCCTCTGTTGTATTTTTAATCATAGCTGAATATTTTAGATCGAGCGTCTGACAGCTTTTGTTATATGATGGGCTTTAGCCCATTTATTTATTTATTTAATTATTTAATTAATTAATTAATAGGATTGGAACCGGGCTTGGTTTTGTAATAGCCTAACTACTGAATCTGTTTTAATAAAGCTTACAATTAATTGATTGAATTCGTCTTCTTTTCCACAAACACTTTTAAAACTTCATTCCCAAACTGATATTGTCTCCAGGAAAAGTTTAGTCTCCAAACTACTTTCTAGGAATCTGAATGAAGCCTTTGAGGCTTGCTCTGCTTTCTCTTTAGGAAAGGGAAAGGAGGGGGCAAAATAGTATTTTATAAATATATAATAATTTTACGATATAAATATTTTATATAATAATTGTTCACATGAATGATAATAATACCTTTTATAATGAATAATTAATAAATATTATATATAATTTAAAAAGGCTAAATAAACATTGACATTTTGTTTTATAGTTTGGCACAGAAGTTTGATTCTGAAGATATAATTTCCTGAAAACCACAGTTGAAATATTATTAGAAAATAAATATTTTATAAAATATTAGCCTAGATATATTATTAAATATTATTTGATAATTACATATATTACAAATATAATTATACAAATATTAAATTAATAATATTATTATTTTATAGTTTTTCGTGGCAGATAAAATACTTTTCTAAAAAGTTTAAAATATTATTATTAAAATGTGCTTTCATAAAATATTATGCTTTAAAATGATTAAATTATGAAAATATTTAGATATAGCCTAGTGATATAATAACAGCCTATCATTTTAATTTTATTATGTTTGATAAAAACAACATTTTGATGAAATAATATAATTTTTAAAATAAACAATTTAATTGTAATATTTTATTTTAGTATGGCAAAAATAATAAAATGGACTGTTCAGATAATTATATATTACAATATTATTTTGATCAGAAAATGGTCATACATATTATAAATTAAACATTACAAATACAGTCGTCATTGGGATCTTTTACCACTGAAAGACTATTGCGTTACGATAAAGGGTTCATGTTTAGTAGAGTTTTTACGCCCTCATGCGGTCAAAATTTGGTCAGCTGACTAAATGCAGCAGCAATGTATGATCACACATAGGATAGCTACTGTACATGACATCAGAGTAAATGTGAAATATTGTTGCAATGTGTCTTTTTATTTGCATTCGTAGCCTAAATCTTTAATTAGTAACTTAACAATGTATGTTGTTGATTCAATTAAGTAAACTAAAACTGCTTTGAATGCTAGTCAAATTAAAAGTCAATGTAAAATAATAAACCTTTGGATTTTCTGAGGCAGGCTTCCTTTTTGTCACGCGGCCAATGGACGCCATAGAAACAGGTGCAAGGATATTTTACAACCTCAAATGATCATGGCATGAAAAAAAAAAAAAAATCAGTGTGAAATCAAGAAAGGATTCACGTTGTGATTCTGTGTCTGCGCCCTCAGCGTTTCATATAACGGCGCTCGCTCGGTCTATAGCATGAGCTCCTGTGAGGGAGGGGCGGTTACGCAGTGACGAATCTCCGCAGTGTGAGTGCGCAGCACCGCTCAGCCTGAGACAGCAAGAGGAGGAGAGGGAGGAGAAGATACAGCACACGGGCGAACACTCAGGAGCATCATGGCACCAATTGGATTAAAGGCGGTCGTTGGCGAAAGTAAGACCATAATGTTAATCCTCCTCTGCTAATGAGGTTTAATGTTCAACTATATGTACGTGCTATTTTATGGTACCTTCTTGTTGCATGTGTGATTAGTGTTCCTCAGCGTTCAGTTCCCACTGGATGCGGCTGGTTGTTTCCCTGCCATTGTGCTGAACGGGGAGGACATTACTCTCGGGATGCTGCGGATGCGCATTGTGCATCAGTTGAGCATGACATGAATAGGTTTTATTCCCATTGCATGTTGCTTAAATGATAAATATGTAGTCAGACTAACACACACAAAAGCTTGATGCACCGGTGTAAAGATGGTCCAGCACAGAAACGCCCTTATTCTGCACGGACGTTTGAGGAATTACGCAGGGAATTGTGTCGACAGACCACTGCGATTTGATTTTCTTCTACTCGGATTATTATCTATATAACTAATGCGAATACAATTGTAACGATGCTTGCATAACTCTACCATCTACTTCAGAAAATTAGCTTAATAAATGTGTTTTGGCAAAGCCTCACCCCTGTGATTGATCACCAGTGCATTTATATTCCATTGCGTAAAGCTCCAGCTGGTGAACTGATCTGCCCAGGAAGTGCCCGTGCTTTTAACATGACTGCAGCTGGCTCGCTTCTCCAGCTGGATCGTTAAATGGCGGAGTGGTTCACGTTCGGTTGAATAGTGGAAAATGAGAGCACCAAATGCGCATCCCTCAGATGTGTAGCTGTATCTGTCATGTGTAGTGCAACAGAATGGCGTTTAGTACAGACAGATTGATGGCGGTTGTAGGTGCTTTCGTTTTAGAGAAATGCTGCTGATATGCAGCAGGATAAGAAGACAATTGTCTCGAAATAGCCTCTCTGAAAGGTTGATGATATATTATTACGACTCTCTTTTTTTTATGAGAGAGATCTCAGGCCTTGTGTGCATATAATTGGGAATCTTAAATTTAAGCTTGGCCATGATGAAACGCATATCTGTTAATTTATTTATTAAAATAATATGAAAAAATGATGGGACTTTTGTGGAGAAGAACAAATGCTGGAAAAAGTAGTTTGGCATATTTTCTTTAATAACCAGTGAAGCAAATGTGACCCTGGACCACAAAACCAGTCATAAGGGTCAATTTTTTTATTTATACATCAGCTTTCCATTGATGTATGGTTTGTTAGGATAGGATAATATTTGGCTGAGATACAACTATTTGAAAATCTGGAATCTGAGGGTGCACAAAAAATATTATATAGAAATATAGAAAATCGCCTTTAAAGTTGTCCAAATTAAGTCCTTAGCAAGGAAATTTACAAAATATCTTCATGGAACATGATCTTTACTTAATATCCTAATGATTTTTGGCATAAAAGAAAAATCGATAATTTTGACCCATACAATGTATTGATGGCTATTGCCACAAATATAGCTGTGCGACTTATGACTGGTTTTGTTGTCCAGGGTCACAAATAAAGTATTAATAACTGAAAAACTCCAACAAATTAAATCAGTTTTGTTGTAACCAAGATGCGGGAAGCCATTTTGTAGTTACGTGACAAAAAAAAAACGCCTTTAGGTCATCTAAAAACTAGCATATTTCGACCTTTTATGAAAAACACATTTTGTTCAGGTCAAATGGGGTAAAATATTTTACCTTGAAAAATCTGTTTGAAAATGGTTTTAAAATTATGATTACTTTGTGCACATTTAATTGAGGAACATACTAGACTGACATTTTAATTATTTCCAAAAAGATTTAGATTTTACATTTAATAATTTTTTTAAACATTTGTCATTGACCCATGTATTATACCCTCATCATTCAACAGAATCATATTAAACATTTTGCGTTTGTTTCATTTGTAATATATCATTTAATATTGTTTAAACACCTGCTGCAAACTGAAAGCATGGAAAATATGACATAATAGTGAAAATGCTGTTGCATTGTCCAGTCCAAAAGGGACACATATACAATCAATATTGACTGAAACCTGATCATTAGTGCTCTGAGCACCTGCGCTGGATTCTGTCTTCTTCACACGCAGGATGATGGATTGGTTTTCCTGTGGTGTGATGTGTCGTGGGTGTGTGTGCGTGTGTTGGTTTCACTGTCTTCTCCAGGGACATGAGATACACATCATCAGACACAGGGTCAGATAAAGAGCAAAAGATGAGAGGGGGACTGGCCAAATGCACATACATCCTTGCTTAGATTATCATAGTTTTGTTTGTTTGTCACAGGGAAATGCACATATGCACTGTAATGTAAGGGACAGGAGTAGACATGGAAAGCATCTGTGTGAATGACTCATAGTATTTGTCTAAAGGGTCTTTATAGGCATTAGTCTAGTTCTGAATGAACCAGTTCTTTTGTTAGCCTGCCTATTTGTTGATCCATTTTCATGAATTGAGTTTATACTATGCCCTACTTACCAGATTGAGGCAAATTACATTCAGCATACGGAAACATATTTCCTTTTATTTCTCCACAAATCTCTTTATAGTAAGATTTTGATTCTACATACTGCAAACACATTAACTGATATAACTGTTACCATGTTTGATAATTACATATATATTTATTGTATGTTATTATTAAAATAATGGTTTTCTATTTTAATATACTTTAAAATATAATTTATTTCTGTAATGCAAAGCTGAATTTTCATCAGCCATTACTCCAGTCTTCAGTGATGAATAAAAAGTAAAAAAAAAAAAAAAAAAAACTGCATTTATTCAAAATATAAATCTTTTGCAACAATATACACTACCGTTCAAAAGTGTGGGGTCAGTCTTTAAAAAAAAAAAAAAAAGAAAAAGAAATGATTAATTTTCTTTAGCCAGGATGTGTTAAATTTATATTGTAATTTCTATTTTGAATAAATGCTGTTTTTATTCAGTTTTATTCAATTAATAAAACTTTTTATATATATAAAAGATGACAACGCTTCTTTTTTCTCATAACATGAAGCTGAATTAAAGGTGCAGTGAGTGATTTCTGAGAAACGCTGTTGAAAGTAAATCGTACCACAGCAGTAGGGGGCATATACACTCGTGATAGGGGAGGTGATCAAATGAGCGAGAGGGAGATTTGAAGAAAGACTGTAGAAAGAGAGATGGCTGAGAGATATTACAAAAGAGGTCAGAGGAATATTACTGGAAATAGAAGGGTTATGACCAGGCAATGTTAATATTAGAAAAGCTTTCCAGTGCTGGAAGAAGGAAGGCCTGAAAACAGAGGTTGCATTGTTTCTGCTCCATATGTGAGTGACATTGGTTTTGCTATATTTCACAGAAGATATGCTGTTGTTGTAATATTAGCTATAGCAGCAGGACAGTTTTTAGTCATTGTTAGTCTGGAGCTGCCTGCTTTTATATACTCGTTCATTTTTTTGTTCTTCCTTGTTCATTCGTCATATTCGCTTTATTTTTCATCAAGCATAATTGTGCTTCACTTCAGCAATGATAAAGAGACATCCACTCTGGCAGAGCGTGTTTGTGCATTTTGAGAGTGTTTGGGTTGATTTCAAATATCAACAGTGTTTCTCAGAAATAGCTTACTGCACCTTTAAGATGAGAGTCCTTGATCATAGTGCGTATACTTGTGCATGGCAAGTGAAGAGAGGAGAGTCAATGTGCCTTGCAGCAAATTGCAAGCGTGTGATTCATGCTTGACTTGAACGGAGGACATTTATAACTCCCTTAACACTCAAAGAGAGAGCCCTGTGCCTTTCACGCCACTGTATGTGACGTGGTATGCATTGAGAACCATTTGTGACAATGGACAAGAAGTTTTAATATATGAGAGTATGGTTGAGAGTATGAATGTGGCTCTTTATTGTTTCAGAATTGCATTCAGTAGCTACTGATCAAGGTTAGCTTTCTCTTCCTATTCATACACAAGCAAACCTCCGCCGCATATAAAGAACCCATCGAACAGACAAATAGCAGTTAATGATGATTAATTCTAGTGTGAATGAGGGGTTAAATGAAGGGCAGAGTGGAATTAAAGGGGCAGTAGCAATACGATCTTATACATTCTGAGAACAGTGTTAACAGTACTAAAGCCTAAACCAGCCTAAGGTTGGTTTTAGAAGGGTTTTGGGCACTTTTCAGGTAGTCAAAAAGACCACCAACTAGCCAAGCATCTTAGGTTGGTTTAAACTGGGGTGCTTTTTTAGCATGTTGCTTGGATATCAGAATGACAATAAAGTGTTTTTCCCCCACCCGCTTTATCATCTGTCCGGCAAAAAATGGTCCTCTCTCTTAGAAAAGTCTTCAAATCCATTTCCATATAAGCAATAGTAACACAGACGCTTGCATTATCAAGCACTACTAATGATGAACCAACCAGAGAGAAGTAGGACAAGAATAATTTCTATGCAAAGAAAGTTCTGTAGTCTCCTAGATATTTTAGATGTTTGCTGACAATGACCCTCATATTTTGTAATCCTAAAGACCAATTGGATTGGAAGAAAGCCATGAAACGCATTGAAGATGTTGCTGAATAAATCACACTGTGTGTTAGTCTACTGTATACCAGGATGGCTTTCTCCAGGTCAGAAATGCACCACTAGCCTGTCATTATCCATGATTGCACTCGCCCTGACATTTGGGTGTTGCATTAGCTTTGTGCAAGGATGCACAGAGCAGTGTAACATTTTCCAATCTCTGCAGGCGAATGCAAAATGCACCGACAGTCGAAATGAATTATAGATTTCTATTTAGATCAGCCATGAGCTTGCAATTGTTCATACAGTTTTATAGTTTCTCCCTGGGTGTTACCAATGGCATGATCTGATTTGGGATGAATTTATGTGACATTATATTCAAGTTAATATTAAAGAATAAAGATAATGTTTAGGGTTAAGATCTCTGCTGACTCTGCTGGAATACATTATCCAGAATTCCTCCCATTCAGCATGGGTTTATGGATTTCCCATGAAAATGAGCCAGAGTGGAGAGCTCTGGAGAAAAATATAAATCAGACCTGAGGATAAAAGATGTCATCCCACTGAGGCAGACACAGTGCTAAAATGAACTACTACAGAATAGTATAAAACATAAACTCTTTATAATAGGTTCCAAAAAGGTTTTTTCATAGATATGCCATAGAATAACCATTTTTGGTTGCACAAAGAACCTTTCAGTGAAGAGTTCTTAAAAGAACCATTTTTTCTTAGCATAAAGAGCGTTTTAAAGACCTTTTGTGGAATGGAAAAATTCAATGAACGTTAAAGGTTCTTCATGGAACCATCAATAACAATAAAGAGCCTTAAGATTACAGAAAACACACTGATATCTGTGAGGTAAGGAATTCAATCTGAGATTTCAAATCAAAATATTCTTTTCATTTTGAAATGTTTCAATTTCCAAACAAACAGCACAGTGTGGATTTTTGAGATCACACACAATATATCCCGTGGTATCAAAATACTTATGGTTAGGGATGCACAACATATCAGTACCATATTGATCAATGCATGCATTTTAGAGATTTTTGCATTTATTGGTATTGGTTGATATTGGATATTTATATACTACTATACATTTATATACTACTATACATTTCACCTATATTGACAGCTAAATTACCTTTGCCATCAACTGAAAAGCAAACATTTATTAATATTTAATAATAAACACAAAAAAATAACACTATATAAATAAATGTATTAGTAATTTTAATAAATGTAATCTTCAGCAAAGTGCAAAATGAATTTATATTTAATTTAGACAAAAAAATAGTACATCATTTTAGCCTGTTTATCCTTTATTAGCCATAACATGAATGGTATTTACAATTCACTATAACTATTGGCTTTCTTCCTCCAAAATCTCTTCTGTACATTCATTGCATGAATGTGTGTGTGTGTGTGTGTGTGTGTGTTGAGTAATGACTCAGCATGCTGAAATTCTATACCAGCGGGACAGCATCCGAGTCAGTGTGTGTGTGTGTGTGGGTGGATGCTCTGTCCTTGGACTCTGTGACGTTGGTTGGGCTTTAGCAGAGCATCTTCTGTCTGTTATACAAGGACAATATTAGATAGTGTCGTATAATGCCCCTGAGAAGGTGACTATGTGCATAGACTACACTGCAGTGTGGATGAGATGCTCTGACAATATCAATTCCGTTAAAAAAAGCTCTCTATATAGAACTCCTCAAGAAGAAATAAATTATTCAGCTGCTGTTTGCAGTCCAACTTAACAGATATTTATAGTGAACCATGGCTCAATAATACGAGAAAAGAATGCCAAGGTCACTGATGCAATCAAGCATCAATACAAAACATTGAACATGAAAATAAATGGGTTCTAGGTTTAGTCTTCATATCAGAAAATCAAATCAGACCCACCAGGATGAGGAAAACCACAGAATGTCTCTTTAAGGTAAATGGCCGTAAAATTCCCGAGAGACTGAGCATAAAAGTGGGTCATGAAATGAGAGTGCCCTGAGGGAGCCTGGGAGTATACGAAGGGTTAAATCTGCAGCTATGAGTGGTTATACAATTTTTTTTTTTTGTTTTGTACTGACCAGCTGGGTGATATTGCCTTTTGACAATATTTAATATTTATCTCAGTGTTTTTGCTAATTTTTAGGGTGACTTTTTGGTGCAATAAAACACTGTACAATAAGGTCTCATTTGTTAACATTAATTAATATAATAGCTAACATTAACATGAGCAATACCTTTGTGTTAATGTTAGCTAATAAAAAATAATAATTATGTTAGTTCACAGTGCATTTGACTTTCAAAGACTTACTTTCACAAATAGAACTTTTGATTTTAAAAATGTTTTAGTAAAAATATAATGTTGTAGTTTTAATAAATGCTGTATAATTATTATTTATCATTAGTTTATGTTAACTAATGTTGTTAACTAATGTTAACAAATGAAACCGTATTGTATAGTAGAGGAACCATCATTTTGAACAGTCAAATTAAGAGTCATAATAAAATACAGTAAAAATAAATGGAAAAGGCTATATTTTCCATATATTGTGTAGTTGTGTTTGGAGTCAGTTGTTGTATTGTAACAGCACAATGAAATAAACACAATTTTCGACCAGGCAGTCGTACACAGAAATGATGAACACATGCAAAAACAAGAGAGAACCAACAAAATATTAATAATAACTGATTATGTTGTAGTCATTGTATGTTGTTTTTTTGTTTTTCTATGCATTTTTAAAATTGTTATTTAAATGTCCACTGATAATAAATGAAGTAATTTTATACCAATTTCATCAATGAAAAATATGAACAGATGGTATTTTCATGAAAAGTGAAAACATGAAAATACATGAAAGACATGAAAAATGCCTTCCGTTCACATTTTTGGGTGATTAGACAATGATTATTTTAAAATATTAATTGAAATGGTATAATCGTGCATTCATTCATTAAAGTACATTAACATCATTGCGACATTCACAATGCTGCTTTAATACAGTCAGCGAAATCATTAAGAATATTCTGTGAATGTTCAATAAACTGCCTAGACATAACCAGTAGTCAATCGCACTAAACCAGACAGCGTTGCATCACATCCAAACATCCTCCCATAAGCCATCTTTGATTAAAGCTGTAAGATATAGTTTAATTTAACCAAAAATCTACTTTTATCACAAACGTCAGCTTGCGCTTAATTAAGACATCTACATTAAGGTTAAATATATGAAGAGTGAAGAGCTGCAGTGAGATGAGACTCGCGTTGGTGTACTCAGGAGAGAGGTTCAGTGTTTAAGTGAAGGAGCGTGAGACGGAAACAGCTCATACAAATTGTGAGCTCTTACATGAGGGCATCTACACTATTGTGATGTGATGCAGAGATCAGCTAATTGAGAGAACATGTTTATCTGCAACTGGTTCAGTTTTAATCCTGGCAGGAAACAGAAATTGTCTCTTTTCTTCCCTATTGTGATGTATATTCAAGTGAAGCGGCTTCTCGAACAAGAAAAAAAAAAAGTAGGGCGGGGCTAGATTTTGTCCATCGCGAATTGATTGAATCATTGTGGTTTGCTATTGGTCGATCTCATGTGAGTGATAGGTTGTCCCGCCCTTGCGCCGCTAAGCACATCAGAAAAGAGAAGTCGTTGCAAGAGGATCAGTAAATCGCTTTGATATGTGACCCGGAAGGGGAATTGGTCTCATGCGGCTGTCCTTTGCTTTCATCTGTTTGACACCCATTCACACACCCTTAAATGTTCGACTCCATAGTAACTGCAGTGTCCTTTTGTACTTTTAATCTAATGCACATAAATGGAATTTACCGTTTGATTGAATTATAATTAACTTGGATTGGTGTCACTTTCCAATCCAGCCTATCTGATATATCAGTCAAATCCAAGCACATTATCCAGCACCTCACTGAGAAACTCAGTGCTGGAGCGACCCAGCCTGCAGTGTCAAATATCTGATAGACTGCGGTACATTTTATTACCCAATATGAGGAGGAAAAGAAATAAATGGAGTTCATTAACTCCGACGAGGCCTGCAGTCTGTACAGTACAGTATGATTTAATCCAGTATAGTTCTGCTGCACTGCAAAAAAATCATCTCTTGAAAAAGCTACAGATCAGCGAAGAAGCAAAATCAATACATTGAGTCTCTGTAAAAGAATGTATAAAATGCAAGAAGCTCTTTTTTTCTGATGTTTTAAATGCATAATGATTAGGATTTTGAGCATATTGCAGAAGCCTTGCATGAGGTTGTTTGACATTCATTTCGTCCTTCCCCCATTTGTACAGTAAAATGTTTTTTACCTTAGTCCTGAAGGCTGAATATGGGCTGAAGTGAAGTGAGGCCAATGGGGGCTGTGCTGATGTCACATGACTGGATGAAGTGTCCTCTGGAGACAGCTGAGACATGACCTAGCGTATACCTCTTGCTGTTATTTTCACATAGCAGAGTAACACAAAGAAACAAAAACAAATAGATTTATTAAACTTACTCAGTGTAAAATATTGGAAAGTGAGTAAATAATAGAATGGAATATAATAGATAGTCTATTAAATATGAAAATCTTCATTCAAATGTATTTTATCTTTGTGAATCAACATAAATTAAATGTGAAATAAACGTAAAACGCACAACTGATGACAGCCTTGTCAATGACATTGTTTTAGCATTACTTATATTATAGTATTTAGCAATATTTTGTATTAGCTTTTATTTTTATATTTTAAATTTTCATTTAAGTAATTTTGTCATGTGCCCTTGTAATTTTTTTAAATGTTAAAGATTATTTTAAAAATGTATATTTATCATAAAAATTTAAATTTATTTTATTTCAGTTAAGTTTCTTAAATCTAATATATACACTCACCTAAAGGATTATTAGAAGCATGTATACTAATACTGTGTTTGACCCCCTTTCGCCTTCAGAACTGCCTTAATTCTACATGGCATTGATTCAACAAGGTGCTGAAAGCATTCTTTAGAAATGTTGGCCCATATTGATAGGATAGCATCTTGCAGTTGATGGAGATTTGTGGGATGCACATCCAGGGCACAAAGCTCCTGTTCCACCACATCCCAAAGATACTCTATTGGGTTGAGATCTGGTGACTGTGGGAGCCATTTTAGTACCGTGAACTCATTGTCATGTTCAAGAAACCAATTTGAAATGATTTGAGCTTTGTGACATGGTGCATTATCCTGCTGGAAGTAGCCATCAGAGAATGGGTACATGGTGGTCATAAAGGGATGGACATGGTCAGAAACAATGCTCAGGTAGGCCGTGGCATTTAAACGATGCCCAATTGGCACTAATGGGCCTAAAGTGTGCCAAGAAAACATCCCCCACACCATTACACCACCACCACCAGCCTGCACAGTGGTAACAAGGCATGATGGATCCATGTTCTCATTCTGTTTACTCCAAATTCTGACTCTACCATCTGAATGTCTCAACAGAAATCGAGACTCATCAGACCAGGCAACATTTTTCCAGTCTTCAACTGTCCAATTTTGGTGAGCTCGTGCAAATTGTAGCCTCTTTTTCCTATTTGTAGTGGAGATGAGTGGTACCCGGTGGGGTCTTCTGCTGTTGTAGCCCATCCGCCTCAAGGCTGTGCGTGTTGTGGCTTCACAAATGCTTTGCTGCACACCTCGGTTGTAACGAGTGCTTATTTCAGTCAAAGTTGCTCTTCTATCAGCTTGAATCAGTCGGCCCCTTCTCCTCTGACCTCTAGCATCAACAAGGCATTTTCGCCCACAGGACTGCCGCATACTGGATGTTTTTCCCTTTTCACACCATTCTTTGTAAACCCTAGAAATGGTTGTGCGTGAAAATCCCAGTAACTGAGCAGATTGTGAAATACTCAGACCGGCCCGTCTGGCACCAACAACCATGCCACGCTCAAAATTGCTTAAATCACCTTTCTTTCCCATTCTGACATTCAGTTTGGAGTTCAGGAGATTGTCTTGACCAGGACCACACCCCTAAATGCATTGAAGCAACTGCCATGTGATTGGTTGATTAGATAATTGCATTAAGGAGAAATTGAACAGGTGTTCCTAATAATCCTTTAGGTGAGCGTATATATTTTATTTATTTCAGTTTTATTTCAGTTAACAAAAATACATTTTAATAGTTTTGATTTTAATAACAGCACCGGTTACTGGAGTGAATATTTTTGGAAAAACTAAATAAAATAATTTGCCATTTAAATTGAATTATTTTCTACATTGTATTTGATATTAAACTGTACTTTAAATTCTCTCTTGATATTGGCTTTGGCAACCGCTATTGACAAACCCATATCAGTCGACGATATCTAGAGTACCACAGCTAATCTATACAGGATGTTCTTAGCACAAAGCATCATGTTTAGGTAAAAACTTCAAAAGACAGCAAAAAAAAAAAAAAAAAAAAAAAGACAAGAGCATTGAAGTGAGACATTAATAAAGCTTAATAAAGGGTTTCAATTACATAAGCTACGGTTGGCTTCAAAGAGAATCATCTTGAACTTGGTTTTTTATTTATTTATTGGATTTACTTGTATCTGAGGCTTTCTATGCTTGGCATTTGTTAGGGAAGTCATACTTTCCAACTGGTCAGCAATTTGACAAATGTGTTTTCATTGACACAATGGGTCAGATTTGCTGTCAGTTTGATTAGCTTTGACCCTCATTCACATAAATTGTTATTGGAATCAATGCTAAATCTCCTGTCAGCTAAACTGCCTGCTAATCTCTTCACATTTACTAAAACATGCCCTGTGTTTAAACACCCATAATCCATCTGGATTCGTCCAGGACTCTTTTCATCCACAGAGGAGCTTAACTCTGTATCACGACACTGGCACAAATGTCAAAACCACAAAATCACCCTAAGCCTTTATTCTGACACTACAACCAGATGGCTAGCATTGCAATCATGCTAATATTGGCCCCAACACACAAACATGGTTGCCTCCGCCCAATCGCTGCATGATGGGATTACTTACATCAGAGTGAATAAGAGAGATCAGCCACAGAGCAAAAACAGTAATTACATATAAAGAGATTCTATAGATTCGATTTGCTATGTTCATTTAACATTGTCTGTAGGCAGCACAACCTTGGCATCTGAACAGAGGGAGATTCTGAAGATATATACGGATTCAATTTGCTGCCGTAGCGAACGCTGCCTCTGCCACATCTGATAGCGTCCCAGCTTCCCAGTTAGCAACAAATGCACTTTAAAGGGATTGTATAGAAGCTAGATGAGGTCTGTTCAGGCGCATTGTTGGCACGTTGCTACTTTGAGGCAACTGAAAATGACTGCACCATTGACCAACAAAAACCTGGTCTGAAGTCAATAGCACCATGTTTTTTGTGTTAAAGGGTGCGTTAGTAATATGCGTCTAAAGGCGGGTCCACAACGCACATACACTGCTTATTACACACACAGGGATGCGCAGCAGCACACAAACATTTCTAAATATTAAAAATAAAAGGATTCTTCTCTAGAGAAGCTTCAGTCTTTCCGCTCGCAAATTCCGCCATGTAAATAGTGAATCCGCCATGGTGCGAGTGCAACTGGCTTTTAAAGGGAATGGGAGATGAGACTCTGATTAGTTTATTGCACATTACGCCCAAAACTCACCCATGGGTCATTATGAGAATAGGTACAACCCTTTTGGGCCATGCGCCTGGTGCGCCAACCATTTTTTCCATCGTTAACTAGCAAAAGTGGATTCGGACACGCCCTAAGTGCACCTGCGCCATGTACTTCAGAACATGCGCTCAGATCGTTAAATTAAGGCCCTATATCTCACAACTACCATTTGTTCTCATAATCTCTGATTTTTTTATTTTATCTGAGAACCTGACTTTTGTGTCTCACAATTTTGGCTTTTCTCTTGTAATTGCAACTTTATCTCAGAATCTGACCTTATTTCTGTGATTGGGTGGCAGTGTTTCATAAGAGCCACTCAGACCCGCCCACCCGGAGTTACATGCCTGATCACAATGTTCATTTTACCTGCATGACCAGATGAGCTGGATTTCACGATTATGATTCCTTTTCAGAAGTCAGAGTGTTTAATGAGAGACGTGCCTGTGAATTTTGATGTAATGGATGCCAAAAAAAGCTCTGCTAAAGAAAAAGGAGAGAGAGAGAAAGCAAGGAAAATGAGGAGACTGAGATAATCCATTTTAGTAGAGGACCAGCGGGCACAGTCAGGCTCAGGTGTGACAGGGACAGAATGGGCACACGCATGCACGACAGTGCGGCTTTGCAGGGCAACAGAGCAGGTGTGTAAGATGATAAATGGAGTGATAGAGTGATATATACACATTGTGTCTATATCACCAATACCTTCATTTTTTTGTTTGTGTAAGATATTTAATCCTACACATCAACATTCATTAACCAACACACAAGCTGCTCTCTGTCAAATATAATAGTGTTTTTTGTATGATTCAGGCATGATTTAATGTCCTATGATGAATCTAGAGCGGTCAAAGAACTATTCAATTAAAGCTATTTACACTAACTCTAAAAGAAGGTAATGTACCTTATTCTGTTCATAAGTTTGGAGTTGGTAATATTTGTTTTGATAGAAATTAACACTTATTCAGAAAGGATGCATTAAACTGATCAAAAGTGACAGCAATGTATAATGTTACAAAATATTTCTGTTTCAAATAAATGCTGTTATATTCATCCAAAAATCCTGGAAAAATGATGTAACAGTTTCCAACTAAAAATATTATGCAGCATAACATTGATAATAATAATAAATGTTTCTTGAGAAGCAAGTTGGCATATTAGAATATTTTTTCATCAAAAGAATAAATTACATTTTAAAATGTATTGAAATAGAAAAGAGTTATTTTAAATTGTAATAATATTTAAAATTTTTAACTGTGAATTAGAGCATAAGAAAACATTAAAAACATAAATTCTTACCAACCCCAAATTTTGGAACGGTAGTGTCAATGCTACTTACACTAGTTTCTTTTGAGTAAAAGGGTGTAAATAGTGATATATACTATTCACATAAAATACAAATTGAAGTTATTGTTTAATTGCATATATTTGCAGAGTGTAAATTAATAATGACAGATGTGATAATTACTACAAATTGAGATGTGTATAAAACGCTAATATCTGATGTTTGATGAACTTTTCTTTTCTTCTGCAGAGATTATGAATGATGTCATCAAGAAGGTGAAGAAGAAGGGAGAATGGAAGGTAAGACAAACTCATTCACCCCATCACCGTAGCAACCACACTCTCTTTTTGTCACGGCACCACAGTTTTAATCATTCATTGAGTCCCTGAGCCACAGACCAAGGAAATCGGTCTGAATAATTAAGCCCAAACAATTTTACCCATCCTGTTACGCCTGTATCACACCTCATGCATATTTATTTCGGTGCCCATATTAATAAATGAAAGTTTTCGCAGCGTGGTACTTACTGTTTTTGAAACTCTCATCATTTCTGCTCTCTATTTTTGTCTGTAGGCTTTGATAGTGGACCAGCTCAGCATGAGGATGCTGTCCTCTTGCTGTAAAATGACTGATATTATGACAGAGGGCATCACTAGTAAGTCACTTTTTGAATTGTTTTCTTACAAACGAAGAAAAAAGTGCCCCTTTGTTGCTAACAACTAGCCTAGGACTCCTAGGACACAAAAAGACTTTGAAAAATGTAATTTAGAATGGATCTCTAAACCCGAAATCCTTTATATAAATGCTTGAAAATGATTGCCAGATGGAAATAAACCCGACCTTTCATATCAGCAACCCAACTAAGCACTCATATGTCACTGAATACGTCTTCAAAAGAACGGATCTGGAATGCATCACATTAATTTTAATGAAGCAATAGGTTACAAGTTGTTGTGCTAAATTATGAATGGTCCCAGCTAAAGGGAGTTGTTAGCATGGCACACAGTTGCAGCTCTGAGTATATACTCTGAATATATTCACAATAGTTGTAAAAAAAAAAAAAAATCTGATTAACATAAAAAAAAAAAAAAAAAAAAAAATTATATATATATATATATATATATATATATATATATATATATATATATATATATATATATATATATATATATATATATATATATATATATATATATATATATATATATATAATCTGCGTTGTTCTTAAAAGGAAACAGTTAAGCTAAACTAAGCTGAGTTTATATCTCACAATTCTGACTTATTTTTAAACTCAAATTTACATTTGTAAGAAAAAAGTCAGAATTGTGAGTTTATATCACTAGGTTTTGGAATTAAGGAACTGAACAGACATTTTATGCAATCACAATTAGTTACAATATAATTTGTAAACTATTATAGTTTTTATTAATACTTTTAACCCTAATCGCATGACTAAAATAAAGTATATTCTTTCATTTCAATTCATTTCAATTTCATTCAAAAGTGCTTTATTTTAGTTTGATGCTTTTTATGTAATTTGTTTTTTTGGTACTAAATTATATTTATGGAATAGTTCTGGTCCATTTATTACCTGTTATGTTAATTTTTGAACATAGACCTGAAAATGAAAAGTTATAGAAGTTTGTTTATTATTAGGAAAAATTTATAAAAATACTATTTTCCAAAAACGTGTTTTACTCTAAAACTGCGAGAAAATCAAAGCCATAAATCTAAACAAGTTGTGTTCCAAATTTGAGCTTGATATCTCAAAAAAGTACCAAATGTTTCCAACTAGGAAAGTCTCCAACTAGACTGTTTTTTCAGGACCATTTGACCTTTTCGAATGTCCATGTCCATCATTTTTATTTATTTTGTGTGTGTGTTCACATAGCAAGTGCCAAAACCTTTACCAAGTTTCGTATCATTCCGAAGAAGTAAAAGATTCTATAAGATAACATTTTTAAAATTTTTAACTTAACGTTTCAGTTGAAATGTATTTTTATTTCAGTTTTAGTTTCAGATCAGTTTATTTATTTCTAGTTAGTAATTTTAGTGTTTCAACTGAAATTTATTTTCAATTTTTGCTTCATTTCAATTAACAAAAAGGATAGCGATAATACCTAACCCTTTATCAGAGAAGCTGCTTCTGTGACTGACTTTCTGTTTCTCCCTTTATCTCTGCAGTTGTTGAAGACATCAATAAACGAAGAGAGCCTCTCCCCTCTTTGGAGGCCATTTATCTGATCACCCCAACTGAGAAGGTACTCAGATATGCACATTTCAGAAGATGCTAATAAAGCAAAATAACAGCTCCAGCGTAGACTTTTGTCTCGCAGTGTGGAGGCGGAACCTTCACACTGTACACACTAAGCATATGTCACTCTCTAACACATATATAGACACACACACACTATTGACACAGCCTACACAAACAGCTGAAACGTCATTTTACTGGCCACTATGGTTGCTATAACAACACACACAAGTACACACACACACACACACACACACACACACACACACACACACACACACACACACACACACACACACACACACACTCTTATCTAAAGCTTGTTGTATTTCTCTTATCAGTCTGTGCAGACTCTCGTCAATGACTTCAAAGATCCCCATTCAACGAAATATAAAGCGGCTCATGTGTTCTTCACTGACTGTGAGTATCTGAGGGTACTCCACTGTACTTCAAGGGCCCTGGAAGCATAATATTCACTATTAATGGGACCACGCTCAAATCTAGACTACCACACAAGCACTCAGCAGGACAATTTCATAATAAATCTTACTTAAAAAGAATGACATGAAACATCAAATATATTGCTGTGTGAGTAAACCTCACTCCTCTGGTCTCAAGAGACGCTCTAGCGACTGACAGCAGAGGTTGCAGCCTTTAGCCTCCTTGTTGGAGCGTCCGACTCTCATCCGACGGACCAGAGTACGAGTCCCGCTTAGAGCGGGGCGATTCGAACAGGACGGGTTACATATATATATATAGATAGACAGCTTTATAAAACATTTTTTTCCTCACACACAAACTTTTAGGCTTCAGTGGCCATGAGGGCGAGTGAATGATGACAGAATTTTCATTTTTGGGTAAACCATACCTTTAATGTTTTTTTTTTTTTATTAATATGGAAATATTAAACCTTTTTTTTTAAATTAAATTATACTCTAAATAAAAAAACTAAAACTGACAGTAAGTGGCTGTGTCTGAATGAGTAAGTCATTGAGTCATTCATTCATTTGATTCATTCAAAATGACTGATTCATTCAGGAATTAAGTAAGGCCCTGTCCCAAATGGCACACTTCATGTGCGCTTTCGGTCTTGTGGACTTGTGGCCGCTGTGTGCGCGTGTCCGTTAAGTCCACAAGACCATAGGGTGTCCCATTCGTCATTTAAGCTTAAAGAAGGGTGTTTTGTGGCCGTTATACGCCCTCGGTGCGCGCTTCAGCTGAGCCCGCAAGTTCGCGAGCTATGCAGAGGACTTCTACCCGACAGTCAAAGCGGCATTACGTCGTGAAAGTGCGGACTCAGAGGAAGACCATGAGGGTTTAGGGTGCCACTTGGGACAGGGCCTAAATGGCTCTCTTTGGCCCAGTCCCAAATGGCACATTTTATATGCACTTTCGGTCTTGTGGACTTAATGGCTGCTGTGTGCGGGTGTCCATTAAAGTCCATGAGACCGTAGGGTGTCCCACTTGTCATTTTAGGTCTCAGAAGGGTGCTCGCGATATGCACCGTTGGTGCGCACTTTTGCTGAGCCAACACTGGTGCGGGCTCCTGTCTTCCTGACAGTCAACGCGGCGTTACGTCATGAAAGTGGAGACTCGTACAAAGACTGCGAGTGTTTAGGGTGCCATTTGTGACAGGACCTTTATGAATGGGCTATTGAATCATTGGTTCTCCCGATTGATTCGCTCAAAACGCGGATTCATTCAGAAATTAAAAAACACTTTGTGTTGCTTGGAGATGTACAGTTGTTCTGCTCTTTATAGGTAAGATTTTCCTTGGCAAAACTGAGCAAAAGCAGACAATATTGTGTCTAAAATATAACACAACATTTTTTATTTATTGAACTGTTGTATAAAATCAATATCACATTTGCACTTGTGCTATCCGGGACAAAAATAGCGCTCATGTGATATTGCTTAACTATATCATGATATCATGACTATCATCATAACTATATATAGATATCAAATATGAGACATACAGGGGAATTTTTGCCCTGATATCTTGAATTTTAAGGTTATTCTAGCTGCATTCTATAGGCTTCATCACACAGTGAGCTGTTAGTCTCCTTCATGTGTGTCACCAATCAGTCAGGTGTGTTAAAAATTTTAGCTCACTATTTTTCCTCATAACTAATTAATTAACACGTTAGATCGACAGCCCTAAGAAATATTGCAGCTGATATATTTGGGATATACTTTAAATATATAAGCTGTAATCCATGTAGTCTCTCCACACTGAAAATACTACAATAGTATTAGGTAATGTATAATGTCCTATAAACTGCTTTCAAGGCTTTAAATGTTATGTCATCTACCCATGTTTCTTACAGCTTGCCCGGACCCCCTGTTTAATGATGTGGTGAAGAGCCGTGCCTCCAAAACCATTAAAACCCTAAATGAGATCAACATCGCCTTCCTTCCCTATGAGTCCCAGGTGAGCAATTTCAGGAGTGGAGAGAGAGAGAGAGAAAAAAAATCAAGGGGAATAATGACAGTCCATATAGACTCCAGAAGCAACTGAATGTAGAAATAGAAATAGTGTTCCAGAACAGCTCTGAGGCTGGGGGGATGCGGTATGGCCCACAATGCTTTGCTGCTGAGGCTGTCTGCTATGATTAATTCAGTGGAGTCAGAGGAGCAGTGCGTCTCCTGGAGTGATGCTGCAGCTCAATGCTTTGCGAGCCTGCCTTGTTCAGCAGCACATAATTGGTCGATGCAGCATCCACAGAGAGCCTCTGCCAATCAGAGGAGGTTATAAGAGGGAACGAGCATGAAGGGGAACCCATCTGCTGAACAGAAGGACAGTCATGTGACCTTGTGTGTGCCGACAGGGGGTGGGGAGAGGTGGTTGTGAAGACCTATACAGACAACTGTCTGCCACAGTTTGTCAGAGAGATATAGCACAGATTCGGCCAGAGGAAAGGCCTGATGGACAGACTGGAGACATCTCACTTAACTCAAAGCTCATCCCTCATACCAGTTTGGAAACAGGAAGTACAGAGTAGCACATTTTGTGGCATTTCTGTCACAGGTCTTCAGCATGTGACATGCATACAAAAATCACAGTGTCATTTATTCATTTATTTAGAAATATGTGACACTGGATCACAAAACCAGTCATAAGTCGCACAGCTATATTTGTGGCAATAGCCAACAATACATTGTATGGGTCAAAATTATTGATTTTTCTTTTATGGCAAAAATCATTAGGATATTAAGTAAAGATCATGTTGCATGAAGATATTTTGTAAATTTCCTACTGTGAATATATATAAAAAGATGTATTATTAGGAGTAATATGCATTCCTAAGGACTTCATTTGGACAACTTTAAAGGCGATTTTCTCAATATTTAGACTTTGTGCACCCTCAGATTCCAGATTTTCAAATAGTTTCATCTCAGCCAAATATTATCCTATCTTAACAAACCATACATCAATGGAAAGCTTATTTAAATTGATCAGATTATATATGAATCTCAATTTAAAAGAAATTGACCCTTATGACTGGTTTTGTGGTCCAGGGTCACATATACAGAATTTGTAATCTATTTATTTATAGAAAATTTGGGAAAAACATATGCACTACTGTTCAAAAGAGTTTTTAAAGAAATTATACTTTTATTCAGCAAGGATGCATTAAATTGCTTAAAAGTGACAGTAAAGATATTGAAAATATTTTATTTCAAATAAATGCTGTTATTTTAACTTTCTATTCATCAAAGAATCCCCAAAAAAAATATTTATCATAGTTTCCACAAAAATATTCAGCAGCGCAACTGCTTTCAACACTGATAATAAGAAGAAATGTTTCTTGAGCACCAAATCAGCATATTAGAATGATTTCTGAAGGATCATGTGACACTGAAGACTGGAGTAATGATGCTGAAAATTCAGCTTTGACATCACAAGAATAAATTACATTTGAAAATATATTAAATTAGAAAACAGTTGTTTTAAATTACATTAATTAATTGATTAATGTAATTAATGTAATTTAAATGTAATTGTTTTTATGGGCCCCTAAATGGCACATAAAAACAAAGCAAAAAGAAGCTGAAAACCTAAAAAATGGGAAAATGTTAGTTGACCAATTTGCTTGTCAACAATATTGCTCTATCAGTAATGAATATGAATGTGTGTGTGTGTTTAGGTGTTCTCTTTGGACAACCCTGATGCCTTCCAGAGTTTCTACAGCCCTCATAAGACACAGCTGAAGAACCCTGTGATGGAGCGGTTGGCTGAACAGCTGGCAACTCTGTGTGCTACGCTGAAGGAATACCCTGCCGTACGATACCGAGGGTAAGACACGACGATCACATTGGTACTGAGTCTTTAACTAAGGCTCTTTATAACTGACATGTTCCTATATCTGACCTGATGTTTCTGATGGTGCCCTTTCACATATGCAATTATATTTATCCAACATACAGTATATACAATTACAGCAGGAACTAGTGGACAAGACAGATACAAGTCATCTCTGGATCAGATTTCAGGAAGTGGCTGCTCGTCAGGATCAACAGAGCTGTCTAACGTTCAGTCTGTCTGTCTGTCTGTCTGCTCTAATGCTCTGATTCTCTGTGCACAGGGAGTATAAAGATAACGCTACTCTGGCTCAGTTGCTTCAAGACAAACTGGACGCCTACAAGGCAGATGATCCCACAATGGGGGAGGTGAGCGGCGCATCTCAGATATTGCACTGCAGGAGATAATACACTTACAAATGAATATGCTAGAAAACGGGGTACATGTACAGCTTCCAGCAGGTTCTTGGAAAGACTTTTGGTTTGATTTTGTTAAACCCATAAAAGAAGAAATGATGACTTAAAAATATTAGGGCTGTCAAAGATAAAAAAAAAAAAAAAAAAAAAAAAGAAAAGCAAAACTGACCAGTATTAAACTCTTTACTGCCCTGGTCTTGCTGTGAACGGATGGCCACGTACACACTGTAACGTTTCAGCGGGAGTGAATCCATTAAAAAATATCATGTGTGTACGGAACAAGACTCCATCTCAAAACTGCAATGATTGACACCGTGGCAAACCATAGCAACCTTCTGATGTCTCACGTGTTTGGTATCTGCAATTCTGACCACATATTACAGAAACAAGAGACTCATTATTTTCAGCAATTTTAACTAAAGCACATATTTTGGTCTTATTTTCAGCATAAAGCATTTGGATTTATTTTGGTTTATTGTGGGCCTGTTCTTATTCGTTGTTTTTCTAGCAAGATGAGCTCATGCAGCTTTCCCTGTGATTTGTTGCATCACACATACAGAAGAGAGAAATATCTCTGATGCATGTTAAAAACGTCATTAACAACTAGTTGTTCAGTTCAGTTCCGTATACACTGAATAGAATGTTTGTAAATGTGTTTGTCACTGCCTGCCAACTCCTTTTTTCGGGAGTTGATTTGGTTGTAGAGTGTGGTTGTCACTCTTGTAAATTACTGAACTGTGTGTGTGTACATGGGATGTAATGGGATTAAAGGGTTAGTTCACCCAAAAATGAAAATTAGCCTATGATTTACTCAGCCCCAAGCCATCCTAGGTGTATATGACATTCTTCTTTCAGACGAACACAATCAGAGTTATATTACAAAGCATTATAATTGCAGTGAATGGCAGCCCAAAATTTGAATCCATCCATTATAAAAGTAATCCACACAGTTCCGGGGGTTAATAAAGGCCTTCTGAAGCAAATTGAAGCAAATAGGTTTGTGTAATAAAAACATCCATATTTAAAACTTTTTAAGTAAAATATCCAGCTTTCGTCGGATTGCCTCCCGTATTCAAATTATGAAGAAAGTGTAACGCCTCTCGCAGTTCAAAATGCTTACACTACGTCCGATGTCATCATTGCGCCAGTTACGTTTTTTCCGTAAGTTGAATACAGAAGGCAGTCCTAGATATTTTACTTTATAACATGTTAAATACGGATATTTTCTTGCAAAAACCCATCAATTCACTACAGAAGGCCTTTATTAACCACCCAGAGCCATGTGGATTACTTTTATAATGGATGGATGCACTTTTTTGGGCTTCAAATTTTGAGCTGCCATTATAATACTTGGAAGAGTCAGGACATTTTTAATATAACTCCGATTGTATTCGTCAGAAAGAAGAATGTCATATACATCTAGGATGGCTTGATAGGGAGTAAATCATGGGATCATTTAAATTTTTGGGTGAACTATCCCTTTGATAACTAAAAGGTGAATTGACAACCGCATTTAGCTGCAGTGTGTATGTGGCTATTGGTTTGGATTGGATTCATGTTATTCCAAAGAAAAATATTATTTGCGTAATTTGTACCAAAATGTAATTCTTCCTCTGAAATGACTTCACAGTTTCCATATTGAGAAATTTGAGCTGCTTATGTCAGCTTCATTCCTTCCCACATTATTATGTTTGTGGGCGGCTTTGTTAATCTTAAAACGTCTCGTGCTGAACATGAAGCAAGAGTAGATTTTTAGACATATTCTATCTCTGCAGGGTCCAGACAAAGCTCGCTCTCAGCTCATTATTCTGGACCGGGGTTTCGATCCTGTCTCTCCCGTCCTGCATGAGCTCACCTTCCAGGCTATGGCCTATGACCTGCTGCCCATCGAGAATGATGTTTACAAGTGAGTAAAAATAAAAAGAAATATCCATCCATCCATCCATCCATCCATCCATCCATCCATCCATCCATCCATCCATCCATCCATCCATCCATCCATCCATCCATCCATCCATCCATCCATCCATCCATCCGTGTCCTGTGCCTGTCTGTCTGTCTGTCTATCTATCTATCTATCTATCTATCTATCTATCTATCTATCTATCTATCTATCTATCTATCTATCTATCTATCTATCTATCTGTCTGTCTGTCTGTCTGTCTGTCTGTCTGTCTGTCTGTCTGTCTGTCTATCTATCTGTCTATCTATCTATGCGTCTGTCTGTCTATCAACATATTTTTAAATAATATTTACAAAAATATTAACCTATTATATTATTAAAATACATTAATTATAATAGATATAATACAATATAAAATAATAAAACAATACATATTAAACAAAATTGCAAACAGATGTACATTGTGCACATGTATTATCACATATTATCATTATATAACCATCCTTGGTCGATTAACAAGAAAATACACTGTATAAATGTATAAATATCTACTATATGTATGAATAATCTATAAATACCTAATATATAAATATTTGTTTGATTTGTATCTGGTAGGTATGACACCAGTGGGATAGGTGACTCTCGTGAGAAGGAAGTGCTACTGCATGAAGATGACGACCTTTGGGTGGCGCTACGGCACAAACATATTGCTGAGGTCTCTCAGTGAGTAAAACCTTATATTTCTGACCTTAAGCTCTGTTTTTTCTGTAATATTCTTGATCTGTAAATGTTCTCTCCCTCCTTTTCTCATTTCCCTCGCTGGCAGGGAGGTGACACGCTCCCTGAAGGAATTTTCCGCCAGTAAACGGATGACCACTGGAGAGAAGGTATGTTGGAGTCTGGCTGAGGGGGACGGTCCTGCAAGAGAGAGAAAAAATGAAGAGTAGAAAAGAGAGAATAGTGTTGTGTGGGCGAGGGAGGATAGCCTGGCAGATGAGATTGCGTTGGCAACCAAATCCAAAGCGTGATGGCTGACTCATATGAAAGCACTCTGAGGCTACAGCAGGATTAGTATTGATTGACTTACTGACACAGCACAAACAAACCACACATAAACACACACATTTCTGCTGTGACGTACTGCAATAGTGTATAATTAGGGTGACCAGATTTTAGATTTTTTTATGGTGGAATACGGGACGGGATGGACAGGCACCACAACCCAGAACCGACTAGATTCACGTGAGATACTCCACATGATGGCCATTTTGACAACAGTGTCTGTATTTGGCCATTCAGTGCAAAGAGAACTAAATTCGGGAATCCATGCTCTCTGAGGGTGTGTTCACACTTGGCATGTTTGGCTCGATTAAAACGAACCCTGGTGCGATTGCTCTGTTAGTGCAGTTGAATAAGTGTGAACGCTGCCATCAGAACCCTGGTGCACACCAAACAAGCGGGCAGAGACCACTGAAAAGATGGGTCTCTCCGCTTCCAAACTAACTCTGGTGCGGTTTGAATGAAATATGAACGCAACATGGCCCAAAGACATGTAAATGAACCAAAAACTGGACATGATGTCACAAGATGCGACCCTAAAAAGAAGTTTTTTTCTCATCATAGAAGCAATGTTGCCCATCACAGTTCAGTACAGGCCTCAGAACCATGTCTCCTCGCAGCATATCTTTGTATGCCTAGCACTGTTTTGACTCCTTTACACATTTTATAAGCTCTTCACAGTTTCAGTTGGTCAAAATACCATATGTCATCATATGTAGGCTACACACATACAACAAGCGCATTTAGCCCAGCACACAGCATTGTTTTGGATGTTCAGTAAGTTCTGATGTGAAATATACGTAGGTAATAAAAGTCGACCAATCAGATTGTGAACATATCCCTATGCCTTTAGATTCTGAATCTTTAGGTATGGTCTTAAATTGCCAATGTGAACAGTAAGCAGACCAGGACCAAATGAACCAAGTGAACCGAATTACAAGTGTGAACACAACCTGAGAGAGCGCTTCTGGTGTGACTCTTTCTGAAGATCATTGTTAAATGTACACATACACTTCTTTGACATCTTCATCTGACTTGATCTCCTCCGCTCTCTCTAATATCCTGCCTTCATAAACTGCAAGTTAATCGATAATGAATTGTAATTGGATGGTAATTTTGTTCTTCAAAATATACTATGATGAGATTGGCTGCCTTTGATTAGGCTATTCTTGCGTGACAGACTACTACTCACTTTTATAATCACCTAGCAAAGACAAAGGAAAGAAGAAATACAGGACAAAACATGATTTTTTCAAGTCAGGACACTTTAAAATAGATGGGATGTCTGGTCACCATAGGTATAATTTAATATAGCATAACAGCTTTTATATTGCACTGTATTTGGCTCACTGGATCTGAGACGTGTCTTGAGGCAGCATCTGACCTTTGCTTTGCTGTCCTTTCTGAGAAAGTCCTTTGTTTCTTTCAGACCACCATGAGGGATCTGTCTCAAATGCTGAAGAAGATGCCGCAGTATCAGAAAGAACTCAGCAAGGTGAGAGAGGTCACAGGAGATGTGCAATCAGCCAAACAGGAGACCTCATGGGAATTGCAGTTCCAATATTTAACTTACTGACCCTTAAAATCTGTCCCTTTAGTACTCAACCCATCTGCAGTTGGCCGAGGACTGCATGAAGCACTACCAGGGAACCGTAGACAAGCTGTGCCGTGTAGAGCAGGTACAATTTCACCACAGACATCACTGCCACAGAATAGGGGTCTGTGAAAAATTTGAGACAAACAGTCAGAAATTAATGAAATATGTTTTCAAAAAATGTATTTTAACATTCACATTCACCGAATGTGATAATATTGTTACCATTTAATTCTGAGATTAATTGCAATGATTTTATTTATTATACAGTCAAACCAAAAAATATTCAGACACCAGATATAATATTTTACTAGTGGGTGCAGGACACTATAGTAAAATTGATAAAAATTTGGGACCAAAATTATTCCGACACTTTGACCTGACCATGTTTTGTTAAAGTGCTTTTTCTTTAATTGCTAATGCGACCTGAGACTGAACCACATGAAGCATTGCTTGGTCATTGGTTGACCTAAATTGGTATTATCTAATTGTGTACTTAAATTTAACAGCTGACAGCTGATTGGTTGATTGTAATCCATTCCAAATTTTTGTCATATATTATTAACATTTTCTAAAGAAAGCGAATAAACTGTGATAATGTGAGAAAATGTTGAAGGTGTCTGAATAAATTTTGGTTTGACTGTAGTTTAAAACTAGTGCTATCAACTGTATGAAAAAAATATCTACATGAAAATTCTCTTTTTCACATTTTGTGTGTGTATATTATATGCAATGCAATATATTAATTATTTGAAAACAGAAAATGTGCATTATTACAAAGAGAGGGGTTAATACTTTTGTTAATCTGCCAAGCGTGGTTATATAGAGTATGCAGTTTACTTTTGTAAATATACTGTTTGTTTATATACTGTAAATATACTCTTTTAATATACTGTTTATGTCTGTTACTAGTTGGTTTGTTACTAGTTTGTTACCTGCTTGCTGCAAAGTCTGGTGTGTAAAAATATTATATATATTTACACATAATACTGTTGATTGTTGCCATAAGTGACAAAAATCCTGATTTGAAATTTCCTAATAAACCAACTAAAATTGCAAATGTACTGTATATCTGTGAATATATTTTAGGAGCCGGGTCCCGTTTTATTTTGTGATTTGATTAATGAACCTGTAATAGGACAGTAGAGTGCAATAATAATCTATGCCTCCTCCGTTTATGGCTTCTAGCAAAAGACATTTAATTATATTTCTATGGTGTAGGCTGAAAGCAGCCAAAGTGAGAGGTGGCGGGGAGGAAAATATAACACAGGAGCTGTTCGGAAAACTTACCCATTAGGTCACGATTCATTTTCAGTGAGGGGGTGAGCAGAGCGGAGCCAAGTGCAATGGAACTGCCACAATGAGCGATAGAGTATGAAGTGCGTGTTTAGAAACTGTGTGCTACGAATAGCAACTTCATCTATATCATCTTTACCAGGATCCGCCACTGGTTAAAATGATCTATCTTATGATCTAAGATAATGAGGTGCAAACCATGGTTTTACTTGTAGTTATATGGTTAAACTATGGTTACTATTCAAGAACTATGGTACATGTATTGCAAGGGAAAGTCATTTCTGTTTTTATCACCGTCGTTTAAGCATAGTTTATTAACTGTGCTCTATAACCCGGCAGGATCTCGCTATGGGAACAGACGCAGAGGGTGAAAAGATTAAAGACCCCATGAGGGCCATCGTGCCAATCTTGCTGGATGCCAATGTCAGCACCTACGACAAGATCCGCATCATCCTGCTCTACATTTTCCTGAAGAACGGTTAGGGAGTTTTTGGCAGCCATTTTATACCTCGGTTTGCATTTCATTGCCCTGATCAGCCATTTTGTAACATGGCTTGTGTGTTCATGTGTGGCAAAACAGGGATCACAGAGGAGAACCTTAACAAGCTGATCCAACACGCCCAGATCCCTCCTGAGGACAGTGAGATCATCACCAACATGGCTCACCTGGGTGTCCCAATCATCACAGATGTACGCTATCTGCCTCCTGTCTTAAGCAACGATTAAATGTCACTGGCTGTTAAAGCATTGTACAGTTTCTGTGACCTGCCATTGATGTTTTTTTTGCTTTGTTTCTGTATGCTGCAGTCTACTCTCCGCAGAGGCAAGAAGCTCGATCGTAAGGAGCGTGTGAGCGAGCAGACCTATCAACTCTCTCGCTGGACCCCGCTGATCAAGGATATCATGGAGGTAAATCCTGATCTATTGAGTTAAAAAAAAAAAAAATCTGTGTGTAAATATGTGATCTTACTTTGTTTGTGAATCTTGCAGGATGCTATTGAGGAGAAGCTGGACACCAAACATTACCCGTACATCTCAACACGCTCGTCCTCTTCCTTCAGCACTTCTGCAGTCAGGTACTGTAACAAATGAATTGCCCATTTTTAGATATTGTTAGTTAATGCAATATCGAGCTGCACAAACGAGCCCTTATTGTAAAGTGTTACCATTTTATTATTTTACCTTCTCATCATACATTAAATTATTTTAATAATCTTTAAATAAATAAAAACTATACTTACAGCAGTTATATTAATTCCTTTAAATGTCCTACCATTTCAAAGGCTATTCTAACACACACACACACACACACACACACACACACACACACACACACACACACACACACACACACACACACACACACACACACTCCCACAACTCCCAATACACAGGTGAATACATGCAGTTTTGTATTGCACAAGTCAAAAGATAGAAGTAACTTAGATCAATAATCATTTGTGCAGAGGGGTGGGGAGAAGACTGAGATCAATACCATGATTGGTGGGTGGTGCGATATGTGGTGGGGGTGAACACCAAGTCGCTTTTTAAAAGTGGTGTGGAGACTGGGATATTTCCTCAGGGTCAGCAGTAATGATCCCGGCACGCTGTTCTGCTTTCAGGGCAAACAAACCAGCACAGCTCCTGTAAACAGTAGCAGAGACGAAACAGGAAGTCCCTGACTCCCACAGAGGGAGAGCTGGGAGCTGGTGGGTCTCATTGCATAGCTATTGATTGGACTTGAGCTCACCAGTGTTCATGGCAATTTCCCCTCATTATGCTTGCAAATGTCACTGCGTCTCCACTTCCTTCCACTGTAGACAAATTAAAGGGATAGTTCAACCATTCTGTCATCATCTACTCACCCTCAAGTTGTTCCAAACCTGAACACAAAAGATATTTTAAAGAATGTTGGTAACCAGACCGGTAACCATTGATGGTAGCCATTGACTTATAATGCCATATTTTATTTTTCATACTATGGCAGTCAATGGTGCCCCACAACTGTTTGGTTACCCATATTCTTCAAAATATATTCTTTTGTGTTTAGCAGAAGAAAGAAACTCATACAGGTTTGGAACTACATAAGGGTGAGTAAATGATGACAGAATTTAAATTTTTGGGTGAACTATTGCTTTAAGGCAAAATATCACAGCAACTAAAACCAAACTTAAAACACTTGAACATATGTCTGCATGATAAGAACTACCTAAAATGACAGAAACCATCTTTGGAAAATAACTATTTGACGTGTAATTGATTTTTAGTTTGGCTTGCATCCAATTAGATTACATGGAGGGCAGGGTTTATAACCTATACTGCAGCCAGCCACGAGGGGGGCGTTCAAAATGTTTTTGCTTCACTTTTCAGGACTATACATACTTTGCTATATGCCATAATACAGTGGTCAAGTGCAGCAAAGACGAAGCATTGTGTAAAACAGCTAGTGCAGTCTCTAACTGCTGCCACTAGAAGGCCATAAATGGTACTGCAACAACAGATACCTTCAAATGACACTGCAAAAACAATGATGATTCCATCTTTTGGTTTGAAAAAAAGAACTGTACCTTGAAGTTGACATGCATGAATGTGTTTTTCCCATGGCAGTGCCCGATATGGCCACTGGCACAAGAATAAAACCCCTGGAGAGTACCGCACAGGCCCTCGCATCATGGTCTTCGTCATCGGGGGCGCATCCTTTAGCGAGATGCGTTGTGCCTATGAGGTCACACAGGCCAATGGCAAATGGGAGGCCATCGTTGGTGAGTCTGCAGAGGATACTGCTAAAAATCACTGTAAATTCAAGAGTTATTAAGCAACCGCCCTTTAATTCCTAAGATTGATACCTTTACCTTTAACTATACATGTGTTGATATGTGTAATCAAACTGGCAAATCTGTCTTGTATATTTTTCCTGTGCTCTTGTCTTGTATTTTGTGCTTGTCATGTTTTAACTGCTTTTAAATTGCAGTCGTGAGCCTCTGCTGTGTTCATAAGTCTATGTTCGTAAGTTCTTCTGTGTGTCTGTTTTGTGTGTGTGTGTGTGATAGGGTTTATGCTTAAGATGTGCAGTTTCAGAATCGTCTTTTTATCATACCTTTAAGGATTATGGCAGCCAAAACAAATTTTCGTGGATGTTCACATTGAGATTTATTCAGTCGGCAAGTTGCCAATTGGTGTTTCTACCCGAATGCTGTAATCAGATGGTGGATCATGTGAGCGCTCCACTGTCTGCACTCCTATTGGTAGTTGCCGTCTTACGTTGCTTTACATTTGCATACATATTCTCAAATGCTCGCAACATTAAAATTATCGCCATTTGGTCACTCTGTCGCTGCAAATTACTGTCAGCGTGAACGCCCCTTTAGAGGTTAATTCTGTAGTATGGCAAAAAAGTCTGTTGTTTCCAGAAGAAAACGAAGTATTGAACATTTCACAATCACATTGAATTTCTAATTGGTGGTAATAGTTACACAATTTTGTCCAAGTATGAGGCCTTGATCACTGTCTGAGATGAACAATGCAGTTGAAAGAACTCAGGTGAGACAATTGGCTACTAATTGTGAATCTTTGTGGAATAAGTTACATTTAGTTGATAAAAAGGAGGCCTACAAGTTGCATAGGCTTCCTTCAACGATACATCCACCCAGAGCTTCCAAAAATAATTTTTGTCAGGGTTCTATGATAATATTTCTGAAATATCAGGATCTACAGATGGTGGGAAATGGTGTTTTAACCCTCTTTTGTCCCCATAAAGATTAACGGTGGTGAAAGAACGTGAGGTGCGGTGTGAGATTAATTCTGAGCGTGAAGCCACCTTTGTTCCTCCGCAGGTTCTACTCACTTGCTCACCCCAACCAATTTTCTAATGGACCTGCGGCACCCCGACTTCCGAGAATCCACTAAGGTGTCCTTTGAGGACCCTGACCCCTCAGAAGAGTGAGAGAGAGAAAGAGGGAAGGGTGGGAGAGAGAAATCACACTCTGACAAAGTAAAGGCAGCCGAACAAAGAAACCCTTTCTGAACCCCCACAGCACAAGGGCTTTCTTTTCTTGCTCCTGTTACCACACTCTACCGTTTTATAACGCCACCACGGCTCAGGGATGGGTGTCCGGCTCCTGCCTCACTGAAAAGCCGACCTGCAAGTCTCATTCAGGCTCCGCCTTCTATTGGGACCAGCCAATATTAATCTGTCTTGATTGGCTGGCTGAATACCCCATTCAGAACTGCAGTGGGCGGAGCCTATTTTTGAGTGACAGATGCAGAAGGGGTCCTGACCCCATCCCTGTTGACCACATCCTCTCAGTTGGGTGGATTAAACTGCATTCTCCTCACTATGCGCCATTTAATTAAATGGATCCTCCTCTTCCGACGAGGAAGGGCTTCCTCCATTTGCCCTCCCAAATTTTAAAAGCTTAATTTTCCCTCAGATTTAATCTACCCTCAAGACTCACCATATTCCGATTATTTCTGAATAACAATCCAAGGCAATCACTCATATTAACTTTGTTTTTGTTTTTTCAACTATGGAGAGGTAATTGATTTGATGTTGGATGCCAATTGCAGGATAATTTTTTGTTTTTGTTTTAAATCTAGTTCCTCAAACTACCTCACATCACGTCTACATGACCAAGTGGCCGTCTGCAAAGAATATATGTTAAAACAACTTCCGCCAGAGAGCAACTGGCTCTTTTCTTTCTGTATAATTCTTCTGCAGATGCCAAAGCTTGAAATGTAGCGGTGTTCTTCAGATATGCTTTAGCACTAACGCTTCCCCCCCCAAACACTAACATCTTCAAAAACTAACTAGTTTGGGCCCTGGCTATGTCATTTTTTCAGAAACATTCATGTTACGCGTCAGGTACTGTTTTCTGCATTCAAAATAGTTGATTATAAAGCTGGCCACGTCATATATCATAATCAATCAATGAGACTTGTGGTTCATGACTGATACTTCAAAATGGATGTTTTAAACAAGCTTAGCAACACTTTATATTACAGCACTGTAATTCCTGTGCAGGCTTGTGGTTACATTAAGTGTTATAAATGACTCATTGTTACTTGTATAAAACCTACAATTAGTCATCTTCGCTCTTAAAGGAATGTTCTGGGTTAAATAAAAGTGTGTCATGTTCTTGCGACTTGTAAGAACTCGCTAAACTCATATTTGCAATGGAAGTCTATGGGGCACTGCATCGTAACAATGTTCAAATACACGCAGTCATGAAAGTATAGCCATAAGACTTGAACATTATCCATGTACCTTTCCGCACAAGTTTACATACAATATTTTAGTTCCTTATTTTCCTCTTTTAAAGGGATAGTTTACCCAAAAATGTAAATCCTGTCATTAATTCCTCAACCTCATGTCGTTTCAAACCCGTAAGACCTTCATTTATCTTTGGAACACAAATTAAGATATTTTTGATGATATCCAAGAGGTTTCTGAACCATAGGCAGCCCATAATATTCATGACAGGATTTACATTTTTGGGGAACCTTTCATTTAAACCCTTCAGAATACTTTTCCCCATAGACTTCCATTGTAAAAGCATTGCTGTGTTTTTACAAACAAATGGTACAGATGCTTGTATTGAACCCCGCATATTCCTTTAACTCAACACTGATGTAATCGGAAGAATTGCAAAGAGTAAATATAACATTTATAAGCCAACAAATGCACACAAATGAGGTCCTGTAATACAAAGTGTCCTCCTCTATACCTTTACTGACTAAACCATTGTTCAAAAATGATCTCGTCATTTAAGTGTCAGCCTGCTAAAGCTATATCCCTTTTAATTTCCCCCTTTTTCTGTTGGTTTTTTGTGTTTGTAAATGATCACACCATATGCAGTATGCCAGTCCTAACCCATACTGCAACATGAAACACTTCTTGACTGTTCCAGCCATTATCGAACAATAATATGGTTTGTTTTCATGGATCTTTAATTTAGACCCGTTCATCTAGTTGCAGAGCTACAAATCACATTGTGTATCTGGTTAGCGATTAGCAAAGCTGCATTTTTACATTTAGTTGGCCTAGAAGATTATATCAGCTGTGGTCAAATTAAGACCATTTAGATGTATGTTCAAAGTGGAGTGTGCAACTACACATTCAGTTCTGCTTATTCCAGGTATACTCTCATTATCAACTGTTTTTAATCAATTGATTTTTTGAATGTGAACATGCAGCTTTACTAAAAAAAAAAAAAAAAAAAAAAGTAGTTTAACAGGGAGTAGAATAAACATTTGTTCCACAGGGCACCAAAAATCTGAAATTATTTCAGTGGGTTTAGGCCCTGTGCACAAATGTTTTTGAATAGTTTGAATTTACAGTATCTGTAATGTGGTAGAAATGTGTCTTCAGCTAATTATCTAATCAAATTTCATCCATACCTTTTTTTAAATTAGATTTTTGGATTCAAAGCAACATACATACACTACTGTTCATATATATATATATATATATATATATATATATATATATATATATATATATATATATACACATCTCTTATATGCTCACCAAGGCTGCATTTATTTGCTTTGTGTAAAATCAGTAATAATGTGAAATATAATTCTAATAAAACATTTAAAAAAAAAAAAAGTATTCTATTTTAGAGAATACTATTTTAAGATTACACTATTTTGAGGGTCCACTTTAAACATTCTGTTGACCAAGTAACATTGCACCTACATGTCAACTAACTCTCATTAGAGTATTAGTAGTCTGTAGTAGACTGTTAGTGTTTGGGTTATATAATAAGTTGACATGTAGTTGCAAAGTTACTTATAGTTAGTAGAATGTCTGTTGGAGGAGCATCAAAATAAAGTATTAGCAGACATTAAGCAGACAGTCTACTACTACTCTAATGAGAGTTAGTTGACATGTAGTTGCAAAGTTACTTATAGTTAGGAGCTCTAAAGTGGACCATCAAAATAAAGTGTTACCCATTTTAAAAATGCAATATATTCCTGTAATGGCACAGCTGAATTTTCAGCATCATTACTCCAGTCTTCAGTGTCACAGAAATCCTTCAGAAATCATTCTAATATGCTTATTTGCTGCTCAAGAAACATTTATTATTATCAATGTTGAAAACTGTTGTGAAAAGTCTTTACTATCCCTTTTGATCAATTTGATGCATCCTTGCTGAATAAGAGTAACTTCTTTTTAGAAATCTTTCTGACACAAAACCTTTTAACGGTAGCGTATGTGTATAGATAGATAGCTGAAAACACATTTTTACAGTTAATCTTAAGTATATGTTCAAATGTATAAGTTTTCCTCTTTGTTTCTCTCCTCGGTGCTCATCTATGCAGGTTCAACCCATGTCGTCGCTCCCACTCAGCTTCTGGACGCTCTCAAGGCTATGAACAAACCCGACGAGGAGCAGACAAGCTAAAATCGCAACTTCCCCCACTCCCCAGTTACCCTCTCCCTCCCTTCATCCGTCGCCTGTAAATCTCACCTGCTCCTATATAAATTGTGTATGCATCTTGCTTGAAAGAAAAAGAAAAAAAAATAGATGATCGGTGACAAAAATAATATTCTATAAATTATATATATATATATATATATATATATATATATATATATATATATATATATATATATATAAAATGTTGAAATAAAAGTCATTGCAAGTATTCTGTTTTACAATGGATGCAAATGATGTCTGTCAAAAGTGAGTTTTCATTATTAATTGCCATTTAAAAACCTGAAAGTACCAAATGTAATATTGTATGTAATGGAACCTGCTAGAATATGTAAATGGTAGCTCACCTTTTGCTTTTGTTCCTTATTTAACTGTTTTTTCTTTTCAAATGGCTTAAGTGGTTGGGGGAGGGACTGGTTTGTATGCAAATAGACCGGGTGAGGCAAAATGATGCATATCACTTCCTACGCTGAAGGCTAAACTGCTACCCAGTTTAGATGCTTGGGTTTAATTGTTGTCTCATTTTAGATGTGCATGCCATGGATGCTACTATGTGGCCCTTTTGACATGTGTAAAAACACTGAAAAATAAAAACATGTTAAGATGTGTAAAAATGAAACAATGGGCATCTTCTGGGAGTCCAGTGATGAAGAGGAAGGAGGCCAAAGGAGTAACAGATCAAAGCCTCAAGCTGTAAAAGTGAAAGAGACACTGTACATAAATGGCGAACGTCATCCCTCCTTCAGTCTCTGGGAGCATTTACTCCATATCCTTTTCTTTTCACGTCTCCTACTACAGAGACCTCATGGTTAAGTGTGAAGAAGGCCATTGCTTGCAGATGTTTAAGGAATTCAAAAAAAGGGCCAGTTGTATTTCAGTATTGTATCTCGTCCGATTAAGTCTCATCATTGGTTAGTAAACAATGTTTAACCGGGACATGCACTGAGTAACGTGTTGTTGTATATGCCATATGTTACTGTTTTTTCGTCTCACTGTTGACTGGTGAAAATTTCTGACTGTGAAGTAGTAAAACTTTCCTTTGCCAATGTGAAGCCACCGTGTTTGTGATGTATTAGCTGTAGCTGTAGTGTTAAACTGGGAAAAAAAATAGGTAATATCTATCTTTCGTTTGACCGTCTTGTAGTTTCTTTCTGATGCAATGTTATATCTTCCACTGGTGAATGGCTTTGCAACAAAACGCAATCCCCCTTTTTAACATTTTGGTTTCCGTTACCTCTTTACTCTGTTCTGGCAGAAAGGTTGTATATTGCACTACGCGTTTTCTGTGATGCAAACGCTTATATGGTTCTCTTTTTAATTTATTTTTTATTTTTAAATTACCTTATTTTGTGTTTGCTGTTGTATAGCTGTCGACTGGATTGATTTCTATTGAATTTATTTTTCAGAGACTATCAATAAATAAGAACGTAGTCTGTCTTAAACCTGTTGATCTTACTGGGATTCTATGTTTGCGAGTGTTGAAGCACAAACTAAAGTATACTTTATGTGTACCGATGTAGTAAGGCTGTCTAATAAATTGGCTTCCATTACAAATATGAAATCAGTACATTTTTGTCACGTGTTCCATACATGACTTCCTCTATTCCTCTATCACACACCTCTGGACTATGATAATCTCAGATTTTCTTATATGGAAATGTATGATTTATAACAGGGTTCCCAAAACATTTTAACCATAGACTATTCTCATCAAACTGTGCAGATTGTACTCAATTTCTAGCTGATATAAAACGTACATATACAGGGTTTGGACAATGAAACTGAAACACTGGCCAATATAGGGTTGGATGTTTCACGTCTGTATATGCATAGCCTGGTGGTCAATCTTCACTGATTTTACATTCCATCAGTTCACACTTACAAATAATCTGATAGAGTAAAAGTAGTATGTGTATTTGGCGTGCTGTCCGAGGGGAGGGCTCCTGGTAAGGAATTTGGCCTGAACCCAGAGTACTCCCCCGTATCTCTGGTTAGGATAGTAACCAGGCAAGAGTGAGGAGACGTGGTGGTGAAGGGATGCTGAAAACTGAAGGAACATAGGTCTCCTCTTGTACTGATTGGATAGCCAATTTGAATGTGTTCCTCCCAAACTTTATTAATAAAACATCATTAAGAGCAGAGTGTGAAGGTTGAATTAGCAGAGCAATAGCACAGCTGTACATGAAATATCACAAAGACAGAGTTCAAAAGGGACAAATTGTTGGTGCACATCTCAAATCAGCAAATCTTTGTGGTGTATCAAGAGCTATGGCATCCAGGGTAATGTCGGTATACCAACACGTAGGACAGACCACATCCAACAGGAGTGACTGTCGACGCAAGAGGAAGTTGTCTGAAAGAGATGTCCAGGTACTAACCCAGACTGTATCCAAAGAACATAAAACTACAGCTTCCCAACTCACTGTAGAATTAAATGCGCACCTTGACTCAACTGTTTCCACCAGAACGGTTTGTTGGGAGCTCCACAAAGTAAATATTCATAGTCAGGTTGCTATAACCAAACCTTCACTCCTGTCAATGCCAAATGTCAGTTTCAATGGTGCCAAGAGTGATAATTTAGGCCTGTGGACAATATGAAACATATTGTTCTCTGATGCGTCCACCTTCACTGTCTTTCCCACATCTGTGGGAGTGTGAAGAAGCCCCAAAGAGGCTTCACAGACCCCAATGGTTGCTGCCCAGAGTGATGGTTTGGGCTGCAATAGTTTGGGCTGCCATTCCCTACTGTGCTTTATGGGCGTGTCACTGACAAAGACTACCGGATCATTCTGGAGGACCATGTCATTCACCTAATGGTTCAAACATTTTACCTTGAAGGGGGTGCCGTGTATTTGCATGATAATGCACCAATAAACACAGCAAGACTTGTGACAGAATGGTTTGATGAACATGAAAGTAAATTTGAAAATCCCCCATGGCCTGCATAGTCACCAGATTTAAATATTTTTTAACCACTTTGGGGTATTTTGGAGGAGCAAGTCAAAAAACATTTTCCTCCATCAGCATCACATAGTGACCTGGCCACTGTTCTGGAAAAGGAATGACTCAAAATCCCTCTGGCCATTGTGAAAGACTTGTGAATTTGTTTTTGGAATGACAGATACGAGTTCACACTTACATATAATTAAATGGAGTAAAGGTTATGCGTATTTGGCATGCTGTCCGGGGGAAGGGCTCCATGTTTGGAATTTGGCCCGAACCCAGAGTCCCAGAGTCCCCCCCAGAAGTGAGGAGGTGGGGTGGTGGAGGGATGCTGATAAACTGTCAACGAACAGAGGTTAGTCTGCTGTATATGTACCTCTTATCTCGTTAATGGAGTTAACTAGATGCACTCCTCTCGTGTTAATTAGGTAAATTATCTGAACGTGCTCCTCTTGAACTTTGTTAATAAAACATAATTTGATGCTGTATTTGCAGCAAAAGGTGGACCTACAACACTAATAAATTATTGTGGAATAAAACCAGGTGTTTCAGGTTTCACTGTCCAACCCCCATATATAAAAAGTATATATATGTGTGTGTGTGTGTGTGTGTGTGTATGACAGACAGACAGACATACATACACACACCGATCAGGCATAACATTATGACCATATACAGATCCTAATATTGTGTTGGTCCCCCTTTTGCTGCTAAAACAGCTCTCACCCGTCGAGGCATGGACTCTACTAGACCCCTGAAGGTGTCCTGCAGTAGTCAAGGTGGCCAATATGTTAGTAGCAGATCTCTGTCACTTTTCTATCAGAACCAGCATTAACTTCTTGAGCAATTTAAACTACAGTAGCTCGTCTGTTTGATCGGACCACATGGGCCAAACTTCGCTCTCCACGTGCATCCACTTTTGATAGATACTGACCACTGCAGACCGGGAACACCCCACAAGAGCTGCAGTTTTGGAGATGTTCTGACCCATTGTCTAGCCATCACAAAAACTGTTATTACAATAACAGATGCCGTGATGAAGAGATAATGTTATTCACTTCACCTATGTTCATCATCATAATGTTATGCCTGATCGATATATTTATGTGCGTGTGTGTGTCCGTAATTTACAGGTTTTCCTTGACCGTGGGACCCTGTTACATTAAACAAAATGTTGTGGCATGGACTATTTGAGTAGCCACCAACCTTGATCACTGGATTCTGATCGCATGATACACTAGCTGGTTTTCAACTCTGCAGCATATCAAGAGAAATGGAGGAGTGAAAGGTCCAGTTCGTTACCTTGAGAAACACATGATCAAATAGCTGTAAGGAAGAGCAGTAACATGACACGTGTCAAATATAGAATCATTTATAGTAGTAAATGAAGTATAAAAGTACAGCTCTATAAATACAAAACACATAATAATAATAAAAAAATTTTTTTAACTACACGTGAGAGAGTTAATTAATTTGCTTAACTGGGTGATGCCCAAAATAAGCAGTACTGAAAGGACATTTACACAAGACTATATAACTATATGTAAAATAAATAGTAACAATCAATATCTCACAACCCAATAAACCCCAAAAACGTATGCACGTAACTATTCCATTATGGGTTCCACGAAGTGAACTGCATGTTGGTCTTTTCACATTGACCTCAATGCTGCTACAAACTCTTGTGGGACTCAAGGTATTGTGTGCACTGAATTAAACTGCTGTTTCTGACTGTGGGGTAGAAAATCACATCACACAGGCAGGCAAGTTAAAAAATGTTATCCAGTTGGAAATTCCAAGTAAACAAATGCAGCACAAAAGTACTGTACTATATATAAAAATGCAATCACCCACCAACTTTTAGAGCAGCACTGTAATTATTTTCCCCATTAGAAAAATAAAGATTTAAAAACCTGTCACTGACAGATCTGAAAAACAAAACCGTTCACATTCATACTGTTCATACTGTAACTTTTCTTATTTGTTAAAACAAATATAAATCTACCACACTGTGGAATTAAAAAGCTTAACAATGACATTATCTGGACTTGCCAGAAAAAAAAAAAAAGTCTAGTACAGTGGAACCCAAAAAGCCTTTTAAAACCACACTTAAAAATGCATGAATGTCTTTTTATTATACAACAAAACATAAATCCATCTGGTATCTGTAAAACAAATTCTGTAAAATAGTCAGAGTTCTACTAATGGACATCCAAACCACAATGTATCCACATATCTTTATCTTCATCTATACAATATATTTATTGTTTTTCCATTTAAAGCCTAACAAACTTTTCAAACTTTTTAGTTAAGAAAAGCTATATTTCTTTATTTTTTTGCTTTCTAGTGCAATGACATGCATACATCTTTAAGTGTGGATTAAGTTTCCAAAGATTTTGAGGTCACTGTATATACTAACCTGTATTGTTTAAGATACCATAATGCAGCTATCAATATCAATCTCTAAAAGTCACCTGAGACATTTCACATTTTCTGGCGCAGCGTTGCATGACTGATTGTTATCAGTCACACAGCTATGAGAAAAAGAATTGTTTTATATATATGTAAACTAATAAAACAAGTGAACAAACATCACTTTGTTTATGCAACACAGCTGAGCAGTAGAAATGTATTATTCCTCATTTTAAGTCACTTTGGATAAAAGCTCCTGCTAAACAAATGCTGGTGTCAGTAGGTGCAGGATGTGGTGAGGAAGGTACTGCTGTGCAGCCCTGAGGCCAGAGAGTGAGCCATGCGATGTGAGACCTCTCTCATGTTTTTAGCCGCTGTGAGGGCACGGGTCAGAGAGCTGTTCAGAGAGAGCTGTTGATGGTCCACAGAGAGAGAGCGTCTGCGATGACCTCTGACCCCTGACCTCTCATCTCTGGCAGGACTTGCTGAGATGATGAAGGGTTGTGAGTAGGTCTGTGTCGTCACAGGGCTGGAAAAGTAACTGCAGGAAAATGACACAGAATGATCAGTCTGTTGTGGACAGTTACACCAGAGGGGTTAGCTGTTACTTACAAGGTAACATAAGGTTATTTTTTGGTGTATATTATATAACTATATAATATACATCACTGTTCAAAAGTTTTTTTTTTTTAAGAAATGCACACTTTCATTCAGCAATATTACATTTTTCAAAATTGACAGTATGCTATAAAATCCTGAAAAAAAATGGCAGCTGAAAATGAGCTTTGCCAAATTCCATTTGGAAATATTTTAAAATAGAAGACACAATATTACTGATTACTGTATTTTTATTCAAATAAATGCAGCCTTGGTGAGCATAAAGTCTTTTAAAAACATTTAATGAATTAAAAACATTTCAATTGTCAAAAAACAAGGTAGTTGTTAAGTTTAGGTATTGGGCAGGATTAAGGGATGTAGAATATGGTCATGCAGACTAAGGCATTAATATGTGCTAATAAACAGTCAATATCCTAGTAATATGCATGCTAATAAACAATTAGTTACTAGTGAGAATTGAACCTAAACTAAAGTGTTACCCAAATTATATTATAAACAACAATTTGGGTCAAGAGTCAATTAAAAGGTATAGAATTATTTGGATAATTCTATGCTTCAAATTTCCACAATGATCTCATTTTAGTCAAACTCATCCATTGACAGGAAGTTGAGATTGTTCAATAACTGTGTTCTCATACATTTTTCTAGAGTCTGATTCATTGTCCAGGCAGCTGCAGAGGAAGAAGTACTCACACAGTTGAAGGATAGATGGGCACATATGGGATAACTGGAACACCTCCCTGCAATGTGGGGTGAGAAGCCACTGCCGCATTCATGCCTCCTCTGTCCCTCTGTAAGGATCTCATTGGCTCACTCCTTCTGGGGGTGGAGACTGGCTCCTGACTGGCTAAATAACCAAACATGAACAGTCAACATGATTCTTGGCGATATACAAGTCATATTAGTTTAATGCATCAACAAAAATATTTCACATATTCAGGATGAACTGTATAAAAATGAGTTATATGAAGTGACAAACCTGGTTGAGAGGCTCTTAATGCACCACACAATGGGCAGTGGCTACAGGAAGGTTGCGTGAGACGTGGAGAGCTCCTGCTTCTGATTGGACCTTTAATTAATAGTGTAAAGGACAGGAGGCTAGTTCAGGAATTGGTAAATCTCAGTAAGTTTCAGATCCCATTATCATGATGGATAGAGGATGCTTACGTGTCGAGGCACTAGTGCGATCTGATATGCAGTGTAGACAGGTAGGTTCTGGTCCTCGGCTCGGTTCCACTTCATCGCTATTATCAGATCTGCCTGTTGATGTTCAATTAAAATGACCACAAATTGTTCTTGATTACCATATCCAAACCTGGTCATCTATGTTAAGTCATAACAAATATCTTTTCTTACAGATACTGTCCTCTTTGTGACGTTCAAATCCTCTGGTTAGTCTTCTTCCTCTCGTTGTCATAGGGGACATCGGGACAGGTCTTAATGTTGATGGTCTTGGCTTAGACTGGACATGCTCAGAATCAGTTGCTGCAGCAGGGTTAATAAGGAGCATGGTGAAAATATAATAATACTAAACTCTCTGTCAGAGCATAACTGACTGAAAATTGGTATCCAAGTGTTTTTGCATGATTTGCATGTAGTTAAACATACTCAGATCAGTTTCAGGCCGATGTCGAGGTAAAGATGCTGATCTCTGTCTCAGGGTGGGTCTTGGCGAGTTTCCTTTCTTGTTTTCTCCATTCCTCCCCCTCTCTGTCTGCCTTCTCCTCCTCTCTGACCTAATAAGAAAGGAGCATGGTCAAATCCCTTTGAAGTTGTAACATCCGATTATTATCTACAAGTTTCAGGCAACACATATGATATTCAATCTAATTACCTTAAATTAATCCACTCCGGTGTTGTGGTCTGTGGGTCTGCATGATCTTTGATGTCTACTGTGGCAGAAGAGGGCGCTCTAACAGGACTAGAAGGTTTGGAGAGTCTCAGATTTCCCTCTAGTCTATCCTTTAGTCGGTTCACTTCTTGCTGTAGAGATTCAAGAGCCTCTCTGAAATGCATACACAACACACAAGGTTGTTTTTGTAGTTTGAAGAGGGAACAAAACAGATGAAATTCAATTAAAATTAGAGGTCCGGAGTTCCAGTTTCAATGTGTCAAATAAATGCTGCTTTGACCTTCTGTCCATCAAAAAAATAATGGCTTGCACAAATATATTAAAAATATTAACTGTTTCCAACATGAAGAAGAGGAAGGAGGAGAAGGAGATGAAGGAGAAATTAAGAAATGTTTATTGAGCAGCAAATCAACATATTAGAATTATTTCTGGAGACACTGGAGATAATGGATTTTAAAATGTAATTATGAATTGTGATAATATTTTCACAACATTACTGTTTTTACAGTATTTATTATCAAGAGACATACCGACCCAAACTTTTGAACAGTAGTGTACACTGAGTGTATAAGACCACAGATCATGTCAAATATTTCCCTTCAAAAACAATTTGAAGTTATAGTAGCAAGCCAAGTGTCCTCTTCAAAAGTCACATTGGATCAGATGACGTCATGTGGCCATTATAAGCTCTAGTGTGGACCAGATTTTATACTAACTGTTAAACATCACAATTTGCCTTATGAAACTGTTCATACTGGCTCTAAAGATATTTTGAGTTTGTTAGAGTTCAGATCAACACAGGGTTTAGAAATAAACACTGCAGTAAGAACTCAAAAGTGGTGGGTGAGTGGGTAGGTGAATATTTCAACCATCAAAAACACACACAGAGTCACCATTTTATTAATAGCTAATGGTTATTAATGCTGGTCTCGTAATTGTGGAGCAGAATACATACCAGCACTATCTTCATCTAGAATATCTGAGAGACAAACTTCTGCTGAATCAAAGAAAGAAAAGAATGAAAATGAAATCTAATTATCCAGATGGAACTGCTGTGAAGTGAAAAATGATTTTATAGAGACCACTTAATACCACTGGAGTTTTTCCCAGAACACCCTTACAGTAGAGCCCTGGCTCAAAAGAGCAGCCATAAATCTTTGCTTGTTTATGCTGCAGTGGCCATGTCAGCCTTTAGGAAACTCACTGGTGATTTGTTAGCTGAACGGAACTTTGGGCTTCGAGGTGGTCGCCGTGGTGATAAGGTGCATAGAAGGAGGGGCTTCTGTGAGAGCAGAGCTGCAGACTGGCTGGTTGTGGGTATTGGTCCTGTGCTTTTTCCTCCCCTGATAAGAAATGGACTGAAAAAAGAAGATGCAGAGATATATTATATATATTTATTAAATAATATATATATATTATTTATAAAAATAAATATCTAAAGCAATTAGTGTTACCATTTATTATGATTTCATAGAGAGAAACCCAGGACAACCATATGAAAACAAATGGACTCTTAGAAGTGAGAAAAAATATTTTTTACATGCTCTTTGTATGAAATGTCAATCCTATTCTAATGGTGACACCCACCATGATCACTCCCATGATCTGATTGGCTGGTCTGACTGTTCGGCCAGGGCGGGGTGGTTCTATTAGGCCAATGAAGGGGGGAGATTGATGGAGAAAGGCTGGAAGAAGAACACCTTTCCTCCCCTCCTCTCCTCCTAACAGGACCTGTGCATCCTCCAGACGTGCTGAGGTGTTCTCCTGGGGTATTCGGAGAGAGTTGTGAGCGAGAGGTGGAGACGGCAAAAGGCTGCCCAGAAGGAGCAGCAGACTCTGGTCTTTCCGTGTTCTTCATGTGCAGGCCAGACGGCGTGGAACTGGAGAAGATATCAAAAAAATATATAAAGGTGTATAAATTCCATAGGATAGCAAAAACATTTAATTAGAATTTAAATAAAATTTGAGTGTTTTGACAGACTCAGCCCATTTTATGATCAATCAGGTGGAAAATAAGACTAGTCACTTAAAAAGTAAAAGCATACCTCTCCTCATGTCCATAGCACAAACAGAGCAGGAAGAGTCCCTAACCATAAGTATGAGGAAGTTGCTTGAGGAGATGCTTGTTTTACCAAGCACCACTAACCGCATCACCACTAGTCTACACAGTGAAGGCTCTTCATACCTCACTACTGCCCTCTGTTGTAGAGGACTGTGTACCGCAGGAGTGAGCTGACTGCTCTCAGAGCCCATAAAGCCACTGTCTGTCTCTGGAGAAATTACCCCATCCTGCAGTGTAAGAAATACATGTAAGAACTCTATTAAAATAATTATTATTCAAGCACATAAAAAATTAATTCTTCAACTATAATATATAGTGTTGTTCATCACAAATAAAGTACAGTCACTGACCAGAAGGGGCACTCTGACAGTCTTGGCCTTTGCTTTCAAGCCTATAGTTTTGGGCTCTGTACTCTCTGCCAGGCTGGATAGGCTACTGCCTTGAGTTTTCCTGTTTCCTGCCATTTTCTTCTCTCTGCCCTGTTGCCCTGGCAACACTGAGGAGTGGCAAAGAGCCTTTGGGTGAGTTTCCATAGAGTCACACACCTGTGACCTAACAGATGGGCTGGAGGGAGGGACACAATCTGCTGCTGGCTGCCTAAAGAAAGAGAGAATGGAGAGGTGAATGAGAGAGCAAACAGCCAGGCATTGATAATGGTACAGCGCGGACTGAACTGCTGTTACCCTCAATTATCTTTCAAAATCTTATAACAACATACAGCTGATGTTTAGACCACAAACACAGAAGTATTGTCATTACATATGTCATTTACCTTCATTTATATAACTGAATTAGAATAAGCTGATAGAATGGCAGGGTCTATAAAAGGGGTGTGGTTTATCAGCCAAGATATTCTCTAATTGGTCAGATACAATGGTTCTAATCCATGGTACACCTGTCAATTTTCTCAAATTGGTTAGCATGGTCCAATTATAGTGATGTCAGGATGATGAAATATAATAATATAACATTCATTACTGCCTAAAGTTGCTGATCCCATAGATCTTCTGAACACCGTTTTGATTTCCAATACAAATATCTAATAATTCTTAAAACAAGATACATTTACTTGAAAAGCAAACATTGTATTGTCTTGTTTTTGAAAACATTATCAAAATTAAGTGAGTTTACACTTAAAACAAGAAATGTCTGCTAGTGAAGTAATAAACTTAAAGGAAAGTAAATTTTTCTTAAACCACTGAAAGATACTTTTCTTGTTTTAAGCATAAAGTCACTTACATTTTAAAAAGATATAAAGTGTTGGTATCTGCAGTGGCGACTCATCCAAATTTTGAGGTGGAAAATGCGAGAAGTAATAATCAGTTATTCATTTAATTTCATGTCTCATAATGTGAATTTCTTGTTTGTAATTTCACCGTTGTAATGGTATAAAATATTACTGAAGTCGGAACCCACAGAAGTAAATTGCATGATATTTGTTTGAACTGATCCCGCTGTTAATCTAGCAACTACCTTAATTATGTAGAGAAGAGATATTGAATATTTGATCACCAACAAGTTTACTAAGATTAAAAATGAAGAAAGTCCCCATGCTGAAGTTGGTTATAGGCTACAGCAATCACCATCACTAAACAGCCAAACATACTCTTATAACATGGACATTTAAAAGGACAGAGGAGTTAGGTGAGTGAAATTACAATTATATTTTCTAAAAGTGACCAAAAAAGCCATTTTAAAGCAGTCAATAAAAATAAAATCCTCTGGAGAGGATCCCCAGACTGCTACAATTAGTGTGCCTCCTTTATTTTAAAATCCACCAGCAGCCAACATTTTTTATTTTATTTAAGAGTGTATAGATATTTGTACTGGAAGAAAATAATTTTGCAGTGCATCTGTGATGCTGATGTACTGTAATATTATGTGAAATAGGCTCAGGACTCACTGCTGAGCAGATTTTGTCGTCTCGCTCTCATTAATAGTCCTGTGTTGTTGTCTGACCATTATGCTTTTTTCCCCAGAAGGAACAGTGTGTCCAAAATCCAACAGGTCACGGCTCTTTAAAGTCACAGCTTGGTCCAGCATCCCGGGGAGCTCTTTAAAACTCTGATAGCTGGATAAGAAGAAAATGAGAGCTAGTGTCTGACATGTAAAGCTATGAAGGTCAAAGGCCACTCACCAGTCCATGAGGTTACTGAAGTCTTTCTCCACATGCTGGTGTTTGTCACAGAGTGGACGAAGAACAAATGGAAGAATCTCCTCTTCTTCTCTGTCTGCATCACTCTCTCCGCTAACTGAACTGACCTCCACACCAACACAAGCCTCAGGATGGGCAGCTGACAGTGGACTCTGAGGAAAAAAATTAAAAAAAATGGAGAAAATCAGTAATTTTCTGCCCTTTTTATGTGTGAGCTCATGAGGTCAGAGGTTAATGAGGTGTCGAGGTTAAGTTTGAGGCACCTCAGGTAGAGGTTCAGTCTCCAACATGGACACAGAGAGCACATCAGAAGGATGGAGCGGAGTTAAAGTAGGCTCAGAAATGGGTTGGTTCTGTTCTGCTTGCTCCAGCCTCTCTTTCATCTCATCCAGTCGCATCCCTGACCTAAAGATCTGACCTTCTAGGTCCCTGTGTCACACACAAACAAACAGTGTGCATATTTTATGCATACTACAAGTGGCACAGGGAGTAAGCAGGAAGCACAGCTTTGTCAATAATTGCATCTGCATCAATGATGTTTATTTTCTTAAATAGAACAATAAAAATTCTGTAAAAAACAAAAAAAACAAGAAAAGAAAAATACTTTTTAAAGGGCACCTATTATGCCCCTTTTTACAAGATGTAATATAAGTCTCAGGTGTCCCCAGAGTGTTTCTGTGAAATTTCAGATAAAAATTCCTAACAGATCATTTAAAATGTACCATTTTGAAAATGCCAATTTTTGGGTATGAGAAAAATGAGCTGTTTTGGGTGTGTGTGTCTCCTTTAAATGCAAATGAGCTACTGCTCCCCGCCCCAGAGGGTGGAGCCTTCACAGCTCATGAACACGCAAATGAAAACGGAAACATGATATCTTTTTGGTTATAATCATCTCTATTGCGGATACGATCATGTGACATTGCAGTTCTTCATCATCATGAAATATTATCATCTGCATGCGTTTTAAAGCCTTGTTATCACTCTCAACTTGAGCACACACACCCGACGCATGCGCACAGAGAGCTGGATGACAGTGCGTCCGTGAGTCTTAAACTACTAGACTAGTTCTCTTTCATGTGTTATTGCAATTAAACTGTCAAATGCACACAAGGTTATGTCAGAAACAGACAAAGTTCACATGAAAACAGTTGGTTATGTCTGTGCACATATGCAGGAAGTACAGAAATCCTGTGTGTATATTAGATCTGTGTACTAAAGTGAAAGCAGTGTAATATACAGTACCTACTGCTATATATGCTGTTAATATCAAATCAAACAACAGAAGAAAAACAGAAACTCACTCACTGCTCTTGACTGAATAAGTTTAGTAGCTTTAAAAATAATTAATTTCTTACTTGAATGCTGCTGTTAAATATTCTGGCGAGGAAATAAACATAGCAGACTTTGTACAGCTCTCTGAGGTCGCGCGAGGTCTATGCTAATACGGCAGTGTCCATCAACACTCGTGGGCGGGGCCTGTGAAATGTGATGTCACTTTGCCTGGAATCTCCAAACGGATTGTTCTGAAACGGTGCTTATGATTTATGGGGTTAAAAAAAAAAAAGGAGTAGGTGGATTTTTACCATTATACGGTGGTTGTCACACTGCCAACACACATTTATGTTTAAACACCATGTAAAAGTGAATTTTGCATAATAGGTGCCCTTTAATGTTTTGAAAGCATTGTTTGCTCACCAAGGCTGCATTCAATTGACCAAAAATCAATTAAAACCGTAATATTGTGAAATAATATTGCAATTTAAAATAAATGTTTTATGTTTTTATATACGTTCAAAAGTAATTTATTCCTGATGGCAAAGTTGAATTTTCAGCAGCCATTACTCCAGTCTTCAGTGTCACATGTGATTCTTTTCTGATGCTGATATAGAGACAATTTCTATTTTTTTAGGATTCAATGATGAATAGAAAGTTCAAAAGAACAGCATTTATTTTCATTAGAAATCTTTTGTAACATTATAAATGATTTTACTGTCACTTTGGCACCGCTTTCTGATCAATTTCATGCATCCTTGCTGAATAAAAGCATTACATTTCTCTAATAAAAACAAAGACAAATAAAAATATTATTTAATGGTAGTGTCTATATATATATATATATATATATATATATATATATATATATATATATATATATATATATATATATATATATATATATATATATATATGGTAGTGTTTAAAAAAAAAAAAAAAAATGCTACCTGTCTGGGTCAAAGGTGACATGCCTGCCTTGCTGCTGCAGCATCTGATACTGGGCTCGTGCATCTAGGTAAGCCCTCTCAAGAGACTCTTGCCCCTGTGCCAGTGTGGAGAGACCCTGTAGAGGATTCAGACTCAGTCAATCTGGCTTCATGTCTTTAAAAATGTAAATTTTTTTAAACAAGCACCATCATACCTTTATCTGTTCACAGGGCTTGAGTTTTCCATTCTTTAGAAGTGCCTCAAAAGAATCAACCTGAACGAGCAAAAAAAACAACAACAAAAAGAGATTTAGGATTCAGTGCACTGCTGATAAAATAACAAGATGCCAGCTAATCTGATTTGGTCATTGTTACAGACACCTTTAAAAGATCCAAATAGGTTATTTAAAAAAAAAAAAAAAAACAGTTACCTGTAGCTGAAATCTATGAGTCTGTTTGGTCAGAGTCTCTGTTAGATGGTCTGCTGTGAGAGATCCAGAGCTGGTGGAGGTCACAGAGGAAGGGCGAGTTACTGTTTTTCTGTAGTTTTCTGCAATGTGAGCAAAACAATTTTGGGATTGAACAAACGTATACAGTTTGACTGCAAAACAAATTTAGAAGAGTCCATATGTCCATAGCTCATAAGTCAGCTAGAAAAAGAAATCTAGAGGAGCATTTTGCTAAAAAAATATGCATTCATATTCATTATAATTTCACTTGGTAAAATTAAAACCTGGTAGTGTTATTATTAAAACCTTATTTAATGTATGCTTGTTACAGTAAAAGTTTAAATGTTTATATTTCAACTATAGTAGAAACATAACTATATAATTAAAAGGTTTATATAAAAACTGCCTTAATTTGTGAAAGACTGAAATAAGTTTGAGTTACATTTTGTAAATACATTTTATGAATTAATTTGTTATTAAATAAACTGTATTTTTGTGGCTAAATTATAACTTAAATTTTGGTTCATCACTAGAAAAAACAAAGAATCACCCCAAAATAAAAATTCTGCTGTTCTGAACTACTACAGATTGTGATTAGTGTGTTTTTTATGTACACTATACAAGCACACAGTTTCAAAGTGGTATTGTCAGTGTGGTGTACCGGAGCCATTCTTCCACTGGGTCAGGTTAGCAGATCCTGAGCTGAACTCTGCCCTCTGTGCTTGAGGAAAACTGAGGGTTATGACCTTTGATCCTTCCTGAATAACACCTGACAGGATAGCTGTACTGGGCTTTGGGGGTTCAGAACGGAGAACCACCTGAAAACAAACATCACATATCAGACAACAATCAGGAGCTGACAAGTAAAGGGCTACTTTGAACAAAAATGATAGAGAAATTAGCAACCATATGAGTGAAAATCTACTTTGACAATAATCCAAGACTATGAGCCCATTTCTATCCATAATGCCTTGTAATGAGCCCTGTGTAAACATTTATGCCCCCAATGTGCTGTATTAAAAAAAAAAAAAAAAATCTCCCTAAATCCATATTTACATGGCATAATATCTTTAGGAAAAAGGTTACATGTGGAGTATGTTTATATTATATTTATTTCTGGGTCAGGTGGAAGCAATCTTTGGTCTGGATCTGGACTGTGGTACAATAATCAGTGACCTCTGTTTCCCAACATATATTGGGAAGAACACGTGTTAATGCTGAGACCATCAGAGAAATACGGCCCTGACTTTCCTACCCACGTGACAGACCCCTCAGATTTACTGCAGACTAGTGGCTGAACCACAAATGAGAATGGAGGAGAGACTCACATACAATAAAAGGCTCATAAAACAGGCCATTTAATGAGTGTTTTCCACTGCTGGACTTGCTGATAAGACACTGGATAGAGAAATACACCGAAAATACAATGAAAGTAGGCTGATATCCATGTACCTGACACACGCATAATCGTGACCTAATGGGTTTGCATGCTGCCTGAAATCTAATGGGCCGAATGACTGTCCCCACTTGATAAGCACCCAAGACACTAAATCACACTAAACATAACTTCAACATGACCTCTAAGTGCTTAGAATAAAATGGCACCCATTTTCGACCATAATCTTTATTATTATTAATGAATCAATACCAGAAGCAGATCATCAGATGTTGGTTTCCCTTTTGCTGCCAAAACAGCCCTCACCCGTCGAGGCATGGACTGCACTAGACCCCTGAAGGTGTGCTGTGGTATCTGGTACCAAGATGTTAGCAGCAGATCCTTTAAGTCCTGTAAGTTGCGAAGTGCGGCCTCATGGATCAGACTTGTTTGTTCAGCACATCCCGAAGATGCTCTGTTGGATTGAGATCTGGGGAATTTGGAGCCCAAGTCAACACCTCAAACTCATTGTTGTGCTCCTCAAACCATTCCTGAACCACTTTCGGCGGTGGACAGGGGTCAGCATGGGCACCCTGACTGGTCAACAAACTGTGATTTACTTTGTATTCTGACACCTTTCTATCAGAACCAGCATTAACTTCTTGAGCAATTTGAGCTACAGTAGCTCGACTTTTTGATCGGACCACACTGGCCAGCCTTCGCTTCCCACGTGCATCAATGAGCTTTGGCCGCCCAAGACCCTGTCGCCAGTTCACCACCGTTCCTTCCTTGGACCACTTTTGATAGATACTGACCACTGCAGACCGGGAACACCCCACAAGAACTGCAGTTTTGGAGATGCTCTGACCTAGTCATCTAGCCATCACAATTTGGCCCTTGTCAAACTCAAATCCTTGCGCTTGCCATTTTTTCCTCCTTTTAACACATTAACTTTGAGGATTTTTTTTTTTATTATTTGCTGCCTAATATATCTCACCCACTGACAGGTGCCATGATGAAAAGATAATCAGTGTTATTCACTTCACCTGTCATAATGTCATGCCTGATCGGTGTATATAAACAATATATGTATACAGAGAATTCACAGAAGACACACTTTCTTTAACAAATTCTTCCTCGACGGAGTGTGAGGGTGAAGTTAGGATAGAATATGCCAATGCTACGTTTACATTACGCCTCCATTCTAGTTTTGCTTTTTATAGAAATAAAAACAATTTAATTCAGGTGGATAACAGTCATTTAAATTCCATCAGCTCATCTAGAACGAGCTGTTTGAGTCGTACATACATAGTGCACAACACTGATCACGTGACGAGAAGACGAGCGCTTGTTATGAGTGTGAAGCTCGCATTGAGCGTGTGTTGAGTTCAGTTAGGAGGTTAAAAGAAGCTCATGTGCTGTTCTAAGTTCTGAAGAGACAATCATACAGGAAAGAAGCCAGACAGTTTTGGCAAAACTTTTTACAGTGCTTGAGTATTGTTGTCTTTTACTGCATATGATAATTCATACTCAGAAAGTAGAACTGAAATGACATTAACTACAAGATGACGAGTTAAAACATTTCAAATGCATCTGCAAACTATTTTTCTAGTCATGCATTTCATCGAGGATTTCTTAAATACTGTCTAATTAAAATCTTGTCTCATCTCGTCTCGTTCTCGTGAACCCAATCTCGTGTCTCGTCACACCCCCATTTCCTAATCACACCATTTGAACAGTTTTATCATTTATCATTATCACCCACCCCTATTTCTACATTTAAGAAACCACAATGAAGTCACTACTAAGGATTAAAGTGACTGAAACCTGTCTATCTCAAGCTGTTGTTTCTGTTAAAGCAGAAGCAGATGGCCAGGGCATGTGGGGAAAGAGCTTAATAAGCATTAGAGCAAATGCAGCTGGAGATGCAAAACTGAACAGAGAAATGGCCTAAACTTATTGGCCTAAATAATTACCAACATTGCTCTGTAAAAGGTTAAGGTTAAGTACACCTGAAATGAGTTCAGATAAGGTTGCGACGTGTAAAGCTGAGCTATTATGTAAAAGCGAAGGTAAACATGACATCACAACCTGTTTGAATCCTAGCTGAGGCCCAGATTTGTTTCGGGTCACTTTGTTAATTGTTTAGGTGACATTGTTCTGTGTTTATTAACTGTTTTCAACACTGAAGCAACATATGATCTTATCAGACACATAACAAAGCTCATTTCATCAAAACAAATGAGAATGAGAATGCCATTTTAGGCTGTCAATCAATTTAAATATTTATTTTTATGAATTGTCAATTCCTTTTAAAGGAAATAATAAAGCAATAAGACATGTAATTACAGTATTTGTGCAACAATTTGCATAAAAAAAAATTATGTTAAGTATTTTCAATTGCATACATTCACCTGCATAATATCAACTATGCAGATAATTTAACAATTTGTGCAAATAATGCTTTTGTATGTGCACTGTTTATTGCCTTTTTATTTGTGAAAAAACATCAGAATCAGAGACAGCCCTCAGTTTGAAAATGAGCTTCTGTACGGCGGTGCTGCTAAACAGAAGGCTGTGATTATGGCCATCACAAAAGAGATTCTGAATTTATATTGTGTTGACTCAGTCTGAGGAGTCTAAAAATAGCTCTCGTCAACATCAGAGCAGACGGAGAAAGGAGACTAGCCTGCTGATATGAGGGAGAGCATTGCACTGAATTCATGTCAACCTTCAAATGAAGGGAAAAACAAAACAAAAACATAAATACAGTCTGTGAAGCCAACCTTTGCTTCAAGGCGAAGTCGATCAATAGTATTTTCTGCTTCTGCATACTTGGTAAGCAGCCTGTTATAGTCCTCCTGTAAGAAGTGAGGGGAAAAATAATAGACTATTAATGCTTCATCCTTCATTTTAGCCTCTGGAATAAATAGATTCAAGTGTTCAGAATGCTACGCTACCAAGTTTTTTTTTTTTTTCCGAAAAGTAATATGGAGTACTACAGCTATAACCTACTACTGTTGTCAAAACATAGTACACAAAACATAGTAGATCTAGTGCACATTGCAAGGGAAAATGTTTTACACAATGCAATTCACTTATACTTTCCTATTTAATGTGAACAATGAACAATATGAATATCAACCAAGATTTTAACATCTCATACTACTAAAAGTTAAGATACTTTTACATAAAAAGAAAAAGAAATGTATTTCCAAGATGATCAAACATCAGTAGTTTAAAGTGTTTATTGTGGCATTCAGTTTCATATACATACACATAATACAATACACACGTTGAAAAGTTAATGTTCAATGAGATTTAGTTAAAAACATTAACAAACATTTTAATAATATTTCACAATATTACCATTTTACTGTATTTTTAATCAAATAAATGCAGCCTTGGGAAGCATAAGAGAACATTTAAATGGGTCATGACATGGATTTTTACAAATTATTTTAATGTTCCTTGAGGTTCACTTATAATGGTAAAGTTTTTGCACTAAAAAAACAAACATATACAAGTAAAAATATTTTCAACCCACATCCTCTCTGAAATTAGTGATGCAGCTGCTGTCAGATCTTTTAACAAACATTTCTTTGCGAATTCTCCATTAAACTGTATACTGTAAACTGTATCCATAAACATCTGTATACTGTATTCAGTGTAGACAGCATCAGTGATTATAATGGGTTCTATTTGCTTTTGACTTGACGCTCACTTCAATGTGAGCAAATGTCAGCCATTAAGTGACAATGCCATTGGACGGGCCTAAGGTGTGATGATGTATAACTATTCGTCAATGTCTTGCTCTGGAGGCAGTCATATGCAAACATATTTTCCCATTTGACGTCACAGATGTTGCAATATCAAAACTAGCTGTTTTTGGAGCTTGATTAAATAAATACTTTGTTTATAATGAGGAGGACATTTTAAGATATGAAACTTATAGATATATTATATGCCAAAAGGCATGGCCTTTTAAAAAAATCTTACTAATCCCAAACTTTTGAATGGTACTGTATACTATGCAGTGTGCAGTAAATAGTATACTAGAATTTCATTCTGAACAGTGTTCACTCCTCTTTACGTACCTGTAGCTGCTGCACCAGTGTGCTGGCCTGCTGGGGGCAGCGGAACTCCTGTGGTATTGTACTGTGCAGACACTTGTGGGTCCCACTGGTGGAGGGACTTGCTGGAGACCCATCAGAGCTGCTCAACAGGACCTCTCTCACTATCTCAGCAGGGGATTTGAAAACTACAGGAAGATCTGTATGTGAAGTTCTATCATGAAGGGGTCTACAGCTTTTAGGAGGTTTGTATCCACTCTTTTTCGGGAAACGAACCCTCGGCTCCACTTTGGAGAAATCAGGTAAGGGGTGACTCAGCAGTCCTTTCCTAAGAATACATACACAGCAATAATCAGTAAAAAAAAAAAAAGAAAGAAAAAAAAAAAGTATACTTTACAACAAATGACAAATAAATAAATAATAAATAAATTTCATAAATGTACATATACTTTTATCGATTATTATTTGCATATAAACATATTATATACTGATAAATAAAAACACTTTTACCCCCGGTTTCACAGACAAGGCTTAAGCTAGTCCCAGACTAAAATGCATGTTTGAGCCGTTTTATCTAAAAGCAACTTGCACTGACATATTGTAAAATTGTTTTGTCTCAAGATTCACACTAGTAATGTTTTTTTCTAAGGCATGTTTATAAAAGCTATTTAAAATGTCCTAATTGAACTAAGGCCTAATCCTGGCTTAATCTAATCCATTTGTGTCAAATTTTATATGAATTTGTGTTTGTCTATTTTTCAACTCACCTGATATCATCTGGATCAGTATGAGAGGTCTTGTGGTTCTTCATTGCTGAAGATCGGTGACGTGTAGGAGGTGGCGAGTACTCTGAGGGGGAGACGCTTGCTTTAGAAATGCACTGTGCTGGAATGGAAACCTGATCGTCACAGGAAGCAGGGTTTGTTTTTCTGGGAGAGGGCGTTGGAGGCTGCAGGTTGTGGTTAGGACTATGTAACCTTCTTTCTAATTTTTCTCCACTCGTACTATCTTGGTATATTTTTCCCACTCTGATTTTCATCACAGGGCTTCTTGGTGAAGCTTGAGGTGTGATCTTGAGTTTAATCTCCTCCTCCTTTGATCTTACCGTGTGGTATGTTTTAGGGACGGGACTTTGATAAGTGCTAAGAGATGACTCTGCCCAAATGTCTAGCTCTGGAAATGTCTCAGCTTCAATATCACAGTTATTCATCATTTCCTCTGAGGACAAATGGGGAAAACTGATGGGATCAGAATTGTTTCTAAAGGAACAATGTGAAACAGGGAGAAAATGTCCATCGGTTTCCTTGAGTTCCTCATAATCACTTTGCTCAGAATGGTCTGGGACTCCTGAAATTGGAATGTTTTGGGGGATCTCAGTCATTTTGTGACTGAAATCAAGGCTTGTCACCATTCCAAACATAGATGCCATCTCTTCTGTGACAGGAAATGTTTTGGTCATGAATCTCCGAGCATCTTCACATGTGTCCTTCTCTTCTGTCTCCTCATCGGTCATGTCTAACATTGTCTCTCTCTCTGGGAAAGACTTTAATTTGTGCCTTTGGATTGATGGACTCCCTGTACCATCCTCATCATCAGTCCAATCTTCCAACAAAACACTCTGGTCATCATCTGCTCTGTGTTCTTCCTCTTAAAAAAAAAAAAAAAAAAAAAAGACAATGAAATGAATGAAAACCAATTAGACCATATGGACTATTTTTATTATACTTGCACTACTGTTCAAAAGTTTGGGGTTGGCAAGATTATTTAAAGTCTGTGTAAAGGCAATTCAGAGATTATAAATGTTAGAAATGTATTGCTGAAAACATATTACAAAGTCTGTGAACTATGTCGTACTGAATTGCGGAGTTAGACCGTTTTTTACCATGTTTGAGTTCAGTATTTTTTGGGCTGAAATCATGGCTCGATGACGCACTGGAGCCACTGAGCATATGACCCTCCCATAACATCAGTGGTTCACCCGCTCTATCACGAGTTACTGTCATTACTGTTAGTTACTACAGCCTACAGTTTGCAATCTAACTATGCCGTTGTCACGTAAATACATATTAGGCCTACCTGGTTGTGATAATTTACAAAACAACCCGGTCTCCTTATTTAAATTTCCTAAAAAAATTATATCAAGAAGAGGTGGATTAATTTTGTGAAGAGCCACCTTGATGGAGAGCTCAGGATCACCACCAACACCCACCTCCGCAGTGAACATTTTAGATCAGATATTTTACAAACTTTCATCGGAAACCAACTGGGATTTACTGATAATCCGCTGTTACTGGTGAATGGGGCCGAACCGACTATTTCCCACCCCGGCCTTTATTCTCCCGTCCCGGGAACATCTGGTGCCATCACACAAAACACATTTTTCTGTGGTGTGACAAACTCAGAACACGTATTTAATATTGCCTTTACATTGACTTTAATGTTTTTGAAAGTCTCTTATGCTCACCAAGGCTATAAATATATTTTCTCAGAAATACAGTTAAAACAGAATTGTGAAATATTATTACAATTTAAAATTACTTTTCTATTTTAATCCATTTTAAAATGTTATTTATTCCTGTGAAAACTGGAGTAACGACTGCTGAAAATTCAGCTTTGTCATCAGTCACATGATCCTTCAGAAATCATAATATGCTGATTTAGTTCTCATGAAACATTTCTTATTATTGTCACTGTTGAAAACAGTTGCTGCTTAATATTCTGTGAAAACTGATCTTTTTTTTTTTCAGGATAATTTGATGAATAGAAAGTGTTCAAGAAAGCGTTTGCATGGTAGTGTATCCATGCACTATTTATCCCTTTTCACAAAATTAAAATAATTTCACTACACAGTTACTATAGTTTTCTGCTACTAAACTCAGTTGTGGATGTTTAAATGAGTCCTTACGCAAAGATGCAGAGCAGTCATCTCCAGTGGCCTGCGAGATCGGCCCTGAGTCTAGCAGCTCACTCAGGTGATAGCTTATCGCCTCTAGTGCAGGTGGAGGCCTACGCTCAGGCTCAGGGGTCTTCATGTCCCACAACAGGTCCTCTGCAATCTCCTCCTCTCCTCCCTGATCCAGAGAATCACAATATGCTTATTACACATTAAGCACCATTATTTAAGAAATAGGGCATATAAATGGATAAGAAATGTTTCTAATTAAATGCATTTGTCCTTTGACAAGCATTTTTAAGTGTAATGAATGAATAGTCCTGGTGAGCCTGCTCTAAATGACCAATAAATGGGAAGATATCAGTCAGACATCTCTGATGTCCTCACCTCCTGCTGTCCTTGACTCTCTGCCAGACCAATGATGCCATTCTCATCCATCTGGCTTTGGAAGTCCTCATCAGGTTCTTCATCCCAACCGAAGTCCGACCCCTCTGGGCTCGAGGGAGAGGGGTACGCTGGGGCTGGTGTCCACACCAGAATCCCTGCAGTGGTACCTCTGCTCCGCTCCATTAACTTGCTCTTTATCTCTCTCTTTTATTCCACCTTGAACTCCTGAACCACCACCACCTCCTCCACATCGACACTGAGATCTTCTCTCATGGTTGACCAATTACAAATGTTTTCATGAACAGGCCATGTAATGTCCACTTACAGGTCATCAAGGTGATTAAACACAATCTAAAAAAACAAACAAACACAAAAATCACCTTGACATTGAACAATTGATGCATCACCTTTCATGCTCTTCTGAGATATAAAGCAGTGTTAAAGGGATAGTAAATTAAAATTGTCATCATCTACTCACCCTCAAGTTGTTCTAAACCTGTAGGAGTTTCTTTGTTCTGCTGAATACAATAAAGATATTTTGAAGAATGTTGGGAACCAAACAGTTGATGATCCCCACTGTGGAATACTAATGGAAGTCAATGGGGACCAGAAAATATATATTTTTTGTGTTCAACATAAGAAAGAAACTTTCACAGGTTTAGAACAACTTGAGGATGAGTAAATTATAAAAAAATTATTTGGGGATGAACTATCCTTTTAAGAAAAAAACACTGAAACTAATTTAATTATCAAAGATAAATAACTGAAATCCATTCAAGCTGGAGGAAAAAAAAGAGGTGACTAAAGAGAACCAGTCTAAGTGAACATACCCTTAAGCATCTGTGTAACTCCTTACAATAGTCTAATTAATGCTGTCATTCATGTACTAAAGCTCAGTGCTAATTGAGCATGATGAAAGGCTACGCAAAGTCTGTAAACAGCTGCTCTCAAGTGGATCCACAAAACATCTGAATAAATAATGTAGCTCATCACCGGCTTCATAAGCCCTGAAACAGAGCTACGGAGCGTACATGTAAAAACAGATATTGTCTTAAAGTTGAAAAATGTAGATATTTTTATGCCCAAATGTCGATTTTTTTATGCTCAAATACTTATCCACTAAAATACTATTCCATCTGAAATTGCGTGTAACTGCCTTTATAACTGCCCTATCATCTTATTTAATCAGTGTACAGTACATAGATTTTGACATCAAGGCTGAAAAAAAAAAAAAAAGTTACTTAGTATTATATTTTTGAAATACCTTAAAGTACAGTATTTACCTTAAAGTAACTTTTATATAGTGTAAATGTTACTAAGTTACTTTTTATGGAAAGTTATGTGTTATGTTACTTTTGCGCTTTTTCTGGGGTGGGCTTGGTTGATTGTTCTTTAAATATAAATAAATAAATAAATAAAGTACTATTTTCGCAAATTTAAAGGCCCTTCAATCAACACACCATAAAATGATCTATATGTAATATCTAAAGTCATTATTGCTTAGTATCGTTGAATTGGATCATCGTATGTCAGCAGCAAAGACATTGGATAATAAAGTGAGATTAAATGCATAAAGTATATTTGTGTAATTTAACATATTTAATTACAAAGTTTGCAATTCACAGTTTTTATTCATTTTGAGGAATACTGAATCTGATTTTAGGCAAGTAAGGTCTAGAGAACAACAAAACAAACAATCATCATTGTTACACAGCGCCTCTGCACTTCACATAATTCCGCAAAAATATTAAGAATGCAGCACAACCATTTTCAACATTGGTAATGATAAAAAATGTTTCTTGAGCAGCAAATCAGTCTGAAGGCCATTAATAATTGCATAATCAAAATGAGAGCTTCACCATTTTATTGATGCTTTTTTTTTTTACTTTGGTAAAACAATAAGCAAACAACAGTCTGGGAGGTGAATGTGTGTGGTGTTTATTCTTAAAAACAACCCACAACCTTCACAGGGCCCTTGGTTGCCATGATGACCACACAACAACAATCTCTGCCATGCGCTGCCGGCCACAGGCATCATTCTAAGAACAGCCAATCAGCATTCAGAACACTGCTTCATGGCAAAGATGAATAGCTGGGGAAGAACTTTTCTACTGATCTATAAGAAAAGCAGTTCCATTTTTCTAGACTAAATTTGGTTTACAATCCTCAAATTGTGACACTGCCACATTCAGAGCACAGCTGTGAATACTTGTCATATTTCAAATCAAAACAAAGGCATTAGGTCTAAGATACGGACTAGTCATAATCTGAGAAATGGCAAAGACCCTGAAAAGACACACATTCTTGCAGGTTTCTTCATAAACTACAAGAACAGATAATGCATGTCGTCATGTCCTGTGTGTAGCAGACCTATTTGTGTGGGTGAAACTTTTGTTTGTTGCAAGCAACTATTCCACAGAGACTACAAACCGTAGCAATCTGTCAGCAGCATCCTCCGCCAGCATGCACACAAACATACTCGCAGAGGGAGTCTGCTAATCTCCTGAGTGCAGTGCATTCTGCAGCATACGTTAATTAACCGCTTGTCTAGATCTCCGCCATGCATTCAGTGAGCCTGTGGTGAGCTCAGCCAAAAGCAACACGTATCCTATATATAGATCATTCACTGTTACTGCGCTTAATAGGCTACATAACAGCAGCCACACACACAGCGCTGAACAGGATTAATAAGACGAACAGTGAGCCCTAAAGCTCCTTATGGGCCAAGATCCGCAGCGTCTGAGGAAGAATATTTGTGTTGTGATCAGACAGGCCACACAATCAACTCTAATGTCAGTGCAATGAAATGAATGTGCCAAAACCTTGAGCAGCTCATCTTGGTTTACTTGGCAGGTTTGGAATTATGTGACCATCATTTGAAAAAGGTTCAGTTACAAGACTTTTAACCACAGTCTAGAAAGTATCATCTTCCACTTTTTACACATCAGATCTGTAAACAGAGTATAATATATATTTATATTATATTATATTATATATATATATATATATATATATATATATATAAAAAAAAAAAAAAAAAAAATTAAAAAAAATATATATATAAATAAATAAATAAAGGTTTGTGTTTACATGTGTGTGTGTGTACTGTGTATAATTATGTATATATAAATACACACACATACATGTATATTTAAGAAAAAATTATATATTTTTTTAAATATATACACATGCATGTTTTGTGTGTATTCAAATATACATAATTATACACAGTACACACACATATATTATGTAAACAGAAAACTTTTATTTTGCATGCAATTAAACGCGATTAATCGACTTGACAGCACTAAAATATACAATATTTATAAATAATATAAATGTAACATTAGACTACATTATTTGCTAATAATTAAACAATAATCATGCAAAAATGCATTCATTATACCACATAATAATATATAGGCTAGCTATATTGAATGCTAATAAATTAATTATACAATCGTAAATGCTGTTTATAATAGTTTAATATGGTATATCGTGCCACACGATCTATAAATATTTTCACTGCTTCATGTCATGTAAACTACCATTTACTGTTTCATAACTTGTTTTCACTGAATTATTGTGCTTTATTTTAGCATATCATGTCAGTTGCGAAAAAAAGTTAATAGCATATCCAATTTATACATATTGCATAATTCTGTGCAGTAACTAGCAAAATGAATAAACATATCCAGCTTCTATTCAATATTTTGTATATATTCATATACTGTAGGGAGTTCTTGTTTCTGTCTAGTTAAGAGTGGAATAAATTTTTACAACTTGATTAAAGTGTAGAAAGAGGTTTAACCTGTTGATCAAGAGCAAAAGCCCTTTGGAAAGTTGCGAACGTGCACGCTAACTTGGTCGTTCTTTGACACCTACAATCTGTTATTATGGGCTTTAATTAACAAGCAACGTTTCACTGACTGTAGTATTTTAGGATTCCTTACCTTGGACATCTACAAACAGCGCTCTTCGTGTGAACTTCAGACTGTTGCCTTGAGAACGGCACACAAACTAACACCACCAGCCCGTCCCTCCATCACCAAGCGACGAGGCAAACACGGACTTCTCACCAGCTTCTTGACAAATGCATGAATCTCAAGCTTCCAGGGTCCTTTTACTTTTGTTTTTGGTTCAGCGCGAGCTGGTCTCGCGTGTTGTGTTGCGCTGCTCGCGCGAGCCAAAATCTCTATAACTCACTCCACGCGACTACTTCTTTTTTTTTTTTTCATTTCATACCTACAAAGTGAAGTACAAAGCGAAAATGTCAAGGTTTTTGTATTCTGGAGTGGAAAACTTTATCTTTACTTCCCGAAAACGCCCCAAGAAGCTACAACAAAGACGCAGGATTAATTAATTATGCAGCATTAAAACTAAGAGGAGCGAGACGTTGATTTGTGGGCGGGGCTTCGTTGTAAAAATCAACAGAACGCTGGATTGGGAGTTTTGATTGGCTCAACAGAGAAGAGGGCGGGGTTAAAAAACCCAGACAATTCATAGCTCCACATAATAACAGCAATCTTTCTCTTAAACTGAAACTATGAGATAGTCTCTCTTTGAGGTGTCCTCATGTAACCGTATACTGACAGAGCAACAAACTTATTTTTATAGTCATAAATCAACGCACTGCAAAACGTGTATTGCGATACTATTATCAGCCACACGATGGAGCCATATAACGGCCTTTTAAACTATGTAATATTCCCACACATTCTAAACATGCATCATGATTACGGAGCAGAAAATACCATTGTAGTAGTATTATACCATAGTATTACCATACACTGGTTCCACAGTAAAAGACAAACAAACAAAAAACATGACCTTTTTATTCGTATGGCAATATTAAAGCGTTTTTATTTAGGTATTGATAGGCTACATTCTTAAAAATCTCACTCTAATGTTGTACTTTTTACTTGACAATTTCAATTTATTTTGAACACAAACATATGCAAAATGAAGCCTGCAATCAATTATTTCCTCATATGTTTCATCCATCCAGCCATATACGCTATATGGTTAATGAGGCTTTCTGTCTGCATTGTACACCTCTAATGGTTTTTCTCTGTGGTTTGACACCTAATGAATGAGAAACCACAAGATGCCTCCTGTTTGCAGATATAACCAGTCCAGATAATCATGTGTTTGTGTGTGTATGAATTGGTTTGATCAAATGGGTTTCAAGGCACACTACTAGGGAATTACTTCATATTTTAGTGAGAAGTGAGGTCCTTTTAATTTTACATGATCTCACTGATTGTAGTTAATGAGATCTGTACCTGCCACAAAGCACCAGAAACTGTGGTAAGATGAAGAATGGAAAGACAATGGGGTTATTTTTCTTTCTTTTTTTCCTGCACGTTATCTTTATTGGAAAATAAAACACACTTTCTGTATAAATACCATGGCTGTGTGGTCTTCTCTTTAAACTGTACAAGAGGCAGGCAGACAGGAACAAAGGCAGCGGTTTGTTCAGGTGAAACAACTGTAAAAGGAATAAAATAATAGAAGAATAAAGCGACTAAACACATGGTTCTGGGAAAACGTGGTTATAATGTGTCAATGTTAAAACACGAATGCTTCTGAGGGGAATTATTTTGAATGCAGAGAGCTCAGGCAGAAATTTCTCTCAGATGTTGTCAGTCACAACACCAGCAAGATGACAGGCCTCAAACTTTATATTCTTCACTTAGGACTGCCAAGACTCCAAGACATGTCACTTATGAAGTAATACGTTTTGAAAAGTCATCTAAACCTGCATTTGGCATTCTCCACGACACTTCACTTTAGTGTCCCATGACTTTTTTAAAGCATTACCCCTATTATCTGTTATATCCTTCATCAAATGCAATTTGGCCCGTCCCACCTCAAAGGTCATAACCTTATTAACGTTATCCAAGAATTAGAAACGAATTATAATTTTAACATGTTCAATCAATTACATTCACTGTAGTAAAATTAATTTTTATTATTAAGCCATTTTAATGAGCAAACCATATTTGTTTATCTTGCTCACAAACCTACTACTAAATGATTTTCCTGCCATTACAAAATGTTACATTCTTTAACAATTTGACATCCAAGAAGTGCTCTCATTCAGTTTTCTCAATTATTATAAATTGAGATGACTGTATTCGTCAAGCTCAACCTTCAACCCTGTTATCCAAGTTAATCAATTTTTATTAATAGCATTTTGTTCCAAGCGTGACAGTTTCATTTCAGGGTAAATCTGCAATGCTGTTTGTATTTCTGGTGTATTTGTTTCCATTTTTTATTCTGATTGTTCTTTCTTACTTAATGCTTATTGGATGATAATCTGTGTTATTTTCTTATTATTTATATAATATTATAGTATTTATTATTTTAGCTTTTATTCATCTTTAATTTTAGTAGCTAATTTGATGTGCTTTTGTTATTAAAAAAATAGCTTTTTATTTTTAAGTTTTAGTGAATGTAGTTTCAGGGATGTAGGATGTAGTTTCATCTAATATTTAATTTTATTTCAGCTTTATTCAGCAATTACTTGAACAGTAGTCGACACTGAACTGTACTTACACAGTTACCAAATTTTAACAAGGTCACTGAAAATGGACATAAAATAAAAAAGCTACTTTGACTGAAGTTGAAAATCAACAAATAAAGCATCATTTGATTTTTTAAGACTGAGGCTGAATCCTGAACATGCAATCTTGATTCTGTTTGGGGACTGTTTATAGATTCTGTTTGAGAATGTTTATATGTGTCTGAAGGTCGGTACGGTCAGACATGCTTTGTTCTTTGATCTGTGTTTCCATCCACCTATGAAAAAACACAGCAGCTCCACACGTGTGCTACACAGGACTGATCTCCATATGAAGAGCTGCATCGGTGGAATGAGACGTCCTCCCCCCGCCCTCTCTCCTCAGATACCTTTCATACTGATACCTTTGTGCATTCAGGACTTTGCCATGAACGTTCTCCGTGGGATGAGCACTGAAGTAATACTTTGACAAAAGAGTACATGTCATTCCTAATGCTGTCAGACAGGTGTGTGCAGAACTGAGATTTCAAGGAAGAAGATTTCATTGGATAAATGCTTTACTGCATTCAGATGACTTATTCAAGTACACATATATCCAACTGGGGGAAGTAAAAGAGATGAGGATAAAACGAATATGCAATAAGCAAAACAAACAAGAGATCAAATCGGAGCAGCAAATTCATTAGGTTTGTTATGCAACACGTTGGTATAGTCATTCAGACTGGCCTGCATGTCTTTTCACTGAAAACTTCGACGACACAAAGGAAAAGATTTCAAGATGATCTTATCTTCTTGATATTATCTTTTTTTTTCTTTTTTTTTTTTTTTTTTTTTTTTTAACAAATAATTTACCTAAAATATATAGATATACCATATATACACTGTTCAAATGTCTGAGTCTAACAAGCAACACACTGTGTGAGGGTTTATAGAGGAGTGAAAATGGTGGCGTATGGGATCTAAGTGGACTGTCATATTAGAGACGGTGGGCAGGTGGGAATGAGCAGTCCTGTGCTTGCACATATAGTCGATATTTCAAAGCTTCAAGTAGATCTCTCTCACACAAACACACACCTCAGCTCTGTGGGACTGTTTCACACTCTGCCTTTGCATTCAAAGCCAGACACACTCACACACACATTACAATAACACCATTTCTCAATTTCCTCTCCCACTTGTTCCCTCTTATATAATATGACTGACACATTGTTGCTTTGTGTCGCCACATCTTCCCAGTCTGATAATTTTTTTCCCTCAATGCATCAATTAGATCTCTCTCGAAAGATCTAAACTTTTCATTAGTTTCGATGGCTGCTCGTCTCTGATTGCAATGTCAAGTTCCTGCTTCGCCTCATAACTGGATAAAGGGTCTCCTCATTTTCTCGCTCCATCTAAATAAATCTGAAAAGATTTTTCTTTCTGAGACTCATCGCTATGCTGGCATGTTGTCAATGGCTCTTCCCAAAACCTAGCGAGCTGCCTTGCTGTCTGTGGCCTATATAGGAAGCATCCTAAAACTTGGGACAGTTCATCCAAAAATGAAAATTCTGTCATAATTGCCTCACCCTCAAGTCGTTGCAAACCTGTTTGAGTTTCTTTGTTCTGCTCAACACAAAAGAACATATTTTGAAGAATGTGTGTAACCAAACAGTTGATGGACCCTCTCCATATGGAAGTCAATCCGGTCCATCAACTGTTTGGTTACCCATATTTTTGGGTATCCCTTTAAATGATTTGGAGTGCTCTATGTAAGGACAGAGTGAATAGGAGACACAACTTGCAATTAACATAAAAAATTTGGCATTAGTATGCTGCTGCTGCGCTAAATGTTTTAGCAATACTGAATGAATTAGATTTAAAAATCATCTCAGTGTATTCTGAGATTTCCTTCTACATAAAGGATAAATCAGAGCTCAACAGTAAGGCTATTTCTGCTGTCCAGGTCAGGCCAGTAATTTAGATTTCTACTTGCCCTGCTAATGTTTTCACTAGCCCCAACACAAAATAGTAGTACAAAAAAAAAAAAAAAAAAAAAAAAAAAAAAAAAAAAAAAAAAAAATTCTATTTCTATTTTCTATTTATCTAAGACTCTATTTAAAATAAATGCTGTTCTTTTGAACTTTCTATTCATTGAATCCTGTTAAAATGTTTTACACACACTGTAAAAAATATTGTTGGTTTAACTTAAAGTAAGTAACCTGGTTGCCTTAAAATGTTGAGTTCATTGAAATAAAAATTTTAGTTAATACAATGAAGGAAATGGGTTTAATAAATAGAAACTCAGAATATTATTGTATCTGAACCATATAAATAAATAAAAAAATGTTGTGATAAATCATGAAAATAGCACAATTTGGCATGTTTCACTGCATTATAACAAATAAAACACAATTACGCAATATGCTTACAAAATCTTTTAATACCATTTGAATAAAGGCTGATGTCAGTTCTCAATAATGTTCATTGTATTAACTCAAATTTTTAATTTCAATGAACTCAATTTAAAATTTTGCCTTTTAAATTAAGGTTTTCAACATTGATAATAATCATAAATGTTTCTTGAGCAGCACATCATCATATTAGAATGATTTCTGAAGGATCATGTGACACTGAAGACTGGAGGAATTCAGCTTTGCATCACATAAAGTACATTTTAAAATATATTCAAATAGAAAACAGTTATTTTACATTTTAATAATATTTCACAATATTACTGTTTTTTGTATTTTTAATAAAATAAATGCAGCCTTGGTGCATTCAAATCTTACAGATCAAAAACATTTGAATGGCAGTGTGTGTATAATTTTATATTTACTTTTATAATATACTTTATAATTTCAATAATAACTATTATACAGTTAATATAATTATACAGGAAACGCTAAGACAACGATACATTTAAATACAATTTTACTTGAAAATAATGATATACACTACTATTCAAAAGTTTGGGGTCAGTAAGATTTTTGTGTTTGAAATAAATATTTTTATTCAGCAAGGCTGCATTAAGATGAATCAAAAATATTTTTACATTGTTATCAAAAGAACTTTCTATTATCATAAAAATATTAAGCAGCACAACTATTTTCAGCATTGATAATAATAATAAATGTTTCTTGAGCCGCAAATCAGCATATTAGAATGATTTCTGGAGTAATGATGCTGAAAATTCAGCTTTATCATCACATAAATTACATTTTATATCAAATGTAATATGTATAATATATTAAATAAGAAAACTTTATTTTAAATTGTAATATTATTTCACAATATTACAAGAGACTTCTTTGAAAAACATAAAATGTATATGATGCCAAATTTTTAATGATATGGGACAGTGAGCAGTCCTTACTGTTGAGCCATGATGCACGTGTTGCTGCTTTAAAATCTGGCCGTAACAAGCTCTTGTCTTCACATCAGAAGTGCCTATGCTGTCCTAAAATGCTGTCTGCGTAGGCAGCTCACTAAGTATTTGAACAGAGTAGCTGTCTCTGAGGATTCCAGCATTTCTGTCCTAATGACTGATTGCCATGGTTTAGTAATTACTGCATAACGCAAAAAAAAAAAAAAAAACACCCCTGCAAAACAGCACAAACAACAATCAAATATTGAAACCGGCTGACTAGTTAAAAAAAAAAAAGGCAGATGACAGATGTTTCAGCACTTCTGCTCACAGCAAACTGTAATGAGAAGCACTTTAGTTCGAATTTATATAGAGTTAGTAACTATTTACTAGAATCAGTAGTTATGTCCACCTCTTAAACTTTACACATATATTTTAAACACATTTGATCCATTTGCACATATCTCTTATAAAATAGCTATGACTTAAAAAAACTAAAACAATGATGATTTCCATTTCACACAGACTCTCACGCCAGGACATGATGTCATATCGTGTATCAAAAACACTACACAGATCCAAGCTTGATGTAGTCTCTTGCCATATTGCGGTCAGGTGACCAAATTTCATTATACAAACTCAAAGAATAAGCCAACTGAAAAGATGGTCCCATCATCTAAAACAAACCGGCCAGACCAGACTGAACTTTTGCTCGATTCTGGCATTTGCCATTGGAAAGGTCAACATGGGGTTGGTCTTTCAAACAGTGACTGGTTTCAAAACATCACAGAAGAGGATGAGCTGAAGTGTACCATGTAACAGTATCATGATCGCGGTATGTCCCAGTGATTTTTATTTCCGCAGTCAACACCATGGGACTCGTACGGTCCTATAGAGCCACATTGAACTCTGTGATCAAGAAGTCAATGTAGTCCTTCTCTTTGGTTTTAAAAGCCTCCGCGATGAGACGTGCAGCTTCTCGATGTTCCTTTCCTCTGAGAGACACTCCATTCACCTCTAGGATTACCTGACCCACCTTTAGCTGGCCACAGTTATGAGCCGAACCACCTCTCTGTGGGAAAGAGAATGAGAGACAGTTTGAGAAACTTTCATTTAGCACAATGTGACAGACTGGCTGCGTTTACAGAAGCAAAAGTCGGTCGATTTTAGTTCGAAATACGGTTAGAGTCACACGCAGTTTGGTGTGGCTGGTAGTTAGATTAGATTAGGCTCTGAATAGAAAGTGAAAATTGAATTTAGGTTAAATCTACACCATTTGTTTGTGCATTTCAACTGGGAAACCAAAGGATGTAATCAGCGGTGTTGAAAATTAAACTACTATATCAATTCATCACTAGGTGATCCCAGGTGGAGAACTGACCGATAATTTGCTGAAAACCTAGTTTTAAACATTAAAGAAATGTGTGACTTTGTTCATCTATTGTAAGCACTGGGCGTATTTTCAATTTTCAATTTCAATTCGCATATTTTTAAAGGTAATGGAAACGTGGCTAATGTTGGGTGTAAATGCATTACAAGTAATTAATCACTGTAATTTAATCACACTAAAAATGCTGGGTTAAAAACAACCCAAGTTGGGTTGAAAATGGATTAACCCAGTGATTGGGTTGTTTTAACCCAGTAAATGGGTTGTTTTAACCCAGCGGTTGGGTTAAATGTTTGCTTAAAACAACCCAATCGCTGGGTTAGTCCATTTTCAACCCAACTTGGAGTGAATACTGCTGTTAAAATTGTAATAAATTGTTACAGTTTTGTTACACAATTGATCAGACATCCTTTTTGACTTTTAAATGTAATAAAAAAATAATTAAAATGCGATTTTTTTGAAAAAATAAATGCAGTTTGATTTTAATCCTTGGACTGTAACTACTGAACATGAGTCAGCCTGCTTCAGAGTGACATCACTTACACAACAGGAAGTAGTAAACTAATGGAGGCTAAAATGTCACCCACTTAGATCTCACAGCACCCCGTCTTCTTTCATTCAATGCCAGATATTGATCGAAACAAAAGAGCACCACATTATCTAATCCACGGCCGCTTTTGTTGTTGGATTTTCATTATGACGCTGATGAACCGCCTGCAGCCGGGGAATTAAAACCCACTCATTTCTCTCCTCTCCAGACACACTTTCTTCATCTCTCAATCGCTTTCAATTACTTCTTTTCTTTCTAGCTTACTTTCACTATCTCTTATATTCCTTGTTTTTGCTCAGTCTCTCCTGTTCTCCTGCCCCTGCTCTTCTTCTATCAATCTTTTATTAAGAAAGAGCTGATTTGCTGATAAATCAATGATAATCAATGGCACTGTTATTTCAGATTTGTCTCTCACGGCCGAAACCGTCCCCTCCTCGAGTGGACACAGAAACACAGAGAGCCTTTTACATATCAACTCGGTCTACAAATTGCACACCTAACTGCACGCATTCCCACAAGCCTGTTCAGCAGAGTGCTTGAGATTTTTAGTAAAAGAAAAGACAGAATCAGAAATAATCTGCTGCCACAATGGCATCAAACATCAACATCAAATTCCTGCTCTACACCGGCCCACAACTGGAGGTCCATGTACTGCTGTGCTTCTGCGCTCATTATTTAATTCACTTATAGACCTTTATATGACTGACGGCAGTGAGCTCATGATTGGGACTCATTTCATGCCTGTCATTGTCTCAGGCTCTGTACCGGCTTCAGACCTGAGGGTTTTGAAATTGTATAATCAACTGTAAAACCTGGCAGCCACCCAATATGAAGAACCACAGGGTACTATTGTGATTCATACTCAGATTCAATATATATATATATATAAAAAAAAAAAAAAAAGTGGCGCTTACCAATACAAAAACCATCGCCATGCTGCTATGATGTTTGTCAAGGTGCTATCCTGTTTCTATGTGAAATTTAAATGTTGCTATGGGGCTGCTAGGTTTTTCTGGGTGGTTGCTTACTAACCCCAGTCAAAAAAGCCCACCAAGTTTCTATGATATTTTGGTCCTTACATATTCTTGCTCCTGCTTTACCATCCAGCATATCTTTCCTATCGTTTGTAGCACAAATGGTGCAAAGGATAGTTCACTCCAAAATGTAAATTCTGTCATTATTACTCACCCTCATGTCGTTCCAAACCTGTAAGACTTTCATTCATCTTCGGAACACAAATGAAGATCTTTTTGATGAAATCTGAGAAATCTGTCCCTCTATTGACAGTCTACGCAGCTACCACTTTGACGCTTCAAAAAGTTCATTAAGAGATTGTACAACTAATCCATATGAATTTAGTGGTTTAGTCCAAAATTTCTCAAGAGACACGATCACTTTATATGATAACAGATTGAATTTAGGCTTTTATTCACATAAACATTCATCAACTCAACCATCAGTTGTGGTAAACGGAAGCTCAAGCATGGTCACATGACATGCAAGAACCAATGAGGTTCATTCTCATGTTACGCAGCAAGTTTGAGCTTACGCAAGAACCAATGAGGTTCATTCTCGTGTGTTAGACAGCATGTTTGAGCTTCTGCATATAACTATATATACATTACTCTACTCATCAAATGATTCTGTATCACAGCTTACACAAAAACATTAATGTTGGTAATAATAAGAAAAGTTTCTTGAGCACCAAATCAGCATATAAGAATGATTTCTGAAGGATCATGTGACACTGAAGGCTGGAGTAATGATGCTGAAAATATAGCTTTGCAATCACAGAAAATAAAAGAAATATACATTAAAAAATATTACTGTTTTTACTGTATTTTTGATCAAAAACACTTATTTTAAAGACACTGAAAACTCTTACTGACCCCCAACCTTTTGAATGTTATTTTTCATGAATGTTCTGAATATTTTGGCTACACAAATCCATTTTTTATTAAAAATGTTTAATTGTCTGAATAAATTATTCCGGTCACATTCACATCTCTGTACGTGTGTATATTTACAGTTCTCTATGCTCTCAGAGGTGAGGAGGATCATGATCTTAGTGACCCCAAATATTATTTCATACAATATAACCCTGTATATAATAGAACACTGTATGGGCCACTCACTTGTATAGTAACGATGCGTGGGAGGGGCTGACGTGTGTTTGCCCCGCCTTCTATTGCAATGCCCAGAGTGCTGGCGCTTTTGGCCACCCTCACTAGAGAGGAGGTCGGCTCCAACAGACCTGGCTGAAAGGTAGATTTAGAGACAGATTAGAGAGAGGACGGGAAAGATGGGGAGAGAGGGAGAGAGAGAAGAGAGACAGGAAAGTAGCAAATCAAAGAGAGGGAGAGAGAATGAAAGAGAACAGAGATAGGAAGCAAAGACACATTCGGCTTTGATGATAGACATTGCTTTGTGTCTGACAGCCTAAAATAAGGCCACAGGAAGAGGCTTATGCCCAACCGCAATGTCCTCAGATAGCACTATTAGTACAATCTACAGGAACAACAACACAGCTTATGCTACAAGGAAAGCCGAGAAGCATATAGCTAAAGGACGGCCAAAAGGAAGACGGACGTGTCTTGACTCAGCACACTGAGATTGTCTTTTTTTCAGAGAGCTGTTGGATCAGTGATATGAGATGAGATGAAGTGGACGAGTCAACAAAGAAAGAACAGAAAAACGAAAGAAAATGTATGTACCAAAAAAGAACATTAAAGAAAATGAATCGTTAAAAGTCAAGCGCGCTCAGTCACAGGGAGGGGGAGGAAACAGATTTACGTGACTGCACTCTTCTGTCAACACTCTTTCACTCTCATTCACACTTTTAATACCATCCCTCTGTCACTGTCATTAACACTCACACATCCATCTCTCTCTCTCTCGCGCTCTCGGTCTCACCGGTTTGGCAGATGTTTCTCCTCCTCCGTGCCCATCCCGTGGGGCTCTGATGCGGGCGGGACGTGGGCTGCTATCCTTACTAAGACGTCCAGATTCAGCAATATCCACACCGCTGTCCTCGCTGAGGGTCTGTCCGCTGTCTGAGAGCTGGGATAATGTCCCTCCTGCAAGAAGTTAGAATCAGATATTATGCAGTTAGAATCGAGCTACAGTGGGTTTTTGTGTAGTCGAGCTGCAGTCTCCATCTGTTTGTCCAAAGATACATGACAACACGTAATGGAATATTTGAAGGACACTGAGCATCACTTCTGTCTTTCGGAGCATGGGAACAGCACCAAGGGCCGATTAACTTATACATCCTTGATGCAACGGAGTTACAATCGCATTATTATATGGTCTGTTAGTCCAACATTGCAAAAAACAGACCTAAATATGAATACACTACACTTTAGCCCAGATTTTTGACCTGATTTGCAGTCTGGAGGTGTTGGATTTCAGTTGACAGGTTTCACAGAAAATGACATAGTAAATGTTAAGCACAGTCTCAGGTTTTTAGCTTCAGGCTATGATTCCATCCAGTTGAAGGATAACAATCATGTTTGATATTTTGAGCTGATTTTAGAACACATATGTGCCTAAAATCGCATACTGTCTGAGTAGGACTACATTTGAATTTACTTGGCGACTGTTGAAAAAGTATGTTCTATATACAGTAGTATGGATAGGAGTAGTATGAAAGAAATTCGGATGTATGCCTATGTCTGCCATGTTGACCTACCAGCGTCAGTTGCGTCGCTTCACTGCCATTCATAAATTCTCTCCCGTGGCCTCATGGGATAGTAAAGTGTCCATCAAATGCAGTTAGATACTGATAATTAATCATTCAAACCCCTTTATCTAAACCTCTCTACTTAACCGTTGGACACCCACCATGTTTGTAATGTTTTTATTATTTAAGTTTATAGTTCTAATTGAATCCTCGTCCAACGCGCAATGGGTTGTGGGCAATATTAGCCATTAGAGTGTGCACTTCGGATTCTAACCGGAAAAAGTAGACCATCTGGGTATCTTTGGAATACCCATTTCAACAGCAAGTGCATGTCAGCAAGTGGAAGATGTAAGGTTGTTTTACAGCCATTATATGATTTCAGTTGGACTAAAGTGCTTTGCATTTAAAAAGACAAATTGTTGCTTTAGTTTGACTAAAATTTAACTTTTAAAGTGCATGTAAAGACAGATCATGTTGAAGTCATAAATGCATAAACTTGCAGAATCTGCAAAATGTTAAGAATTTGAACAATCATAAAAATTGTTTGTTGTTACAACCAAGTCTATGTAAACCATTGAACAGGGTAATGTTTTTATAAATCCAGCTATTATTTTGTCTTGTGGACTTACGTAAATCTGTTATGTGAAAGAGCTTAAAGGGTTAGTTCACCCAAAAAAAAATTCTGTCATTAATTAATCACCCTCGGATGAACCCGCAAAACCTAGGAAGAAATGGTAGTAAATACATTGTTCAAGGCCCAGAAAGGTAGTAAAGATATCGTTAAAATAGTCCATGTGACTACACTGGTTCAACCTTAATGTTATGAAGCGACAAGGATACTTTTTGTGTGCAAAAAACCCAAACAAACACTGTAGTCACATGGACTATTTTAACAATGTCTTTACTACCTTTCTGGGCCTTGAAAGTTGCAATGAAGTTGCTACCTATGTGTGGTTCAGAAACCTCTGGATTCCATCAAAAATATCTTAATTTGTGTTGCGAAGATGAACAAAGGTCTTACGGGTTTGGAACGACATGAGGGTGAGGAATCTTTGGGTGAACTAACCCTTTAAGCAGATGTCACACTAGACTTTGAACATGCAAATTAGTTTGAAAACATAATTAAACAGTACTTTCAAAATGTAAAAATATGTGATCTACTCCACTTTACTGCAATCCTGGAGTGTGCATTATTTGTAATTATGCTAATAGGTCACAACATGACATGTCAATCTTCTATTGGTTACACGTTTTCAAGGGATATAAATTTGCAGAGTTCACTAAACTTGAACTTTGGAATGCAGCGAAATTTGCATTCCCCACAATTGCATGTGTATGAATGAAAGTGTAGTGTAATCGCCCCTCAGGACAGTACAACATAAAAAAAACAAACAGCTTTTTATGAGCCCTCTTATTTTGTGAAATTTAACATTGCAGATTTTGCAACGTGTATCTACATTTATGACTGCAACTGTAGTAGTTCTCCCAAAAATCACTGTTTCAATGTTTTTTCAAAAATCAATGTTTTTTTTATTTTTCCAAAACATATGTTGTCATTTTATTCATGTAACACATAAGGAAAGTGAGTAAATCATTTAATTTTAATCCTTTTAAAGTGTCCTTTTGAACACTGAGGATAATGACATTTTAGCCATTAAATGAGTTAAAATAACCAAATTGAAGAGAACTCGACAGCTGGTTAACATATAAAAAATTCGCAGCTGCCCCACAATGTATCAAATCTGTCCCGTCTCACCTCGTGCCTGTGGCAGCGGTCGCACCTCGTTCACATCAGGTTCTGCGTTGGGCCTGTGCACCTCCACCATAACAAAATGCTGATTGGATGCAGGGGACGAAGGGGTGGGCTTATCTGGTAAGGGGGGAGGAGGAGGAGGAGGCCCAGGTGGTGCAGGTACATTAGGGGCGGGTGGAGGATTCGGAGATGAGGATTGGACAGCAGGCTTCACTTTACTAGGAGACTGGACCCGAGGGAATGGTCCGATAGGGTGCTGGCTCACAATTGAGAGCTGAGGCACTGGGACATCTATCTTGAGGGTGTTAGAAGGAGATGTGTAAGGTTTGGGCGTTTTTGGGTGCTTGGGTTCTTTGGTATGTGAACGAGAAGGGGCGGTGAAGTACAAGCCCGATTGGGAGGAGCTGGAAGAGAGACGTTTACTAAGTGTGGATTTTCGACCGGGACGGTGCTGAAGCCCTGGGGGAGGAGGAGGTTTAAAGGAAGGAGGGGAATCTGAGTTGGAATGAACCTCATCCTAGGATGAAAGAGGAGAGCGTTAGTGATGCCATATTTCATGTTATATTTCAAAGGAGATCAATAAAACATTTTGCATTCTATAACACAATCGCAGCAACTTACAATGCACCATTTTCACATAAACCATACACATATAAATCATACAACAATTACCCACAAATCATTGCTTTGAGGACAAGAACAATTTCTCTCAGAACAGTCAGTTCATTCAGACCAAGAGCCAAAGCAAAAAACAAAAACAAAAAAACAAAAAACAAACAGGAAATGAACAAACTAAGGCTGAACAGGGTGAGCAGAAGCTAGATGAATGAGGTGTCAGTGCCATCAGAAAGAAATCACACCAAAATGTGAGTCATCTGGGTGGGGTTTTATCTGGGCCTGAACGTTCTTCTGAAACATTACTAATCACACACTCCTGACTTGTTGGCGCCTGCGCCTGATAGAGCTGTGCTGGTGTTTCATCAGTACCAACAAGAAACTCTCTGAGAAAAAACCCAATCTTCCTCGGCCATCACTCTCACAACAAGCAGCCATCAGTGACAGTGTCATCATCTCCTCTATTTCTCTCTTTCACTCTTTCCTTCAAACAACCATCAACTGTCTGAGTAGCCAAACCTTTAGAACCGTTTGAGATAGGGCTGGGCAGCATGACAGTATAAAATGTGTCAACCGGTAGAGATTTTTCTATACTGTGGTACTGCAGATGTGCAGGACTGCTTAACGTATGTTATTTTCACAGTGACAACAAACACTGAGTAATGTGAAAATAAAGATTAGGACTGAAGGATTAATCATTCTGGTGCATTCAAAGCACAGTTTAGTTAGTTTTGTTTATATAGTCCTGGCCAGAATTATTGGCACCCTTGGTAAATATGAATTTTTAAGCCCTTTTTAAGCTTTCTGGACCCAACTATTTCCGCAATTCTCCAGCTGTAATCCTTAGAGCATCTTTGGCCACTCAAACAGTCAACTCAAACTCTAGCTGTGCATTAAGACAATAGATACATGTGTCCTATTTTCTAAAAGCCACTTTCTTATTTTGTGCAGCTCAACAATCTTTTGCTGCACATCAGAACTATATTCTTTGGTTTTGCCTATTGTGATTAATTATTAAGGGAATTTGGCCTTTCTGTTAACTCATATTTATACACTTAAGTCATGGCTGGATAAATTTCATATTCCTAGTCATGCTGGTGTGCAAAATATTTTAAATATGAAGGGGAATATACTTCAGATATATTTTACTCATTGTGGCCAATTTGTGTTAGAGAAAAACATGAATGATGAAATAACACATTCATTTGTCTTACTTCAATGAAAGGTTAGATATTTGTGATTTTTGAAAAAAGATCAAAAGAATAAACAATGCAGATTTATTTTCAGAGCCTTCTTTGATCATATTTACCAAGGGTGCCAATAATTCTGACCATGACTGTGTGTGTATATATATATATAGATATATATACATACACATACATACAAATATACAGTGAGTACGGAAAGTATTCAGACCCCCTTAAATTCTTCATTTTTTTAATTTTTTGTTATATTGCAGCCATTTGCTAAAATCATTTAAGTTAATTTTATTTTTTCATTAATGTACACACAGCACCCCATATTGACAGAAAAACACAGAATTGTTGACATTTTTGCAGATTTATTAAAAATGAAAAACTGAAATATCACATGGTCCAAAGTATTCAGACCCTTTGCTGTGACACTCATATATTTAACTCAGGTGCTGTCCATTTCCTCTGATCATCCTTGAGATGGTTCTACACCTTCATTTGAGTCCAGCTGTGTTTGATTATACTGATTGGACTTAATTAGGAAAGCCACACACCTGTCTATATAAGACCTTACAGCTCACAGTGCATGTCAGAGCAAATGAGAATCATGAGGTCAAAGGAACTGCCTGAAGAGCTCAGAGACAGAATCGTGGCAAGGCACAGATCTGGCCAAGGTTATAAAAAAAAAATTCTGCTGCACTTAAGGTTCCTAAGAGCAGAGTGGCCTCCATAATCCTTAAAATGGAAGACGTTTGGGACGACCAGAACCCTTCTTAGAGCTGGCCGTCCGGCCAAATTGAGCTATCGGGGGAGAAGAGCCTTGGTGAGAGAGGTAAAGAAGAACCCAAAGATCACTGTGGCTGAGCTCCAGAGATGCAGTTGTGGAAAGTCAACCATCACTACAGCCCTCCACCAGTCGGGGAGTTTGCTAAAAAAACACCTGAAGGACTCCAAGATGGTGAGAAATAAGATTCTCTGGTCTGATGAGACCAAGATAGAACTTTTTGGCCTTAATTCTAAGCGGTATGTGTGGAGAAAACCAGGCACTGCTCATCACCTGTCCAATACAGTCCCAACAGTGAAGCATGGTGGTGGCAGCATCATGCTGTGGGGGTGTTTTTCAGCTGCTGGGACAGGACGACTGGTTGCAATCAAGGGAAAGATGAATGTGGCCAAGTACAGGGATATCTTGGACGAAAACCTTCTCCAGAGTGCACAAGACCTCAGACTGGGCCAAAGGCTCACCTTCCAACAAGATAATGACCCTAAGCACACAGCTAAAATAACGAAATAACGAAGGAGTGGCTTCAAAAAAACTCTGTGACTGCTGGACGGCCCAGCCAGAGCCCTGACTTAAACACAATTGAGCATCTCTGGAGAGACCTGAAAATGGCTGTCCACCAACGTTTACAGTCCAACCTGAGAGAACTGGAGAGGATCTGCAAGGAGGAATGGCAGAGGATCCCCAAATCCAGGTGTGAAAAACTTGTCGCATCTTTCCCAAAAAGACTCATGGCTGTATTAGATCAAAAGGGTGCTTCTACTAAATACTGAGCAAAGGGTCTGAATACTTAGGACCATGTGATATTTCAGTTTTTCTTTTTTAATAAATCTGCAAAAATGTCAACAATTCTGGGTTTTTCTGTCAATATGGGGTGCTGTGTGTACATTAATGAGAAAATAAAATGAACTTAAATGATTTTAGCAAATGGCTGCAATATAAGAGAGTGAAAAATTTAAGGAGGTCTGAATACTTTCCGTACCCACTGTATATATAAACACACACACACATACACAAAAATACTTTAATTACTCTACTGTGAAATAACATTTTGGTCACACCACCCACCCCTATGCTGGCAGTTTCATACTGAGTTTCATATGGAAGCAGTCATCACACTGGTCAAAATCTGCCCTCGTTAATTTTCAAGGTGTTCAATGCCAGTTCTCACAATGTCCTCCATTCTGCACCTCACCAGACTATAACGCTCTCCCTTTTCTCTCTGTTCTCCCTCTAAAACTGAAGGGCTTACCAGAGAGATGTCTGGCAGGGCATTGCTACGCTCGAGAGACTGTTCCCCGTTGTTCTCTGCCACACCGTCATTCTGGGAGAGAGAAAAACAAAAGAGTGAAAAAGCAGAACAAGAGACTATAAACAAATGAAAAACACAGCTGTGTGTTTATCCCCTAAACAAATGTCCGATTCAAATTGCATTTTGTTGAGGGCCCATTTCACAGAGTGGCATCAAAACAATTGCATTTACAGTCCTACATTTCAATCTCACATCCAGTCTCATTTTGTGTCTAACACTCGTCTCTCACGCACAAACACATACCACACAGAGAGCAAGAAAAGCCCTGATTCATCATGTGCGTTGCTTGGTTGTTGTAAGAGAGAGATGATTTCATGACTTCGGGGGTTCAATGCATTCAGACCTGTGATTCACCTCATTATAACTCCCCTCGACCAAAACAAAAGCTTCATCAATTCACTTTATTTGCTTGCACACCACTTACAAAGGGAGCCACTTATGGGCTAATTTGTTTGCTACTTGATCAGCTAACCTTTGTTTGTTTTGGCAGTCATTCTAGTAATATTTGTCCTGTGTATTTGTACATTTCATAATTCACATATAACACCTCTATATTTTACATCTGAAAACATTTGAAACATTTGTAAGAAAGATATTAGAATAATGGATACATAATTATTTTCACATTTATAGGCCATGTATTGTGAAATAATAGCAACACACGTCTTACTACTGAATTGTCTTCATGAGCTGTATGCAAAAAATAAACATACAATGCGAACAAATGACCGTAATGAGTCAGTTCCTTTTAGTGAAACACCAGTCTGATTCATGATGAAATGAGTTGGTAGTTACAACATTTCAAACAAGTTAGGGCCGGTTCACACAGACCACACTTTTCCATTCCACTGCGTTACTTTTCCATTGTTTTTCAATGAAAACATGTGGTAGACGGACGTTTTTGACCTTTGTGCATGCATCTCACGCATGACACGGCATTCTAAAAATGCAGCGCTCAAGTTAAAAGAAGTTAACCTAAGAAACGCGTCTCTAGACCTGTTTTTACTGGTGGTTGACTCGTCAACCGTCAAGGCCGACATAACGGCCGTTATTTGTCATTTTTTAAATATCAACATCGGCCAAATAGTTGGCCGAGGTGTAAGAAGTGAAACTTTTTAACTTTTTTTTTTTTTCTGAGCACACAGTGCTCCCATTCTCCATCTTCATTAGTTTATGGTTTCTGTTTAACAGTCGTATCTAATACGTTATTAGACAGAACTGTTAAACAAAGAAAGTAAATGGCATACATATATGTTATAATATGGTATACATATACACTCACCTAAAGGATTATTAGGAACACCATACTAATACTGTGTTTGACCCCCTTTCGCCTTCAGAACTGCCTTAATTCTACGTGGCATTGATTCAACAAGGTGCTGAAAGCATTCTTTAGAAGTGTTGGCCCATATTGATAGGATAGCATCTTGCAGTTGATGGAGATTTGTGGGATGCACATCCAGGGCACAAAGCTCCCGTTCCACCACATCCCAAAGATGCTCTATTGGGTTGAGATCTGGTGACTGTGGGGGCCATTTTAGTACAATGAACTCATTGTCATGTTCAAGAAACCAATTTGAAATGATTCGAGCTTTGTGACATGGTGCATTATCCTGCTGGAAGTAGCCATCAGAGAATGGGCACATGGTGGTCATAAAGGGATGGACATGGTCAGAAACAATGCTCAGGTAGGCCGTGGCATTTAAACGATGCCCAGTTGGCACTAAGGGGCCTAAAGTGTGCCAAGAAAACATCCCCCACACCACTACACCACCACCACCAGCCTGCACAGTGGTAACAAGGCATGATGGATCCATGTTCTCATTCTGTTTATGCCAAATACTGACTCTACCATCTGAATGTCTCAACAGAAATCGAGACTCATCAGACCAGGCAAACATTTTTTCCAGTCTTCAACTGCCCAATTTTGGTGAGCTTGTGCAAATTGCAGCCTCTTCTTCCTATTTGTAGTAGAGATGAGTGGTACCCGGTGGGGTCTTCTGCTGTTGTAGCCCATCCGCCTCAAGGTTGTGCATGTTGTGGCTTCACAAATGCTTTGCTGCATACCTCGGTTGTAATGAGTGGTTATTTCAGTCAAAGTTGCTCTTCTATCAGCTTGAATCAGTTGGCCCATTCTCCTCTGACCTCTAGCATCAACAAGGCATTTTGGCCCACAGGACTGCCGCATACTGGATGTTTTTCCCTTTTCACACCATTCTTTGTAAACCCTAGAAATGGTTGTGCGTGAAAATCCCAGTAACTGAGCAGATTATGAAATACTCAGACCGGCCCGTCTGGCACCAACAACCATGCCATGCTCAAAATTGCTTAAATCACCTTTCTTTCCCATTCTGACATTCAGTTTGGAGTTCAGGAGATTGTCTTGACCAGGACCACACCCCTAAATGCATTGAAGCAACTGCCATGTGATTGGTTGATTAGATAATTGCATTAATGAGAAATTGAACAGGTGTTCCTAATAATCCTTTATGTGAGTGTATATTATAATACTATAATACATAATACTATAATACAGTAATAATCTCATTTACCGTCAGCATTCAGTAAATACACTTTTATAAAATGTAAACATTTTATTTCACAAACCTTGTGAAGACCTTCTGAAGCGTGCATTTGTGATTGCATACAAACGCCTGTTACTCTGTGCATGACAGTCGGTCCATGTGAAGGCAAACAGGAGGACAGTTCAGCTTCACTGCAGATGCACAACTGATAAACCCTCGATTTCAAGGTATGCTGTGCTATATTCAGTTGCCCACTCTGTCATATTCATGTAATTTTAACTGTGTGCTGTATGTAAAATCAGTGTTACATTGTCTTTAATATGATTCTCAATGTGCACAACCTTACCAGATCACTGAGTGCCTTGTTGGTTACAGTATTTACTACCTTTTTATTCATAAAAAAAAAAAAAAAAAAAAAGTATTGTGCTAAATACTGTAATAGGATTTCAGAATCAAGAAGTTACCATTTAAAGTATTTAAAGAGTCCGAAATTCTCGTTTGAAATTTTCAAGTTAAAAAAATAAATACGACCTCACGTTTAGACACTGCCTCCAAAACTTACATCCGTCATAAAAACATTCAGATCGGGATCGATTTTCTGCATTTCTCGCATCCGTAGCAAACATTTTGAGAGAAGTTTTGACAATTTTGACAAAAGAAACGCATATGAACATTAAGTCTGTTTATTTTACAGATTTATGTTTTACCGTATATACCCGAATATAAGACTAGGTTTGTGTCCTAAAAATAGGCTGAAAAATGGGGGGTCGTCTTGTATTCGTGATATAGACAATATCACAGGGGGAAACAGTAGAGGGCGCCAACACGATAGGCTACGTAATTAGTGACAGTGTTATGAATTAAATAAACAGTAAAGTGCCACCATGGAGAAGTCAAGAGATCATTTTGAGAAAAGAGCTTCAAAAGTTGGTCAAATAAACCAACACGTTCGAAACAGTTATGACACCAACTTTAAACTTATGGTCGTGAATGAGGCAGAATCATCTAATAATTGCAAAGCTGGCAAAAAATTTGGAGTCACAGAATGCAATGTTCGGAGGTGGCGAGCACCTTTTTTCCCCAAAAATAAGTCTGGAAAATGGGGGGGGTCGTCTTATATTCAGGGTCGTCTTATATTTGGGTATATACGGTAATTAGTGCTGTCAATCGATTAAAATAAAACTAATTAAATCCCACATTTTTCTATAAATTTCTTTTTTTAAATATTTTTATATTATCTCACAGTTACTCTCCAAATGAAAAGAATTAGAAACTTAAAGACAGTATATTTTATCTATTTCTATCTATTTATGAATGAAGGCCAGTATCACTGATACTAATACTGCTACTGATGTCTTTTTAAACATGATAGACATTCAGCATTACAGTGTAATTAAAAACATCAATTAAAAAATTTATTAGGCTTTAAAAAAAGAAATTGAGTAAAACTCTTCACATAAACCCATTATAATAAATGTACGAATTACCTGTGGCCTGATACACAGAAATTAAATAAGGTTATCAAACAGTCTGCAATGTTTAAATAATAAATTAAATATAGATGAATATGCAATTTTCTCTGTTAGCTTTGTTCTTTGATAAACATTGACACATCGCAGCAACTGGTTTATTAGACTGCTGTCACTTTAATATCTGCCGAACATGACGCGGATCTGACGCGCGATCACGCACATCTCATTTTCTCACAAGTTATTTAACTCATGTGAGACTGCTCTTATGAGAATACTTGACAAAACTGACATTGTGGCATTATTCTGTGCGTTATTGACTACCGCGCGTCTTTCTGTGCGTTGTGTGTGCGTGTCAGGACATTCACAGACAGCGCGCTCTCTTGATTAATTTTAAAATTATTTATTTCTAAATTATTAAATATTAAGTAAAATAAATATGAATTATAAATATATCTGCTATATATCGGCCACCCTGCTCTCTAAGATAGCATCAGCCATAAAAAAAAAAAAAAAAAAAAAAAAAAAAAAAAAAAAAAAAATCAATAACGGTCAACTACTAGTTTTTAACAGCAAAAACGCATTCTGTGTGAACCGGCCTTTAACATATTAAATCAGTCTGATGAATCCTTCAATTAAATTAATCCATTATAGGGTTTACTGAATTAACATTTATAATAAACCCATTTACTGAATATAAAAGAATCAATTTCTTTCAAAACAATAAATAACTTTTGAACGAGATTTTGTGTGTGACCTGTGCAAAAATTAGCCAATGACATCAAACCACTGTTGACCTATATGACAAATCTGGCTAGACGCAGTCGTTCATTCCTTCTTCAAACTAAAACAGACAGAAGAGCAAACTCAGAGAGCACAGACATTGTACTGTGCTGGCTCAGGTCCTCCACCTTCCCACAATCCCCTGCTGTGCTCCACTGGAGCATAAATCAGGATGCTCTCTGTGAGACTTCTTTTTTTTTTTTTTTTTGTCTGGGGCTTATCTGTTGTGACAGCTCTGCATATGGCTGATGAGGTGCTGTACCAGGATGAGAGTCCCAGAGCGAACGTTTCGTCTGCGGTGCTCCGCAGGGCTGCAGTGTGGGCCGCCGCTGCTTCTTGTAATTACCAAAGCCAGAGCTGGCAAGCTTACAACAACACCAATCCACAGAGGAGGGCCACGAACAAAGCTTGCATACAAATATGTTCGCTCATTTCCAAAGTGCACACACACACACAGACACATACACACACAGAGACACAGACACATACACACACAGAGACACAGACACAGACACAGACACATACACACACACACACACACACACACACACACAGAGACACACACAGAGACACACACAGAGACACACACAGAGACACACACAGAGACACACACAGAGACACACAGAGACACACACAGAGACACACACAGAGACACACACAGAGACACACACAGAGACACACACAGAGACACACACAGAGACACACACAGAGACACACACAGAGACACACACACAGAGACACACACACACAGAGACACACACACACAGAGACACACACACACAGAGACACACACACACAGAGACACACACACAGAGACACACACACACACACACACACACACACACACACACACACACACACACACACACAGACACACAGACACACACACAGAGACACACACACAAATGACCCATGATGAAGAGGTACAAAGTCACAGCGGACACACTTTTGATTTACTACATGCATGTACTTATGTCTGATCACCGCAACCCATACATATACACACAGACAGACATCAGACGTGAGTGATTTTCAGAGGAATCAACCCATGCAGAGAATGTAGAATGTGCTCTAATAAAATCTTGTATGTTTGTGTGTGTATTCAAAAGAAATCCACATCGTAGTAAAAGCAAACTCATTCTTTAATATGTGTGTGTGTGTGTGTTTGCAAAAGACACTCAACCCCAAAACACACGTACTATTTACTAAAAGGATGTACATTTGTGATCATGCATGTTTATATACACACCCTTACAAAACTTTACCATAGTAACCATATTTTCCACTAAGATTTCATAGGTATTAAAAAAATGATTTACTCACCCTCAAGTCATCCTAGGTGTATATGACATTCTTCTTTCAGACGAATACAATCAGAGTCGTACACACGTTCACGGGAAACTGGCATTCCAGTGTATGACGTAGGACGCAGGCGTAGCGTAAGTTCCAGTTATGAACGCAGAAGCACAGAGGATAGAGCAAAACAAAAGAACTAGCTCACCGGAGCATCCTACATCATACACTCCGCTCTGTCAGTGAACGCACGTATGACAGTTAGTGGAAGTTAGATATTACAATTTGTAAAGTTTTAAATATTTATATTTTTCTAACACAAACGCATCACTTTGTTTCAGAAGGCCTTTATTTCCCCCCCCGGAGCCGCGTGGACTGTGAAGCACTTTTATGATGAATAGATGGCCTTTAATGGACTTCAAAACAGCCATTCACGTTTGGAAGAGCCAGGACATATTTATTAATATAACTCTGATAGTATTCGTCTGAAAGAAGAATGTCATATACACCTAGGATGACTTGAGGGTGAGTAAATCATAGGCTAATTTTCATTGTTGGGATGAACTATCCCTTTAATAAGGTGTTTTTTGTGGTTGCTATAGTGTTGTGTTCATATGCAGTTATGGGTGGTTGGTTACTAGACAAAAAGATCCCCATCAAAAGTCTCTATGATATTCTAGTCCCTATAGATATTGTTCAAGTACCTCATTCAATGTTAATATAGTAATTTTTTTCCAACCATTTTATTACTCACCTGGCAAAAATCCTAAATCGAATCATTTGAAATGTAATAGCACACTTCTCAGTATTCTGTATCACTCATATTTGCTGAACAAATGATGCAGGACAAACAGCGCTGAATATTACTACAGTACTTATGCAAGGGGTTAGTTACTATAGTGGAAACGATGGTTACTGCGGTACATTTTGTAAAGGTAAGTGACCGTTTAACCTACCTCCATCATATCTATCAGCCAGAGCAGTCTTTCCTGTTTTATTGAGAGGGATAGGGAATTGTGTGTTAAACTGTTCCTGCAATTTACACCGGGAGTCAGCAAGCTTAAAAATCCGTCAGAAAACACTTCTCCATCTGTCACACCAACATCACACACCCCTGAGACTGCTACAAATCTAAACAGCTGCACTTTCACAACGAGACGTAGATGAGTTGAGGTGAGACATGCCTAGACAGAGTGAGACAGGAGGACAGACAGGTTTCGAGCGACGGGCATAAAAGCCTCCAGCAGAAAGGACAAAAGCCGTTTCCCACAGCAACTTTAGAGCCCTTCATCTTGTATCCTTGTTATCTGCACATGCCTTTGTGCCCAAATTGCCCACCAATTTTGTGAACGGCTTTTTATGTCTATGTCACACACTCATAACTAGACACACACACACAACAACAATGCCTTCCACTCATCCCACACAAATACAGACGTGGAGAACACTTCCTGTCTGAAATGATAGATACAGACACTGGGTCTTATTCAATAATAATTGCGGCACAAGTGTTCCTGCTTATGTGTGAGGAAAGTTCTTAATCTCATTGTAATGTGGATGCCTCCTCTTACCCGTGCAGAGCTGAGGGTGGTGTTGGTCATGAAGCTGGCTGAGGAGGAGGCCAGCGTATCAGGGTACGAGACCATGGAGAAGGAGTCCTGAAATCCAGCTCCGCCCCCTTGCTTTGCCTTCAGGGCTTCAATCTCTCGCTTCAGAACCAGGCCGTCAAATCTCTCCACATCCTGAGGGGTCACGAGCCCCCTCACCTCCGACAGCAGAGAGAACTGCAAATACACACACGTACAGAGCTGTGAATGTGACCGGGCTCGTGTTGATTGTTTTAATCTCAGGGGTTTTAATATATTCATAAATGTGAATGTAATATGAGGTTATACTTGATGTAAATCACCAGACAATGATGGCCCAATATACTGAGGACATTTTAGGATCTGTGTTTTATTAATAATAATTAATTCAGCCAATAAAAGGTTTTAATAAAGGATTGAGTATTAAATTTTGAAAATTGAAGTAGATACACTATCATTCAAAAGTAAAAACAGAAGTATTGTAATATATTATTAACTATTTTCTTTTTAAATATATTTTAATGTATGTAATTTATTCCTATGATGGCAAAGCTGAATCATCAGCATCATTACTCCACTTTTCAGTCACATGATCCTTCAGAAATCATTCTAATATGATGATTTGATGCTTAAGAAACATTCATTATTATTATTATTATTATTATTATTATCATCAATTATAAAATTATTATCAACAAATACATTTTTATCCGTATTCTTATTCTGATTAATAGAAAGTTCAAAAGAACATAATTTACTTAAAGTAGAGATCATTTGTACCATTATACAATTCTTTACTTTCACTTCTGATCAATCCAATCAGCATCCTTGCTGAATAAAGGTATTAATTTATTTAAAAAAAAAAACAACAAAAAAACGTTTAAACGGTAGTGTACCTATATTACATACTTTAACAAAATGTACTGTCATTGTTTCTACAAAATGCTATGCATTTTGTTACTACAATATAATATAACTATAGTAACATGGTATTATCTTCATAGAAAAAACTGACAAAGATTCATAAAACTTAAAACATTTATGATACCATATAATAATATATTATTATATATATTTTTAAATAATTAAAACAAATAAAGTTAAAATGTTTAAATATGCTAAAATACATTAGAAAAAATAAACAATAACTAATACTCCTGTATTTTGGTGGAAACTATGACTATTATTCATTATTTTTTAAATCTTTTTCTATTATTTTTGATCTTTGTGACAGTAAATATGAAAGGTAAAAATAGTTTTTAAAAAATTATTCAGGAGCAAAATTGTTAGTAGCAGATTATTATGAATTATTATGAATATGTTAAGTCCAAACAAAATCACATGGATGTTTTCTGAAGAGCATGGTTACAAGTGCTCGATTCCAAATGAATGCATTAACACATACAATTTTACCTTAAATGCAATGCAAGTCGTTTTGGATAAAAGTATAAATGCATTAGTAAAAATAAACTAATGTAAATGTCTCCACCTTGGCATGTGTATTGAACAGCTCAAAGAGGGCCATGACGAGCTGCTCCACACCGATGTGACCATCACGGTACTCTTGGATGTAGTAACCCATGGTCTGCCTCTCTGGTTCGGTCAGCAAATGTCTAGCTTGTTCCTCCAGCATAGCCCTGCTCTGGTTCACCAGACTGGACAGAGTCACCTGGGATCCCGCCACACCTTTATAAAAGCCACCCTGAGGAGAGGGAAAGTGAAAAGTGTGAAAAGAAGAAATGCAAATATTTTAAGAGCAGACTAATAAGCAATATTAATACTAAAATTCAGACACCCAGGTCTCAAAGCACACATTTTAAATCTTTTTTAAAATGAGGACGTGACTTAACAAGTCTTTGGTTCATTTCTAATATCATAACTCACATCTCCATGATGGATTCAAGATTCAAGAGTTTTATTTGTCACATACACAGTTATATACAGAATATACAACCGGCAGTGAAATGTAAACAGGTCCGCTCCATGGACAGTGCAAATTCACAGTTAAAACACAAGGAGAAATTATAATAGAAATAGGATAAAAAAAAAAAACCCTCCTCCATTTTCTCTCTTCTTGAGAGCAGCTTTCCCTTTAATTAGTCTCCTAATCAAAAAGCACTGCTCCAGAGTCAACATGATCATCGATCGGTGTTATGCTCAGTTTAGGAATGGCATGCGCTCCAGCAAAAGGATGAAACCACAACACGTCTGCAAACCATTCGGGGAAACTAGCTAGGTAACTAATTTACTCACTACATACCTATTCAGGATTTCAGAGACCAGTCGATTGATTTGATGTTAATTTTGGGTCGATTACAGTTCTGTCAGGACCACTATCATCAAAGATGATTGATTGACTATTAGCATATAGTTTGGATTGCCGGTATGGTTCTGTTCTGGGCAAGAACACATAAGAGCAGATAATAAGAGCAGGGAGAGCAGCAAAAAAAACCCTTAGGGTAAACAGAATAGAACCAACATAATGTATTGCAGATATCATTAATGTTGATAGTAAATGTACAAAATAATTCAGGAATTGAACTGATTCAAAGGAGAGAAGGAGCTGGGGGTGGAGGAGGGTAAATGAGCTGTGCTGCTCTGGAGAAAAACGATAGCTGCTGACAGTACTGAAGGAGCTATGCTGTGATAGACATTGTATTCCTATAGGTAGACGTGATCAGCTGACAGTCAGCTGATGCAAGCTTGACTAACGTGACCTGCCAGAACTGACGCTACGCTGGATGTGTATCACATGCCTTAAAGGGATAGTTCACCCAAAAATGAAAATTAGCCCATGATTTACTCCCCCTCAAAACATCCTAGGTGTATATGACATTCTTCTTTCAGACAATAAAATCGGAGTTATATTTAAAAAAAAATCCAAGCATTATAATGGCAGTGAATGCCAGCCCAAAATTTGAATCCCAAAAAAAGTGCATCCATACAAATATATAAAAAGCACATAGAGTAGATATAAAAGTAATCCACACAGCTCCGGGGGGTTAATAAAGGCCTTCTTAAGGTGAATCGATTGGGTTTGTTTAAGAAAATTATCCATATTTCACATGTTATAAAGTAAAATATCTAGCTTCCAGCGGACCCCTTCTGTATTAAACATATGAAAAGAGCGTAATTGGCGCAACGATGGCGTTGGACGTAGTGTAAGCGTTTTGAATTACGAGAGGTGTTACACTTTATTCTCAAGTTGAATAGGGAAGGCGGTCCACCAGAAGCTAGATATTTTACTTTATACAGTTTTAAATATGGATATTTTTCTTACACAAACCCATCAATTCGGCATATACACCTAGGATGGCTTGAGGGTGAGTAAATTATAAATTATAATTAAATTTTTTGGGTGAACTATCCCTTTAAATTAATTTTATCTGGTTATGTCTGCTTGGACAGTATATTGACAGTCTTGTTGGGTTTTCAGGTGCTAAACCTGTCTGGTTTTCAGGTGCTGTCGAACAGCACTAGTGTCTATGTTATCAAACCATCTAAAGACACAAGGATTTGAACTCAGCTCAATCAATACAGACAGAAACAGTGGGTGCGGTGAGTGAATGCTGATCATGCCTGAACTATTCTTGCCCATATTCTTTTCTTTCTCTTTAGAACAATGTGTATTTTGTGGTAATACTGCTAAAAGTTAGATGAGCTTTATTGTAGAGCACTCCAACAGGAACTAATGCATTTTGGTTGCATCACACGACAGACCAATTCATTTTACAGTATTTCTGAGGAAAATTTCCTGACTGGTTTGACCATGAGGCTAATGTCCTGTACTGGACATTGAGGAATAGCAAGTCTAGAAAGTTGCTGTTCTTGCAAATCCAAAGGTAGAGACAGAAAAAGAATGAGATTAAGAACAAAATTGGCAAAGTGAACAAATAAATAGAAAATTATTATATATATATATATATATATATATATATATATATATATATATATATATATATATATATATATATATATATATATATATATATATATATATATATATATATATATATATATATATATATATATATATATATATATATATATATATATATATATATATTTTTTTTTTTAGAAAGTTCCACAATGTACTTGGCTGAATAAATAAAATAAAAAATAATAACATGCTGTCCTGACCTAATATATTACTGTCACAAGGGCCAGAGTCCAAGAGAGTAAATTTAGACTATGATGTATGTGATCCATTTACTTTATTTCCTTTTTCTCTTCGTTTTATTCAGAAAATCCATGGATTTCACAAACTGTAGATACCCTTGGTTAAAAACTCTTAAGGTTGCTACACATTTGAAGTCAAATTCATCCTCACCTGGAGAACAAACGGTTTCTGAAACACTCCTTAGCCAAGATAAATAAATACTGAGCCCTCAGATCAGTGTTGGGGTGGAACTAACTAGAAGCGACAAAGTTTAACTATACACACACACACACACACACACACACACACACAGACACACACACACACACACACACACACACACACAGACACACACACAGACACACACACAGACACAGACACAGACACAGACACAGACACAGACACAGACACAGACACAGACACAGACACAGACACAGACACAGACACAGACACAGACACAGACACAGACACGGTGGTCCCCCTTTTGCTGCGTTGAGGCATGGACTCCACTAGACCCCTGAAGGTGTGCTGTAGTAATTTCTTTTAATTTATAGCATGTTAAAATTGTCGCTTTTTGAGGGTGAGCAAAAACATGCAGTTTTTGTGTGTCCCTTTAAATGCAATTGAGCTGCTGCACCCGGCCCCCTTTCTAGAAGAGGGCGAAGCTTCAAGAGCTGGTCTTAGCAGCTCCGATTACCTCACACAGACATGCAATGAAAATGTCTGAAACTGTTCAGCCTTTTATGTTCAAACCAGAGTCGGACAATGATGGAGAGACTCAAGAAAAAGTTTAGAATGCAATTGGATGTTTCTGAATGGTTAGTTGATGAATTTATGCAGCTGATGTGGAGTTAACTATCTTCAAGTCATTTATTAGTATATTCTGTCATGATAATCTATAAATCGCTTGTGTGGGAACTGTTGTAAAATGCCTTCAGAGCCATAGAATATATGCTGCACTGAGATAGTATAGACGTGTATAGTTTAGTTTAATTAAGGTTATAACTTATGTTGTCATCTTGCTTTTATGACATAATATTGCATTCGTGTTACGTACTGTATTGCAATAAATGTGAGAAGACAGATGCGACAGCTTGAGCAGACTCCTAAATGTGTTCTACTACAACAACTCTTCTTCTTAACATGGCCTAACCCCTTTGTTGCATGTTCCTGGGGGCAGGGTTAATGTAAATTTTAGGGTTAGTGATGTCCTTAACCCGTGAATAAGCTTGTTGTAGTCCCTACCAGCCGTTTGTTGTAGTCCTTAAAAAGTGATTCCTGTAAAAGAAAATATCTCCCTTTGCATTGAACTTTGAGCATCGTAACTTTGAAGATGTTGTTTATGCTCAAACAGCAACATTACACACTAACTAAAGTAAAAAAAGTTAAATAATAATCAAGGACCCCATTTAATATATTACCGTAACGCTTTTTTTTCTCTCAGTAGAACAGCATTTATTTGAATATTTTTTTTGTAAATTCTTTACTTTCACTTTTGATTAATGCATACTTGCTTAAAAAAAAAGTATAAATTTTTTCGAAAAAAATATTACTGACCCCAAACTTTTGAACAGTAACACTTCCTCAGATGAGAACACAAGTGTCTCTGTCTAGTTTGATGTTGAGAGGTTCAAAAGCTCTGCCCTCCAGAGCACTCTGGGATATTAGCATCACTGCTCAATTACAAAAAAAACTTGTGCAGAATGTCTCCAACAAAAGATTTCTTTAAAAGTCTTTATAATTCTTTAAGAATGATAGCGACCAAGACGTGATTGATCATGTGGCATCGCTGGTGTTACAACCTCCATGAATACCCCATTATGACATCACTCGACTGACAGCCTCTTTAATCACAGGAAAACATAATTGCTGATCAATATCATAACTTTAAGACAGCACAATCGGGACAAGTGTTTTGTCTGCCAGAACTTTGCAGTATTATGTGACACCGAGAGCAGAAACTCCCGCCGTGTCCCCATACATCACACCTCAGTGAATTTGAATAGGGCCTGAATAAGATAATTTATCCCCAGACTGAGCTTTATCTAAAAGGAACTGGCGATCTCAGGAGGAACTCAGTTCTAAAAAGAGCAGAAAGGCATTTTCTCTTAAATCAAATAGAGTACATATAAAAATGAGAATAATAAAGTGTCATATAGGGGATATGCTTCTGGACTTAAAGGAGGCTTTTCCTTGCAATGATTGAGCAACATGAAGGTCAGGGAAGTGCAGAGAATTTTGTCCAAGGGTTGGGCCCTGTAAGTAATTATTTCAATAATGTATAACAATCGATACAACCAAAAACTGCACACAGACAGACAGATAGATAGATAAAAACGACAGACAGATGGATAGACGGACGGACGGACAGATAGACAGATAGGACAGATAGATAGATAGATAGATAGATAGATAGATAGATAGATAGATAGATAGATAGATAGATAGATAGATAGATAGATAGATAGATAGATAGATAGATAGATAGATAGATAGATAGATAGATAGATAGAAATAGATAGAAAATCTAAAGACGGACAGATGGATAGATAGATAGACAGATAGATAAATCACAGACATTCACATTTGGATGGGATTAGATTTCTCAAAGGACTGCTGAGTTTGCTGAAAAACAGCAGATAATTTGGCCTGGAATTTTTTACTGAGGTTGTTTGAGGAAAACACACACATGGCAGATTTGGACAGGATTAAAATCACAAAGTAACATGAATAATGAATTTCTCTAACGTCCTCCATGAAAACTAGTCCCGTCCAAATAGGGATTATGGCAGATTACTAAAACTTTAGTGATGTGTTTTTTAAAGTCAAAAACAAATTAATTCCACTTCTGTCACATTATCTCTAACTATTAAAACATAAGGCCATTGTGCAATAAATTAAATAATTAGATGATCAAGTTGAGTGTCACCTTGGTTAGGTGTTAATTAAAATGAAAAATGTTTGGGTTCGGGAGCTGCTGCCGGTTACAGCTCTATCTGTCTCATTATCAGAGTTTTAATATGCTAACCGACAACATGAGAAGAATGACTAAGCTTTTCAACAAGGTCTCAGTTCTCAGACTATATTACTGTCCCAGCCTGAAAACGGTCCATGTCGAAATTGGAGCTTCATTTCCTCCCTCTTGAGCTACATTAATTCCTGCACTTCGAAGAGCACGTCTCTCCCGAAGAGAGGATAGATTTTTACACCTCTTTTTAGAACAGTGGCAGAGCGGAGCAGTCAATAGATGTCCTAAAGGCACACCGGAGATAAGCTCTCTGAGATAAGCAATCTTTCTTATATACAGACTAAACCAAACATAAAAACAGCCTGTGAGTGCAGGTGTCGGTAGAAGTTATCTCAAAGTGGTGCCAGTGTTGAAGACGACAATTTGGATGGAGGGAAAATGCAGTTTACAGCTATTTACAGTCATTCCTGTTAAAAAAAATAAAATAATTTTTTTTTTTTTTTTTTTACAATAAATATATATTTATTTATTTATTTGGTAACACTTTATTTTAAGGTAACAGTTACACGTTACTACATGTACTTACTCCAGTAATAACACTGACACTGACAGCGCTAGTAGCATTTGGTTCTCCCGGTGGCACTGCACTGCAGGCGACTCGGACACACAATCAATCAATAACAGTAAATTATGCATAACTGTGTGACAAAATTTATTGCTTTGATTTAGTTTTTCCTTTATTCAAAATATTCACAAACTTGTTAGCTATGTCATCAACTACTAGCGAATGTGTTTTGTCGGTTAACTGATGTGCGATAGGTGCCGCCATGTTAGTTTGCACCACAATTCAGAGAATCGTATTTGTCAGATTTACAACACGTCAATAGAATAGATCAAGAAGTATAGAGTAAACGCTATAGTTATTTACACAATGGGCCATATTTTTACGATCTGAGCACATGGTCTGAAGTGCATGCCGCAGGTGCACTTAGAGCGTGCCCAAATCCACTTGTACTAGTTTAACGATGGTAAAAATGGGTCAAAAGGGTTGTACCTAGTCTCTAGCAGACTGGACGTGACAATGATAACTGCGTCGGGCTGAAACTAACAAAAAACACTTGTGTCGCCTTGTCATCTGCCTGGCCTTAATTTAGCAGTTGATCACGTGACATACTGAGCATTCTAATCACACTGGTGTGATCGTACGCTACAGGTACCAGCCAAGACTAATCACACCAGTGTGATCGTAAGCTTAAAAAAATGTGATTAAAAATGATATGATATAGGAACAAGGAATGTAATTGTGGCCAGGAGGGTGCGGCTGAGAGCCGTGGGAATGGAGCGATGCCGATGGCGCGAATTAGTGTCACTAATTAGTGTCACCTGCGCACCACACTGGTCTCCAGTCCCACGGAGGAGTTCTGGAAGAATACAAGGAAGAAGGACGACAGTGACGAAAGAGAGAGGACCAGGCCTGGACTTTTTTTTGTTTTGTTTTAGTTTATGCGACAGTCGTCCATGATGTTTAACGTTCCAGTCTCCTCATTCCCTTATCAACAAACCTTACTTGTACAGTGTGTGAGTGTGTCTGTATATGTATGTATACTATGCAAGTATATTTATATCATATTTAAAATCGATAGATAAAGTCAAGTGTAGAGCAGGACTTTCAATTTGGCTGAATAGTGGGAGAAAAAGAAAGGAAAAACTAAAAATATATATATTTTTGGCAATTTCACTTGGTGCCAGTAGTGCCACATAAATTATATATGTCACCTTTCACCTTTAAGAGCAATATTGCAGAAGAGAGAGAATTCCCCAAGTGACCCTCCAGTCATTAATATCCTGAAAAATGTTCTTTTTGTGCTTTATTTTGCTTTGTTTACTTTGCTAATGCTGTTGTGCTGAACCCCCTGAGGGCCACCGTAGTTCTTGTCTTAAAAGGCCAATGTCAATTTGGAGAATTCAATTAGCTTCAAAACGAGGACCGCTGAAATGGGTTTAAGCAGCAATGAGTTGGCAGAGACGAGGCTGGCGTCAAACAACGTAAGCATCTCTTGGGATATAGAGATTTCGCATCAGGCAGTGGAAATAAGCGAAGGTCACAGCGAGGAATTCTGGCAAAAAAACTACAGAAACTGCAGAAAACTTCTGAGGCAGAATAATTGTAATTTTGCAGAAGAATTTGCCAAGTTCTCTCATGTGACTGAGACAGACCTCAGTTTGATTTTGTGAGCATTGTGAGTGTTAAACTAGGCAGAAAGCGTAAAATACAAACAGACGTGAACTCACTCTCAAATATCTGAATCAGAAATGAGTTTCTACAGTTTCTTCAACAGTTTCTGAAAAATAATGAACCAAAACATAATTTTCTGTGTTTGCCCCCTATTTATGTTTAACTTGCTCCTACCTGACCAACAATTAATCAAAGCCCCCTGCCCCCAATTGAGCTATGTGTAATTACTTTCCCAATTATTAAGTGTTTACAGGGAGCTTTAAATGTATACTGATGAAAACATAATGAAGCATTTATATGATTATCAATTTATATGCTTGGATGGTTCTGCGGGCAAACACTGTAAAATTCTTCTGAAAGAATGAAAAACTATTTGCTATATAGCCACACAAACATCATTAATATATAAATATTCTTGTTAAGCAATGCACGTTTGATGCAACGTGTGCATTTCTTCCTTCAGCTACTAAGACGAACTCAAGTAATTATAACATTAACTGTAATTTTAATTGTATTTCATAGGAACTGCATAACTCATGAGTTGTCTACATACAAATATACGCTTATGTCTACATCTCAGGAGTGATTTATGGCTGACTGTGCCTTTCTTGCAAAAACTGATGTATATAACTTATCAATGTCCTCCGAAGCATCACAGAGCTGCGAGTCTTTGGAATACAAAGTGAGTAGTTTACAGCAAAAGCTTATAGCCCACAGACATGAGCCCAGACACTTCATCTAACTGTGTCCTTTAGCCTGTCATTCCCACTGTATGCAATAATCAGCCCCATCGTAATAAGTTAGCGCTCATGCACTGCCTGGGCTTTATTGTTGTTTTGTGCATAAACCTCGACTTACAGAGGAGAACCTTGTAAAACCCTGTTCATCGGGTGGGTCACCTTGCTGTTTTTATTCCTCATCACACTCTCCCCGCCTCAGTCTTCTACTCTTGCACTCTCTTCTACCCATAGTTTTTCATGTTATTCATGTTATACAGACCATTTTCATGTCTTTAACATAAAGTTTAGACAGTTCACCAAAAAAAGGAAAATTCTGTCATCATTTATTCACCAAATCAGTTTTAGTTAGCACTGACTTCCATTGTATGGAAAAACAAAACACTGAGACATTTAAAAAAAAAAATGATTGTCTTTTATGTTCCACAGAATAAAGAAAGCAATACAGGTTTTGGAGGTTTTGTTAACTTGAGGGTGAGTGAATGACGACAGAATTTTCATTTTTGGTTGAAATATCCCTTGATAAAATATTATACTCACAATTTAAGATCATATTTGTTTCCATTTATCAAAACTACACTCAAAAATATTTTGAAGCCTTTTAAAAGATTTTTCAATGAACAGTATTTCAATTAATAATAAAATTCCATCAAATTGAATTGAATAATCCTTATAATTAAATAATTAATTGATAAATATATACACCGATCAGGCATAATATTAATAATGCATATATAATAATTACTAATATTGTGTTGGTCCCCCTTTTGCTGCCAAAACAGCCCTGACCCGTCGAGGCATGGACTGCACTAGACCCCTGAAAGTGTGCTGTGGTATCTGGCACCAAGATGTTAGCAGCAGATCCTTTAAGTCCTGTAAGTTGCGAGGTGGGGCCTCCATGGATCGGACTTGTTTGTTCAGCACATCCCGAAGATGCTCTGTTGGATTGAGATCTGGGGAATTTGGAGGCCAAGTCAACACCTCAAACTCATTGTTGTGCTCCTCAAACCATTCCTGAACCATTTTTGCTTTGTGGTGGGGTGCATTATTCTGCTGAAAGAGCCACAGCCACCAGAGAATACCATATATAGAGAATATGGAGCTTTCGGTGGTGGACAGGGGTCAGCATGGGCACTCTGACTGGTCTGCGGCTATGCAGCCCTATACGCAACAAACTGTGATGCACTATGTATTCTGACACCTTTCTATCAGATCCAGCATTAACTTCTTGAGCAATTTAAGGTACAGTAGCTCGTCTATTTGATCAGACCACACAGGCCAGCCTTAGCTCTCCACGTGCATCAGTGAGCCTTGGCCGCCCATGACCCTATCACCGGTTCACCACTGTTCCTTCCTTGGACCACTTTTGATAGAAGCAGGAAAAATGGGCAAGCATAAGGATTTGAGTGGTCATTATCTAACACATCAACCTTGAGGACAAAATGTTCACTTGTTGTCTAATATATCCCACCCACCAACGTGATGAAGAGATAATCAGTGTTATTCACTGGTCATAATGTTATGCCTGATTGGTGTACATTTATATATGTCCCCAATATCACTTTACATTCTGTTAATCTTTTGCAGATCACATTATTATAATTATTATAATTATTATTATTATTATTATCATCATCATCAAACATTTTAAGAAGGTTAAATGTAAAAATTAATCTGTCACTTTCAATGGCTAATTGTAGTGCTTTATTTAATCAAGTTATAATTATTAATAAAGTTTATGATAACACATATCTGAAAGTGTGGTATATGCTTTTCTGGAACTACTTACTTATATTACACAAGCATATTAATTTTCAAGTCACAGTTCAAAAAGTTACTGCAAAACAGAAATGACCCTTCTATTATTTCCTGTTCTCTCATATATATTATAATATAGCTCTACGACAGTCTCACACACACACAGGAATGGTAAGAATATTAAGTGCATGAGACTTTTGCGGAATCCAGTCTGAATACAGATCAGCGTGGATACCATATGCCCAGGGGATCAAAGCCTTCTGGCTGCATCTACCTGACACCCTCTTTACCTAGACCAAGACGAAAATTTACAGCGATACCACCTTCCGCTTTCATCCTATTCTCTTCCATCTCTTGCCCTTCCTGTGTCTTTCAATTCTCCTGTTCGCCTCATTACGTACACACATCCCCCCGTCATCTTTCTTTGTGTCCGCAGTGTGGAAAGGGCTGTACGGGAACAGGTGCATGATTGCCTAGCAAGAGTCAGCGCCACAATCACCCTGTTCCCATATCAACCTTATAGTCAATAATGATAGCAACTTTGTCCAAATATGATATGATCTGTGATTCTGACTCTGACTTTTTTCTTTTGATTAGTCTGGCTAAGATAGAAAAAAAGCACACAAGGACCGGTTCTTTAGATTATCAAAGCAATGCAAATACATGAGTCTGATCTATTATGCAGCTTAATCACTGGCTGACTCATTTGCATAACGACAATATATATCTTCACTATGGAGGACAAAAGCGAGGCTCTTTGAACATAAATAGACCTGCAGAAAAGATCCTGGAGGCATTTTATTATGTTGAATTTCTGATATGCAGTATGTTTTGAACTTTGTAACTTTTAAAAATGAATTTTTCTTTCATGTAACATAGGGAAGTGTTCAAAGAGAACACTTACCAAGTGTCTTGGTGTGAGTACGGCAATCCATCTGAAGCCATTTTTTAAATGTCTATAATGAATAATGTAATGTCTTTAAATGTCTTTTATTTAATGGCTATGCAAATAATTATAGTTTTAATTAATGTAATATAATGAATACATTTTAATTTAATATTTTATATTATACTATGGGGCTGTTGAATGCTTGAATCTGATCAAATGTCTTTACAGACTACAACAGCAAAAGAACCAAAACTTACAACGACACTGATCAAGCAAATAAATACAGTAAACCATAGCATAAAAACGACAATTTATTTACCACAAAATTACGTTTTATTATGTACGAAAAACACATACTCTCTTTCTCCCGCTCTCTGCTCTCCCACTCAAACGCACACACATAAACTACGGACACACACTCGCACAGAAACGTGTTGTCAGCACTGCTCTGATGATTATATCAGTAAAATAATTTAACAACTTAAAAGCTACATGACATTTCTCACTAGCGAGGTAATAATGGCAATGTTCTTACAGTTTCGTATTAGTAGACGCAGTTGCCGAACACTGTTGAGAGAGACGCACAGATAATTCACATACGCCTGCTAGCTCTCGCTCTCTCACTCTCTCACTCTCTCGCTCTCTCTCTCATAACTCACTGCATCAATAGTCTGCTATCAATGGCTCAAGCCTCCGTTACTAGCTCTAAAATGACATTTTGGAATTAGCAATGGAGGCTTGGGTTTAGATGCGTAAGAAATTAGTCCTATGCACAAGAGCATTTTAAGGACAAAACCTGACAAATGTCTTGAAATACATCATCTGAACAATGTTTTGAGGTGTGGTAACCTTGATATAAGCAGAATAATTGACTCAGGGCTGTTGAATCTGCATTACCACCTCGGGTGTGCATTATTTTTCTAATAATTCAACAGTACATCATCAATTGTTCCTTCCTTAACTTATTTTAACATGCAGTTGAGCACCAGTGACTATGTCTATGTACATGTTCTATGTCCTTTTTATATTAAACTATTTATATTTAAGTAAAGTGGTGTCACGACTGCCAGCCGGAGTGCCTATGACAGGCACCAGAGGGCATTCCTTCCGTCTTTGTTATCTCATCATGGACTGCATTTCCCATAACCCACTGCCCAGACTCATTATTGTTTGATCACTTCCACCTAGGGCTGGGCGATATGGCCAAAAAATGATCACGATAAAAAATGTCATATTAGTCGATATCGATAATTATCACGATAAATGTCAAATCTTTATTTCTTTTTTAAATAAAAGTTATCTTTTTCTTTATTGTATACTCTTTATTGTCAGAACATGACAAACACTTCACGTTTTGAATTCTTTGTACTTTTCTGGTCATTTTTCCTTAACAAAATGAATATCTTAAAAGAAAAAAATTATTTCTTAGTCTCTGTATGTGCTAACGGCTGATATTGTTTCTAGTCATGAAACAGTTTTATGTTAATATGATGTTAATAGCGTGTATCTTCAGCATAGTTTATATTAATTAAATGCACAGTTGACAGTAGCAGCTTGAGTTAGGATGCAGGTGTAAATTTATGTTCATATAAAACAGTGACATCTGTAAAAATTGTAACAACCTAATTTTTATATGGTAAAATTGAAATATTCTGACTGATTGAGTTTTATTCAAATTAACCATTGGTCATCTAAAGTTTTACACATTTAGATCATGATAACCACAGTTAAAACCATGCATATAGCACCACACTACCATGGAAAAATTTAACTATATGGTTTCTGTGGTATTTGTATGAAAAACAGTAGCCTAAATATATTTAGTATAAATGCACAAATGCTATAGCGTAATCACAAATCTATTAGGCTACACGTTTAATACACTTAATATATCTACATTAATAATATAATAAAAAATTATTAACATCCCACATTTCTGAAACAATACCATGGTGCAGCTAGTGTTAGGCTACCACAGTAAATCCATGGTAAATGATAGAGATTTGTAGATTGAAAAGCCTTCTGACTGTATCATTTCTGGTGTTTGTCAGCTCTGTTTCATCTGGCTTTAATCTAGTTTAAAATCACAGAGACATTTGTGTTCTTCTCTGAATTCAAGTGCTTCTCACTGGATCTCACAGCGCTGTTTAGTGGTTGCGTGACCGAGACGATCAGCGAATGAATGCATCTGCTCTAGTAAGCTCGTGCTGCTCTGCTCACACTTTGAGCCGAGCGGATAAATGGTAGCACGCGGTTCAAATGAGTATGCAACTGAATTTGTGCTACCTTTTTTTGTCGACAATTTCGTCATCTTTGGATGATAACTCAAGGTTAGTTTCACTTTCACTTTTACTTTCGTCACCGCTTGCACTCATTTTTTCCTCCTGGTGTCAAGTTTTCTTTTCCAATAGCTTACAATGTCAAGAGGTAATGGGCAAAAGCCTGTTAAAAGCTGCACACTGACTGCCTGTTGTCGTGCTTATTTCTGCTGTGTGATTGGCTGTTAGATTAAACCATATCAAGTAAAAATGTCCAGAGCTTATCGTTATCGCCATCAATTTTATCGCGATTCGATATGATATCATTTATCAGCGCAGCACTACTTCCACCTGTGTGTCATTACCCTTGTTAACTCTGTCTATATAAGCCCTGTGTATTCACTAATTTATTGCAAAGTCTTGCATGTGTCACACTGCATTTCTGAGAACTCTCTCTGGTTTCCCATGTAATGGTTCTGACTGTTATTGTTTGGTTTGTTTGCCCTGTGGTTTTGACCCATCGCATGTATTTTGGGCTACGATTCTGGCTTAACCTAATAAACGACTGCATTTGGATCCTCAACCTGTGTGTCAGAGCGCTCAGAAATGCAATGTGAAATGCAAAGTGGTCTTTATTTAATCTCGACAAACTATATATCAACTATACATCATCATCATCATCTGTTTTGTTATAAATATCTTATAGTGACAATAATTTCTTACTTTTTGTCAGTAGGTATGCAAAATGAAAAAGAGTCCATACTTTAATATCAAATATGATGTATTAGATTAGATGTAATATAATGTATTAACATATTTAAATATTAATTCATATTTAAAACTGTAAGACTGGAGAAACTGTAAGAACTCTAAGAGATGGCTATCTGAGAAAACAGGAAATTAACATCTGAACTCTCTCTTGTGAAATTAGCTTCCCCATCCAAGATGAAATCACACTGAGTTGACCAACCAAGTATTGCCTTCATTTACATTTCATTCCCCTCACCACATGTTGAGATGTCTATATAGGTAAATGTGAACAAATATTATACAGTATTATACATGTTTGGTATCATTTGAAACGTCTCAGTGCGACTGGTACAAAGGTCTCATTCCCACAGAAGTAAACCAAAAAGTAATAAAGGTTTTAAGAGTTTAGAGATATGTTGCTTACTGTGGTGGGTGTGTCCTCTGCCACTTGGTCTTTCATGCATATTATACCCTGCCCTCAAGGTCTGGAGACTTGATTAATGCAAATTACATTGTGAACTTATGTTTACATTTGAAAGAAGTTTCTATCTTGGTCTGAGTATTTAAAGAGATGTTGGAGGAAAGTTTGGGGCACGATTCTGTAGTCAGAGCAGCCCGTAATGCTATGCATTATGTATCCTATTTCCTTGAGGTCAGGTATGCATCTCTTACTCTTTACTTCAGAGCATTTGATGTTATGTATTGATTATCTTTTAATTGACAATTCACCATGACGTCACAGCAATAATAAACGTTCTTCCAGGTGGCAAAAGCCGAAGCGTTTCTATGGCAACACTAGTAAATTGCTTGGAAGGGAGACCCACTGTCGGCACTCGTAGCCTAATCTACATTTCAACAGGTAAGTTGATTCAAAAACAGACGTGGTGGAAATTCAGACATAGTTAACATGATCATTGAGGAACTGATTAACTAATTCAGGAGATAGCAATACATGAACTGCCTAACCTTGGTCTAGTAGATGTAGCGCTAATCTACTAAGTTACCATAATTTTTAAGTGAGCCTCAGCCTACCATTAAGTAGTTATTTTAGTGACTGTTGCTGTTTGACTTACAATATGTTAGGCTATGGTAGATAGGTCTATTTCCGTTATCTAACTAAAAAGGCTATGATCGTTTTCTGTTGCTCGGATCGGATGGCACAGACGTGAGCTTTTGACAGTGAAAAGGATAGCGCGCTATAGACTAGCGCTACTCCACTAGGCATTCATTCAAACTAAACTTGCGGTGATGATGAAACCAATGTGGTACATGCATCAATCATCCATCAGCAGTAGCTTACAGCTATGTTTTGCTGTTAGAAATGACTACTCTGCCACCAAACAGTCTTGCTATCTTCTCTGTAGCACTAATTTTGACGACGTCCACTCGCTTTAACCTCCTCACCCACAGGTTCCGCTGGATAGATTTACTTTTTCTGAAGGAAATCGATAAAATCCTACACCTTTTGCTGTATATCTGGCGGCGCAACCCCAAACACAACACGTTTTCGTCATAGTTTCAACTTTGATCAACAACGTTTTTAACTATGTAACTGTTTATAGTAGCCAGCTGGATCTCTTCAGTTGGTCAGTAGAAGCCGCTCGCGTTCTGCCACCCGGAAGTATCTTGGTGCCTATTGTTTACAAACATTCTGAAATGCCGTATTGGCATGATACATTTACCTGACTAATAATAAATTGTTGCATTTTATTTCATTCTGACTTACTCTGAAATGATTGACTTTAGTAGATTACGTTGTATCCATTGTTACTGCAAATCTGTGTCAGGTTTGTAACGGACAAAAGCATAGGGCACACCAACTGAGATTTTAGCGCTCCGGCTTCCGTTTAGGACAACAATAATGTTGATCGACCAACCTAAATAGGGTGAGCCTTAGCTCTGTTTAAGGTAATGTTGCTCTAGCTAAGTGTGCGTGGGAAACAAAGCTACTATCAGAAGAGTAATGTTGGTCAATTTATACCTGTAGTAGTGGTCATGACCTCTGACTAGAGATAATGTTATTTTAATTCAAGTGTACACAGATCTATGGGGACTAAATAAAATAATTTTAGAGAAAGCAAGTATGAGAGCAGCACTAAAACAGTATAGTAAATGACCTCTGTCTAGTGACCAAGACTGGCAAGTTTGTGATCGTGATCGTGGGCCCGCATAATGAATGGCCGGTGCGAGGACCCTGTGCGACTCTGAGAACCGAATGAACAAGTTCAATAAGAGTAAAGAGTTAAATAGAATAACCAAATGTGTAGTTAAATTATTATACAAATGACCAAATAACCAATCGGTATTCTAACCTAAATTCGAGGTCATGATAAAATGGAGTCAGGTAAAAGTCAATTGGAATTAAATTACTTTGCCCCACTGAAAAAAACGAAGCCGTCATTGGGACGAATTGGCGGGCCTTACAAATATTTAATGTAATTTATTATTTGTCAAATGATGAAATTAATTTGGCTAATTTAGACAAATATGATGGTGATATGAAATATACGGCATAGTAGGAATGACCCTTATGGATTTCCTTGAGCAAGACAGCTCTATAATGACAATAAACAGGGCACATATATCTAAATAGTCTGAAGCCCACAAGACCACTTCAAAAATCACCTTCACGATTTCCCTCACTCTTTTAACACTGCTGAAACCAAACAAGGGAGAACATCCTCTTTAAATATAGAAGTACTCACCTTTCCTGATGCTGATGCTCCCTGATCCAGAGAGAGGCTGTGAGAGAGAAGTAAATATGAAGAAATCAATACCAGATACATGCTCTACAACCTTTTCACAAATCCACAAATAGATGTAGAATCAAACAGAGACTCTGACATACCTGCCATGTATGAAACTGATCTAGTTTCTGGTTTTAGATTTATATGCTTTTCTAAGATCTAAGGGAGACTAAAGTTTGAGGCTTTTGAAATATCTAAACATCAAAGGATCCTGAACAAAAAAATGTATCATGGTTTCCACAAAAATATTAAGCAGCACAACTGTTTTCAACATTGATAATAATAATAATAATAATAATAATAATAATAATAATAATAATAATAATAATAATAATAATAATAATAATAATAATACTAAATGTTTCTTGAGAAGGAAAACAGCATATTCATGTGACACTGAAGACTGATGCTAAGTAATGATGCTGAACATTCAGCTTCGCCATCACAGGAATAAATGACATTTTAAAGTGTATTCAAATAGAAAACAGTTTGTTTAAATTGTAATAGTATTTTACAATATCCATTATTTTACTATATTTTTAATTATATAACAAAGCTAAATGGTCAATCACTGTATTGTCAGGTCAAATATGGTTATATAATGACCACTAAACTGTATAATTGACCCTTGTACCAGACAACCAATTTTCAACATAGCCATGCTAGTTTCATGTGCACTCTGCAGCCTTTTTGCAGTCATATCAAGAATAGCAATTTATCAAAGTCTATTCAGTCTGTAACAATGATAGGTGTAAACACTTCCCTGTGCCAGTTCTGTCCTTGGCTTTGGCTTGAGTTCGCACCCCAGACCATCAGAAGCTTGATAATAAGCTTTTCTATAAAATGCCACCTTGCATTTTTCCCCTGGCATGATAGCAGAGCACCCGGCTCACTTCATCAGCTAACCTCTATTAAAGAGAAGGTCCAAAGAGCTGGCACAAGACACACCTGAACTGCTTTATGATCCTGTTAGTGTGCTGCGCGCGCACACACACACAGAGGTTCATATTCTCCAAGCAGGCCGTGAAAGACCAGCAGTGTCTGGAATAATCCTCTAAGGGTGGAAAGATGCTGATATTCAGAATGAAATAATTAAAACTCTATAATCTGCTCTTCAAACAATAAATTAAACTAAGCCTGGAAGCTTCACCTCAGTCCTAATTGAATTACTTTGGCTGTACAGTACATTGTTAAATCACACCACCAAGATGTGATTTGTGCTAAATTTAAGAACAAATTAACAAATCAGCAGCTATTTGTCAGTATTAGTTAGCATTTTGCTTAATTACAAGACATGCAAACACTTCTAGAAATGTATAATAGGCCAATGCTTACTCATAAGCCTGTATTAAAAATATAATTTCCTCAGGCTTTTCAGTTACGGTACTGCTACTTGCTTGTCGGTTATGGTACTGCTACATTTGGTAGCTTCACACGGAGGATCCCTGGAGGATGTTAAACATACCCGAGGTGTGCATTATTTTTCTAATAATTCAACAGCCCTTTGTCAATTATTCCTTAAACATATTACTAGGATATTGGCTGTTATTAGTACTTATAAAGCACATATTAATACCTTATCGCCTATGACTATATTCTACATCCTATCTATCCTTTAATCCTACCCAAAAATTAAATTTAACAACTAGCTTACTAACTAATAATAAGCAGTAAATATGAGTTTATTGAGGCAAAATTCGTAGTTAATATTGAGAAGTGGACCCTAATCTAAAGTGTGACCAAAAATATTGATACCAGGGCCTGCATTCTTAAAGCTTCTAAGAATCCTCTCAGAAATTTCCTAATTTAGCTTAAAAAATTCTATGTAGGAGTCTTAGCTTAAGAGTGATTCGGGACCAATCTAAGAGCAACTCTGAGCGAGGAAAAGACAAAAACTTTCATCTTAGTGAGGTGGCGAGGCTGACCCCGTTGATGGGTATGACACAGGGTGTATCTCAATCAGCTCCTTAGTTCAGTAGTCAGGGCACTTATCAGGGAGTCTGCCATTTTAAGGGCTGTCTCAATCGCAGAATCCTTCCTGTGCACTGAAATGTTCGCTCCCTAAAAAGTCCCACAATGCACCGCAAAACCCAGGGTGCATCGATATTCACTATACTCCCTTAACGGAAGTTCTGAAGCATGAAACTCAAATCACGTGAGCCAACTCACTACACATTATGACCGATAACGACATTTTGCCCATTTTCTACGCTGCTAAAGAAACTTTTAAGTCTCTTAAAAGTCTTCATCCGTACTCCTAACAATTTTGGACCTTAAGACCTCTTTTAAGGGTTAAGATGCTTTCTGAATTACTTTTTTCTTTACTGGGAACTTTAATTTTAAGAGGAAACGCCCACATTTCTAAGAATTTTCTTAGAATTTTGGCACAAGCAGCAACTCTTTGCACTAAGACAGTAGTACCCAACCTTTTGTTATGCTAATTCACTCTCGAACAGAAGATGGCGCTTATGGAACAGCAGCGATATGGTTTCCTTGGTTACCTCTGTATACAAAGTAGCACCAGCGCTGCGCTTGTATATAAACACTACTTTAACAGGCATCATATGGAGATAAGATTAAAAGAAAATGTCATCAAAACTTTTGTGAAGTAAGTCAGTTCCCTTCAGAAATGTATTCATATAAGTGGCCGATCATTTGGAGCATTCCTAGTAGAAACAATACCTATGAAAAGTTTTTTTTTGTATCCATGTTTGACCTTGGATAAGAGGCAGATCATTTGGAGCATTCCTAGTAGAAACAATACCTATGAAAAGTTTTTTTTGTATCCATGTTTGACCTTGGATAAGAGGCAGATCATTTGGAGCATTCCTAGTAGAAACAATACCTATGAAAAGTTTTTTTGTATCCATGTTTCACCTAAAAGCATATAAACTCTCGCGTCCCCATGCAAACTCTGGTGCCCCCATAAGGGGACCCCAGGTTGGGAACCACTGCACTAAGACAATATACTCTATATATTTTCGCAATAAGAAACTACATCTGGGCCAATGAATACAGGCCCAGATGTAGTTTCTTATTGCGAAAATTATTGCACAAAAATAAACTGACAGCTCTCATTCAAACAGAGAGAGCTTGATTGATATTGATATTGATTGGGGAGGTAACATATTACAAGTAACACAAGTTAAGTAATCAGATTAGTTTTTATAAGTAACTAGTAAAGTAACACATTACTTTTACAACAAAATATCCGAGTTACTTTTTTCAAATAAGTAATGTAAGTAACATTGTTTTCCCATTTATTGATTGACAGAGAAATCGGAACGCTGTGTAAACATGCTGGTTATTGTAGTTCTAGACTAAATGTGAGCTTGCATTTACTCATCTCACCTGCACAAATACAGATTCAGTATTCCTCAAAACTAATAAAAAACCGTGAAATGCAAACTCAGAATATTACACAACAGTTATGTTTAAATAACACAAATATACTTTATGTATTTAATCTCACTTTATTAACCAATATCTTTGCTGCTGACCTTCGATGATTTACTCACATTCCCATCACTCCCTCACACTCACCCTGTGACACTGCTGCTGGCTGAACTATCTGTGATCTGTGAGCTTGCGATCCACTTGGTCTCGCCCACTACAGTGCGGGCATGAGGCAGACGCCCGACATCCTTCACGGTCATCATCAGATGGTGTGAAGACTTCAGCACTCGCACAGCCTCATCGTGTGGGATGCCGAGGAAACTCTGTCCGTTCACCTCCAGGATCTGATCCCCCACCTGTGGAAAAGAAGGGGCAGAAACAGGAGAAGGTGGGTGGGCCGGTGGTGGCAGAGCAGGGCGGGAGGTAAAGGAGGACCGTGATGAGACCGGAGACGAGGCAGTCTGGACATCCAGAGGTCGAATATGGTAGAGTGGTGTGGTCAGGTCAAATTTGTGGAATAGAGAAGGTTTTGATGAAATAAATGGAAAGTCAATTACACACCAATAGACAAACACATCTTAAATATTCAGGCCCACCTTAAAAAGAGAATACAAAAAGAGCACAAGTAAAAAAATAAATAAATAAATAAATAAATAAATAAAAAGCTAAATTTCCAAATACAAAAATAAAGACCATAAAAGCCTATGGAGTTTTTTTCAAGCATTGTTGCTATTGTTTAATAAAACTAAAGCTATTAAAGATTAAAAAAAAGCTAGCTATATATAAAAGCTCTTATTCAAGCAAAAATTATGTTGTTTATGTTTCCTATGTTTCCAAATGTTTCCTTGGCAACTACCTGACATAAATAAGTAAAAATAAAATAAAATAAAAAAAAAAAAAAAAAATTCAAAATATTAATAGATATACAAATATGACCCCAATATGATGATTTCCTTGCAAGGGCCCCTTCAAAAATATAAAGTCACTAAATATTTAAATGTAAAAATAAATGATATTACAAAGACAACATTTCGTTTTGAAAATGTAAATAGTGACTATTAGTAAAAATGTAAATATCTGAATAAAAACGATAAAACAATTAGAAAATACCAGAAAATAAAAATCCAAACAGCCTTTATAAAAGTTGCTGCCTTAAACATTTTATTTTCTGGTATTTTTAAGTATAATCAACTTGATGTTTAAGTCATTTAAACTTAAATGACATAAAAATGAGTTGAATCTTGTATAACTTGTGAAAATTGCTTAACATATTTTGATGAGCAATGTAAAAACATATGTTGTCATAACTTATTGATCATATACTTTTTACAGTGTAGAATGAAAACCTAAAAGGTAAAAAAGTTTTTTTTTTTTTTTTTGTTAAACATTTAATTAATATCTTGATGTATTAATGTTAAAATATGCTATACTTAAACACATTTTGTAAAATCTTTTTTCTCTCAAATTACTTGTGGCTGTCATTCATTCACCGCACCGGTGTGGGTACTGTATCACAGATTCTACGTCTTGGAAGTATGACCACAATAAAAATTTTCAATGTCAACTGAACAAGTAACATATCTGCAACTTTTGCTTTGACCAACTGAGAAAAAAAAGCATTACAATAAATTGTGCTACCAATGGTGACTGCATGATTTGATGTGATATGAGCTAATTGATCGTTTCGATTCAAATTATTATTACTGTTATACTTTGTTCTCAAATTGCTAATGTTAACAAAATCAGCATTGCGTGACTATGTGTATATACTGTGTATTAGCGTTAGATTTCTGTACAGTCTAATCTTTTGCTTCTGACTATGGGTGAATCTCCAGTTGTCACTGATGATTGTTGCTTGGACTTTCTGGATTACAATCTGCTATCAAAATGATAAATGTAATAATTCCTGCTGCTGTGAGAAAAGGCTATAAATGATCCGCCATCTGCAGCATCCTAACATGCGATAGCCTGCTAGCCGGACTCCTCCTTTATGTATACAGACGTGACGTAATGACACAAAGACAAACAGCGCCATGCTCAAATTTCACGCGGAAAGCTACCAGTACCACTCAAATTATAACACATTATTACAAGCTTACCATTGTGAATCAGGCTAAGGTAACTAAGGAGATAGTTTTGAACACTGGCTGGTGATGTACTTGCTCAATTTATTTTAGATCATTTTTAACCAAAAAAAAAGTTATAGACTGCAGCTTTAAAAACATAGAATACATGGCATTCCAAATGCCTTTAACCTAAAAAGCAGTCCACCATATGCCACTGAAATCAAAAGATTCAATTTAGATGGCAAGGCATGTAGTCCTGCTTTTACTGTAAATGTAATACATCAATCGCTTCATTTCTTAGTATTGGATGAGAAACTGAATTGTCCCCACAAAACAGAGACATGCTGTAACTTTAGTTCAGGCCTGTGCAACAAATGTGGTACATTTCTTCTGCATTGTTCTGACAGTCTCCCTAGCAAATCTCCTCATCTCATCTCATCCATTCATCTTCCCAGTCGTTGATCTGCCCTTTATCTTTTTGCCATGCTCCCTCTGCTTGTCACTCATTTATATCATTCATTGTTTCTTCTTTTGCCAGTCCGACTCTGAGTAAAATATTTCTATTTGTGAAGCTCTTACGGTGGGATTAATTAGTCACAACAGCAAACCGGCTCCATTTCTCTTTATCTCACTCTCTTTCTGTTTTCATCACTATCTTCTTCTCTCGGTTTCATTCCAGGTCTCCTTATAGATCAATACCCGTACTGCCCCTCTGCCCGCCCAAAGACGCTTGAGGGTAATTAAAGAGGCTTTGCAGTAATCGTGATATTAATAAATTATGGTGTTGTGCAGATTTGTTTTCCCAAAGAACACAAGAGAGGTATTTGAAATCAATGCGGCAGATATAAGCTCTTGCTTTCCCTAGAGAAAGATCCGATCATTAGCTCAGGTTTATCTCCCGGCATTTCTTTTCAGTGTATCACCTCTGAGTGTTTAAGTTGAGAGATACCAGATACGGTTATTAGAGGAAACACATCAAACCACTGAGGAATCTGAGTGAGGACTCTGAAACAAATACCCATAATTTAAAGTTGTTCCAAACCTGTATGACTTTCTTTCTTCTCTATATTATCTTTCTATATATATATATATATATATATATATATATATATATATATATATATATATATATATATATATATATATATATATATATATATATATATATATATATATATATATATATAATATATATATATATATATATATATGATATATATATATATATATATATATATATATATATATATATAAAAAAATTACTAAAATTAAAAAAAGAAAACTGAAAATATACAAATAAAATCTAATTCAAAATATTAATAAATACTATATAAATAAAACTAAAATAACACTGCAATGGACAACTTTTATGATGCCTCTATGGTCACTGGTTTAATTTCATTGTCAAGATTTTTGCTCAACGGGTTTATGCAGTTGCCATACCCTGGCATTCAGACAAGCAGGGGAAATAAACAGCTCATGATACTGGTCTTTAGTTCTGTTGCAGCTTTGAAAAGCAAATTTAAAAAGCCTAACGTCATGTCCTAACCAGACGCGATGCGACAAGATTTTCAGCTGCAAACCAGACTCGACCCGAGATCAATCAATTAAAAATCACAGCCAATCAGAAGAGCGTGTGGCCTACAATATCAAATTCCTAAATAGTACACAATTTTTTTTTTTAAATAGAATAGACTTGTTTGTTCACCTTGAGTTGACAGTTTGAACATAGTTGTTTCCTTTAATTTATTTTCAAGATCTGAGGTGAATAATCCATTGTTGCTTTCAGTAAAGCGGTCTATAAAGGTTGCGAAAAATTATATTCAAACTCACTTTAAATTCTTTTTACATTAAATAAAGCACATAATCTGCACTTGTCATACTTTGTATGTTGTTCCACTTCCAGCCACAACACCGAAAAAACGAAACGTGTCACATTTGGTTAGGACACAGTGAAGGCTTACAGTTTCAGTATTTGCATTGATTTTGTATTGTTGTTAAGTCTGTTGTTAAGTTCTTTTAGTGGATTTTTGTCCACATCATGTTTAGATATAATGTGATTATTTGGGAATGTCATTGCTGTATGGCCAGAAGGACCCGTGCCATACCCTAGGTTTTCGTAAAACGCAGCAACTGGGTTTATGTTTGAAATAAAGTCTGTGGTGAACACAAGCTCAAGATATTTTCAAGTTTTAATCTAGGATATAAAATACATCAGTAATACCCTCTTGTTTTTCTTTTTTATACACTTGTCTTGTAAAAGGTGTTTGCTAACAAGTGGCTAAGGTTGACGGGGACATTAAACGTCATCAGCCGAGCAGGTAAGCTCATCTACTCACTAGCCCACTTTCACAGCCATGTTGTGTTTATAATCATGCTCTTGCAAATTATTATAACTCGAAAGACTGAAAGTCAAGAGTTGTCAGAAGCTTAGTGATGGTGATGTTGAAGTCATGCGGCCGTGTAGTTCATTTATAGCTTACATTTAGCTTTTGACTTGTATTTATGCTAAGTTGTTAATTTGTGAAGATTATAACGAACAAAATGCATAAGAATCATAAGCTTTTGTTAGTCACAGACCTTCTGCAATAATCTAAAAGCCAAATGGAAAAATCCTATTGTGTTTTTGTCAAGGGAACCAAGGTGATGCTAACTTCTGGGTTGGCCCACAAAAATAAGTCATCCCTGCACCACTCTATAATCCATCTCTTTCTTTTCCTTCCATTGCATTTTGCACTTCTTGTCCTGAAGGAATGACAGCGATTTGTAGCCTCAAAGTAACCTGCAGTCAATCATTTTCAATGAGAGATGTCGATTTCCAGCAACATGAGAGACAACTTCATGCAAATGAGCAGAGGGTGATGCTGCGACTACCAATGGGAACGCACACAGTCGACTAGAAAGTTGAGCAGTCAACAAGAAACTAACAGCAAAGACTCGAAGGCCTCCAGAGATTTCATCACTGTCAGCGCGAACGCCCTTGAGAGTGAATGAGGAAAATGCTTGGCATTTGGAAGAACGCCTGCCCTGGCCACGGCATCCCTGACATTTCTCTCCTTCCTGCTTCTCTATAGTGATGGAGGATGAAGAAGATGATGGAAGAGAAGAAGGATGAGAAATCGGCTTGGCTACTTGTTTTCCCCAAATGCCTCCAATATCCGGACAGCGATCAGGAAACAGCGGCTAATGCACACAGCAGTCGCGCTTTGTTACAAATCCAGGTCTGTGAGAGGAATAACATCTGCTCTACTGTTACGTCAAACGTCAGAACACAGCGCATCACTCATTTTTCATTTAGCAAAGTAGTTTAAAGGCTACTGCTGTAAGCCAAATACAAGAATATAAATATCTATCTTTACACATATTCACTTTGTCAGCTGCAAGGTTGTTATTTGAATACTATTTTCATAAGTACTATACATTGCTTTAGTTAGATGCAGGGAAATCTATTTGTTAACATTCCCATTCATCTCAATGGCAGTTGTTTTGCTTCTTGTGCTTCATGGGCACCTAGAAATATTTTTGAGCCATTTCCGTGAGCTGTGAATCTCAAGTGAGTGATCACTCATTAGACATGTATATACATTATTTCTAAATCTATTTGAAATATTCTAGAAATGCAGAAAAATTACAACAGAATTAAGGCCAGATTTACTAAACAGGGCAATTTAGCGTGATAGTGCAATCATGATTATTGATTAGCTTTATGATAGCTTGAATGTAACTACACCCTTGCCTCATTTAGTATACGTGGTTCTATGAATATGCAAATTAGCCCCGCCTCCACTCCCTCGCACCAGTTGACATGATTGGTTACAAGGTAGTTTGTGATGACAGAAACACCAGCGATTTCAAACCACGTTTTGGAGACTATCTTTGGTTCACTGCAGTTTTAAGGAGAAAATACGGCAATAAGTCAAATGGTGTTGACTTATGAATTTGCACATGGCTTGTCTTAAAGCATATTAAACACACCCCATAGACATATAAACAACATTAAAAACTTGATTTTCACTACAGGGGGACTTTACATTTTTAACCCAACGGTTGAGTTTGTCTATATTTGACCCAAAATTGGGTTAAAACAACCCAGAATATTTTAGAGAGTAGGTTTATTTCACATAAGGTCATAAAAACATTTTTTTGTATCTATTTTTGTCTTAGTTGAGGTATTCAGAGATAAATATGGATACTTGAATAAGAGATTTTATCTCTCAATCTGCCATGTCATCATTATTTTATATTCGTTTTAATCACTGTCTCTGTCTTACTCACTCTCCATCTTTCTTTCTGCCATTCCCTGATGACCTGTCATGCTCTGAATACGGACATGGTGCTTAGCCCATCCGTTCATTCATACATCATTGTACTTAATGAGCGTTTTAGACTTATGGCTACACCAAGAGTACTTAAAGTTTGAGTAATACTCACTCGCAGTGGCAGGAGCAGCAATACAGACAGATCTGCCCACAGTGCAGACGCTTCTTCTGTAAAAGTACCATATTTGTCATTCACACAGAGGCGTGACCATTTCAAAATGGATTACAAATGTGCACAAGTAGTCACGTTCACAGTCTAAAAGGCTTTTTTTAGTCCAGAGGGATTTTTCTTATGATGAACAGCCTACTTTTCTGAAAGACTGCCTATAGGTATCGGTCTGTGGATGTGGCTATTTGCTTCAAGAGTTGAAAACTTGCAACTGAAAAAGTCCCCAAATATCACAGTAAAAGTGTATGACTCCCCTGGGCGAAAGTTTCCACGGCAAATGACTTTCTTCTAAAACTCCTCAAGGACCAAGTGAATTGGCTTTGTGGCACAGGGTGGATAGCTGAATAGAGAAGTACCCGCGCTCAATATGACGGATAAGAATCTTGACAGCTTTAAAAAGTACGAGCTATGAAATATTAAGGTGAAAAGCACATTGGGCAAAGGTGAGGGGACATCTAACTGCAGATCATAGATATTCAAGCAATTTGCAAGTACAAGAAAGCACTAAAGCCTCTGAGGTCCTGTGATTATTTTCAAGGAAACTGGTAGTGCAATCTTATATGATTTTAACTTAAAGATCAGCTTCAGAATTTTCAAAAAATTACCATACAAATGACCATAAAGACCATAAAAATGTTAGTATAAAAATGTTCAAATCTTGTCAAAGAACTTGACAGTAAAATAAATAAATAAATAAATAAAAATCTAATTATCCAGAAGGAAATTATGTATTCTAAGAAACAGATTTCGTTTAAAACTTAAAATAAACTTTTAAAAACAAAATAAAAATAAATACACATTTAATAAATACAAGTTTCACTGAAATTTACTTGACAGTAAAATATATATATATAAACTATATATAAATATTTTTTCTTAGATATATACACATGCATGTGTGTGTATTTACGTATATATAATAATTATACAGTACACACACATATATTATGTAAACACACTTTTATTTTGGATGCAATGAATCAAAATTTATCGATTGTCCAGCACTAAAATTAAAAAAATTAAAAATCGATATGTAATAAAATTTTTTTAAATAAAACTAATTATGAGAAAAAGTGTGAGCTATAAAATATTAAGGTGAAAAGCATGTCGGGCAAAGGTGAGGGGACATCTGTAACTGCAGATCATAGATATAGTACAAGAAAGCACTAAAGTCCTGTGATTATTTTCAAGGAAACTTATATGATTTTAACTTAAAGATCAGCTTCAGAATTTTCAGAAAAATTACCATACAAATGACCATAAAGACCATAAAAATGTTAGTATATAAATGACAAAAATGAAATCATAAAAATGAAAAGACAAATGTGAGAAATGAGAAAACAGAAAGAAACGGGGTCAGATTTATTGGATGAAAAATAATTAGTAACTGTCTCTGAACCTCAGGCCTCAGGTTGACAATATCACTAAAAACTCTGTTAAATAAATGAAGTCCTAAAAAGCCTTTATCCTTTTTATGGGTTTTAGTAATTTGACCATCTCAAACTACAACACTGCTCCCATATTAAAGTATCTTATCATCCTGCAGCCAAGAAGTGCCTTAATTGCATTGCTCATTATCCAGTTAGTACAGTAATAGAAGAGCAGCCCAAAGTGAGACTATAAAGTAAGCACAGACAGCCATACACATAAAATAACACCACAGAAAAGCACATCCAAGATAGGAGGGAGACAACAACAGAAATGGAGGCTGAGGCTTCAGTGGGTGCACACTGATTAACTCCAGCTCTTCTGAGGTCAGTATGGGTTTTGTTTTCTGCTCTGTAACACTGAGGACCAGAGACCACTCGGTGCGCAAGCCCATTATTCCATCCAATTAAAACTCCATGAGCTGCATCTGCCTCTAAGACTTGTAACATTTTCCATCTCTGGTTCACATCCTAAACCCAAGGGTTGGCAATAAAGATAAACATAAGGAGTGATATAGGACAGCAGATGTTGTTTGCAAACAAGTGCTGATGTTGCCTGTGGAAGAATGTGCTACTGTGGTCATAATCATTTCAGAGATAAGACTAAATTCATCCATCACGACTGTCCTGAGTGTATGATAAGCACATTCTTCTGTGGCAGCGTGGAATAAAGAACAAACAACATTGGAACCCATTGGCTTTCATTGTACGATACAGACAAAAACACTTAAACCATTTTTCAAAATCTTATTCTGTGTTCCACAAAATGAAGAAGTGCATGAAGGTTGGACATTTTTCAGTAGCTCTTTTCAAAATTTGACAAGCTACTTCTTCCAACAAGTATGGGTGTCACAAATGTTATGTTGCTGTTGTTAATGTCAGACTGTATTGTAAACAGCTTTACAGCTGAGTGAGCTGAAGCAACAATCAAACATGCATTTGGACATGCAAACAAGCCTGTTCAAGAAAACGATTCACTGATTCATTTTATATTTTTTTATTGCAAATTATTCAGTGAAATGCTGTTGTCCATTACCCAATGTGGTAACACTTTACTAAAAGGTCCTATTAGTTTCCCTATTATTTTTCTAATAATACAATTCGTGCAGTGTAATATAGCTGGTAAAATGTCTGCAAAATTTAAAAAATAAAAGTGCATGACAAATTAAGTTATTGGGCCCTACCATATATCTGGCGCAATGCGATGTCAGGCACAATGCAAGTGTTTTTAGCTAGTTTCAGCCCGACGTAGTTATCATTTTCACGTCCAGCGTCATTTTGTTTAAATAGCAAATGCACTCGCACCCATGTTGGGTCTGGTCTGAAAAATGAGGCGTGTTCAGGCGCATTGTTGGCGTGTTGCTATTTTGAGGCAACTGAAAACAACTGAGCCATTAACCAACAAAAACCTGGTCTAAAGTCAATAGCGTAGTATGTTTTTTTGTTATTTAAAGGGTGCGTTAGTAATATGCGCCTATTGGCGAGTGCATAACGTGCGTACACTCTGCTTATTATACACACAGGGATGCGCAGCAGCGCACAAACATTTTTAAATATTACAAATAAAAGGACTCCTCTCTGGAGAAACAATGACCTCTCTGGTCTTTCCACTCGCAAATTCCGCCATGTAAATAGTGAATCCGCCATGGTGCAAGCGCAACTGGCTTTTAAAGGGAATGGAAGATGAGACTCTGGTTGGTTTATTGCACATTACACCCAAAACACACCCATGACTCATTAAGAGATTAGGTACAACCCTTTTGGAGCATGCGCCTGGTGCACCGACTGTTTTTTCCGTCGTTAAACTAGCAAAAGGGGATTCGGACCTGCACCACGCACTTCAGACCATGCGCTCAGATCATTAAAATAGGACCCAACATTTCTTAAAAGAAAGAATTGTTTCTGAACTGCCAAATGAGACATCAGCAATTCCAGATTCACTTCCTGTTACATTTACAATTGCAATGCATATTATGAGAAAATCAAAGTGTTTTTTGACCTTGGATGCCAATAATCCTATTATAGGACACTTCAAAACAAAAGTAGGAACCTTTAAAATAGCATTAGCGTTAGAGCGTTAAAGGTGAAGTATGTAGTGGCATCTAATGGAATTACAAAAATAAACAATCCTTACAATTACAAATGCACCTTTTGTGCTTGTGTAGGCATGTTTGAACAGGTAAAATTATACTTAAAAAAAATAAAAATAAAAGGTCCAACATATTAGGACTTTTTCATACACTTTTAGCTATGTTGCTATGTGTCATGAGTAAGCTAGCAGACTGAGTAGACTAAACTAACAATCTGTCTAGAGTGAACGCCAGTGTCTCGCTTATTATAAACCCATCCAACGTATCTGCGCCAGGAACATTTTTTGACATGACGAGGCACAACTGTTTGAGACTGTTTTGAATCTACATCTATAATTTGTCTTTCTGAACGGTTGCATGATGATCTTGCATTGAAGTAACTGTAATGTTATCATTAGTTAATAAAAGTTCATGTTAGCCTGTGTATATTAAATATTATTGAAAACACTTTACAATAAGGTTTCATTAGTTAACTACTGAATTAACACGAATTAAGAATGAACAAGACTTCTACAGCATTTATTAATCTACATTATTGTTAATTTCAACATTTTCACATACATTATTAAAATCAAAACTTGTGTTTGTTAACATTAGTTAATGCCCTGTGAACTAACATGAACAAACAATGAACTCTTTAGAAGTATTTTTATTGTTAGTTCATGTTAACTATAATGTTGTTAACTAATGTTAAGTTTATTGTAAACTTTTTAAAAAAATCTGCTATATAAATTAAGGTGCTTCTACTTTAATTAGCAAACTAATTTAGGATCTTTTAGTGAATCAAAAGATGAAACAAAACCGTAATATAAACACTTATGTAATAATACACTGTCCCAATAGCTTCAGTGTAGTTTTGTTTTGTAGCCAACTACATTTTCAAAACATTTTGAGCTTGACTGTAGTTAAATCATGAGTAGCTTCCCCAACACTGGATAGCAGTAAGTATTTTAACATCAAAATCTGTCTCTGCTATGCAACATGCCATCAAACGACACTGGCAAAGTCAATTTGTGATTTCTGATTTGAAAGTCTCCAAACTGGAAATTTGATCCAAGTCGGAAATTCTAGTTCTCTCAATTGAATGGAACACAACATTAATATTTATGAAGTCCAGTAACTCCAAGACGGATTACTTCTTCCTCTTCCTGCTTTTCAACAAATAGGGATTTGTTGCCAATACCAATTTATACCTCTTTTCTGACAGGATAGTATATGGGGCTTCACATATTGAAAGCAACCTCTCTACAGACCTCCTGGCCTTACATCCATCTCATGGGACCTGTTAGGAAATAGATGGCTCATCCACCTGGTTTCATTGATCTGTGCATTTGTGTTTTTCTGTTTGTGTGTGTCTATATTGGGGTGTCGGGTCAGGGGTTCATCTGCTGCGAACACTATAATAACACAATCGCTCTGAGTGCCAGGCTATTTGGATGAAAGCTATTTTTTCTCTCTGAAGTGGTGACTCACACTCGAGGGCTTAACTGCCAATTTTACAGCGAAAGTTCATATTGACCACAGAAGTAAAGCTACAAAAAGGACAAAAATACACAAAAAATAAATAAATATAAAAATAGTCAATGTTGCACACGCAATGCTTCGATTTTCATGTTGATGCATGGAAATGAACTGTGTAAAGATTCTTCTAAATTTCTTCTTTTGTGTTTCAGAGAAAAGAATAAGAGGTCTACAGGTTTAGGGTGAATAAATGATCACAGAATCTTAATTTTTGGGTAAACTATCTCAGCGTTCAAAAGTCTGGGGTTGGTAAGATATTTTGATAGAAGTCTCTTATGCTCACCAAGGCTGCATTTATTTGATTTATGAATACATTTGAAAAGATAATGAAATATTATTACAATTTAACATAACAGTTTGCTATTTTAAAATGTAATTTATTCCTCTGATGATAAAGCTGAATTTTCAGCATCATTACTCCAGTCTTCAGTGTCACATGATCCTTCAGAAATCATTCTAATATGCTGATTTGGTGCTCAAGAAACATTTCTTATTTATCAATGTTGAAAACAGTTGTGCTGCTTAATATTTCTGTGGAAACTGTAATAGAGGGTATGCATCGACGTCACTTTCCCACCAGAACACGCCCCCTCAGCCAGGACTGAGTGGCAGAAGAGCTGCTGCATGAATGGATTTAACAGGGGAAAACGCGAGTAAAACAAACGGTTATCATTTTAAACTAAAGCTTGGACTCGATATAGTGTTCCTTACAACGTACCAAAGATCCAGTGATCCATGGATATTGACATGCAGCCAAGAATCGTGTTTTCCTGACATTTATATGAGCCTGATTTCGATAACTGTCAGTCATCACAATTTTGAGAGTGAATCCCGCATTTATATGCGGATGGACCTATGTATTGAAGCGTGTATGTGGTCGTTTGTCAAGAATGGAAAACAAAAGTTTTATTCAAATTATGAATATATTATAGGCCTATTAATACTTTTTTAATACCGCCTAGACAGTGTGCAAAGAGCACTCCCTTTATAATCACTAAAAGCTGTCACTCATTCAATGAACGCGATCTAACAAAGTTCCGTTATATATTACTCAGTGAAGCTGACAACACAATGAATCTCTTATTTACATAATGTCTACACTTTATTTGAGAGGATTTGCGAGCGTGCAGAACTGGACAAAAACTCAAGCAGTGAGTGGATTCTAACTTCAACACTAGTGATTGGCCATTGCGTTCAAGAAATCAACAAACATGTCTGTGATTGGCTACATTACTCACCGGAGCGAAAACACGTTGGGAATTGAATCATTTGAGCGCAAATACAGATATGCACTGGATCTTTTTTGCTAATAATATGCTATTATTACGAAGAAAACAGATCCTAGACCAGCAGTTATGGGCAGCTTTTCCCTCTAAAAGCAATCAGTAGCAGAAGCAGCAGACGGCAGTGGTTTGAGTGAGAAAATTACATGCTATCATCAAGTACGTCTCCCTTGGTCCTGGTTTTGTGTGTTTTTCGTGGCATTCACGCTGAAAACCAATGCGGTCTCTCAGTCTTTTTGCCACTCACTGGGCATAACCGCAGTCACTCAGTCACTCAGAGGGGATGTCAGTGCATACCCTCTATACATTTTTTCAGGATTCTTTGATGAATAGAAAATTCAAATGAAATTTGAATCGTTTATAACAAATTAAATGTCTTTACTGTCACTTTTTATCAAAATAATGCCTCTGTAGAATAAAAGTATTAATTTCTTTCAAATCTTACTGACCCCAAACATTTGAAAAGTAGTAATATGAGTTATCATATATATGCCATGATAAATGCAGCTGCTTTCATGTTTGTGGACCCCCATATCAGCACTGGAGCATTGTAAACACCGCTTTCTGCCAAACTGCCATGCAGAAATCCATCTCACATCACACTTCTGAACAGACATATGGCCTGAAGATAAAACATCCAACACTTTCTCCAATTCTCTCTCTCTCTCCACAGAGCGTATCTGGATCACCCTCAATCCCATCATGAATCTAAAGGCTGGGCACAAAGCGAACTGCCAGCTTGAAAAGAGCTTAAAACTTTCTCTAACCCCACATAATAATGATATTGTGGCAAAAACAAACAAGGCAATAAAATGAGGATATCTGGGCATATTATTCAACAGGAGAATAGGGAGAAAAATCACACGCACTTCACAGTGGACTAATAATTATTTTTTTCATCTTTCACGCACAAACACATTTGACGGCAGTGCTAAAATGAAAGCAGGTAGAGGTAAAACCAGCTGGACACTTTAGAAAGAATGTACAAACAGATTATGTTTTATCAATCAACAAGCCATCAGGTTTATGGGGTGGCTGTTGGATATTGCCCTATTGGATATTCTAACCACTGACCTTGCCTATAATTCAAACCATCACAGAAACATTTTTTGCATACTCATGAATGCATTATGAAGTTTACTAAGCTGCTTTCCTCATGGGCCACATTGGCTGCTGCTCACAATGTAAGTAAAACTTGATACAAAAGACTAAAAGCAACAAAGAAACACCTAAATATTTGGATCGAGAAAATCTAAATTAACATGTCAAAGAGCTGTGGAATTTCATGCATGAAATATGAGAGAAAGATAGACTAAGGGAGTGTGAAATACTCTCAACGAATGAAGGAAAAAATGCAATAAAAATGGATAAAATGAATGGATGTTGGTAATATAGGCATACATTGTACCTTCAGTCCTCCACACTCTGCTGCAGATCCTCTGTCCACACCCGTAATGTAGATACCCAGAGAGTATTCAGCCCCTCCGCGGATCATGAGACCCAGAGAACGGCCGTCATCCAGCACCAAATTTACCTGTGAAGAGGAAGGCATTTTCTGATTGATGGCTAAATCACTTAAAATGCATTTAACATGATTTTGCATTTAGAACAATATCAACTACAGTTCAAAAGTTTGGAGTCTGTATGATTTTATTTAAAGGAAGAAATTAATACTTTTATTCAGCAAGAATGCAATGAATTGATTAAAATTTTCAGTAAAGACATTTATAATGTTTCAGAATATTTCCATATATATACAGTGGTAAGAAAAATATGTGGACCCCTTAGAATGAGCTGGTTTTCTGCAGTAATTTGCCATAAAATGTGATCTGATCAATAGAAAACAGACAATCACAATGTGCTTAAGTTGATAACACACAAACAATTCTAATTTCTTGTGCCTTTATTGAACACACCATTAAAGATTCAGAGTGCTGGAGGAAAAAGTAAGTGAATCTATAGACTAATTACTTCAACGAAAGCTAATTGGAGTCAGTAGCTTGTGCACCTGGAGTCCAATTAATGAAATGAGTTTGAAGGTGTTGTTTAGAGCTGCTTTATTTGATAAAAGAAACTCAAACATTTTAATATTGCTGTTCATATAAGCTGTAAACCATGCCTTGCAAAAAGGAGCTCTATGAAGACATACAATCTAGAGTAGGAAAGAATTACAAAGCAATCTCAAAGTGTTTAGGCATGGTTTTCATTGGCTGTGTTCGCCCCCTACACCCTCATTCACTGTTCCCTATTAGTCCACTAATATAGTTCATTTGAGGGAGTGAATGAAAGCAATGAATTTGGACACTGAGTGCGCCGGAAGGTCTGCCTCTTTTGCATAGCTTGTGCTTGCTGTTTAATAATCATTATATATACACCGATCAGGCATAACATTACGACCACTGACAGGTGAAGTGAATAACACTGATTATCTCTTCATCACGGCACCTGTTAGTGGGTGGGATATATTAGACAGCAAGTCTAATAAACCCAGAAGAAGCAGGAAAAATGAGCAAGCGTAAGGATTTGAGCAAGTTTGACAAGGGCCAAATTGTGATGGTTAGACGACTGGGTCAGAGCATCTCCAAAACTGCAGCTCTTGTGGGGTTTTCCCAGTCTGCAGTGAAGTCAAACTCAACAGTGGTGAACCGGGGAGTCAAGGCTCAGTGATGCATGTGGGGAGCGAAGGCTGGCCTGTGTGGTCTGATCAAACAGACGAGCTACTATAGCTCAAAATGCTCAAGAAGTTAATGCTGGTTCTGATAGAAAGGTGTCAGAATACACAGTGCATCGCAGTTTGTTGCGTATGGGGCTGCATAGCCGTTGACCAGTCAGGGTGCCCATGCTGACCGGCGACACATGATGCACGAGTATCTTGCATCATGTGTTGACTGTTCTTCTGTGACCACTGAGCAATGGAAGAAGGTGGCCTGGTCTGATGAATCACGTATTCTTTTACATCACATGGATGGCTGGTTGTGTGTGCATCACTTACCTGGGGATTGAATGTGTACTCGATAGAGTCCACTATGATTTTGGACACCACTATGATTTTGGCTGTCCCCTCAAATAGTGCCCTTTTTAAGGGTATAGGGGGTGATTTCGGACACAGCTATTGTTTTGTTGATTTAATACACCTGTTCCTCATTTTTATCCTTGATTAGTTTTGTATATAATGCCTTCAATTTCATTCACTCATTGTCTGGTGTTAGTTGTGCTTATGTACACTGTTTCGTTTACCTTCATTTGTGGATATCACTCTTTTTATTTTTTATTTAATAAAGTAACTGCTGCATTTAGATCCGCTTCGCCTGCCTCATCTTCAGCCTGAAACGTTACAGTCTATTTCTTTAAAATAAATGCACATGGTTTGACATTTTATCTACTGAAATAACAATCAGACATTTTGAAATGCATTACACAGGCTGCCTTACACACACAAACAAATCTCTGAAATGTGGCATTGACAATACAGCATGACAAGGAAATTAATATATTTCCCAACCACAATGTGTTGTTACAATTCACCCCTCAAACCTAAAGCTCCCATTACTGTGCCTTACAACTATAATTCTTGACTCTAACAACCCATGCGCCTTAGCAAACGGCAGATCTGCTGAACAAGCAGATGGACTAATGTGACTCCCACGACCTCTTCACAAAAGCAACAATAGTGCTGTGATTAGAATGCATCATAGAATCCCGGTATAGCCAATCAAACGAGGTCACCGAAGTGCCTGTGCACTCTGGGAGATCAATGCAGCAGCGCGTCATCTCTTCCAAACACCAGCACACACCAAAAGCATCTGTCTCTCACTAGCACGCTGCTTAAAGGTTATTACTAGCCATCCCTGAAAGGTCAAAGTGGCGTAGGGCCAGACTGCGTTTTGTTTGTGTCATTGTTCATAATGCCACACATTTATAAATGTCTCTCCCATGAATGGCTCCTTATATTTATTTTTTATTCTTCTTTAGAAGCGTGCTAGAGGCTAAATAGATTTTGGCTTCCAACAGAGCTTTCTACGCAACTTTTGTTTCAGTACCCAGGAATTTGTCAGAATTACCCTGCAAATTGCTTCACCGCGATGTGAGACTTTACAAGCAGGGTAGTAAATCAGGGCGGACCGATGGAAATTTCTGCTGCGCTGTGCAGTACTGATGAAGCCGGCGTGCCACGCTAGCGCTATATCGCTTCCAATGGCCACAGGGCCCGAGAATGAGCGTACACTCTCCAGTAGCCTTGGCAGATTTACACCTGGATGAACAGCTCATAAAAGTCTCCCTATAATCACATTTAACAAATTCTGGCATACAGGTGAGAGTATAAGAAAATATAAGGGTGAGAAATAGTGCTAGGGCAAATTTGGGGAGTGGACAAAAAAGGTTCTTGCATTTAAAATGAGCCAAAACGGACAATGTTCAGTGACTGATTGCTTAATTTGTCCGACTAACAGTGTGTGTTCACAGTTCCTTAGGCAAATAATGATGTGCAAACAAAACAATTTTTTTTCCCTCACACTTCATTGATTTATATATTTAATTCAGTGTTTAAAATTCATAACAGGGCACCTGCATCCAACTGCAGACATCTTAGTTTTGTTCAGGTCTGATGGAGACTGAGTAACTGTGGAAAAGACTCTTGTATTTGCTGCCTCCTAATGTTTCATACATATTCAATAATTGTCTGATAAAAAGACACCTAGCCCAAAACACTAATCCACCGTTTGGATTTGCCCCTAATAGACGGTATTGTTCTAAATGGAAATGCATTGGCGTAAAGGGTTTATCAGCAGAGTACACATTGTGTATGTTTACCAGAAAGACTTCTGTAAAATGCAAATTGAACACACACACACACACACACACACACACACACAAATTCACTCAAAAATTTTTTTTTTAACTCAATCAAATCAAAGTAGCACAAAACGTTTATCAGAAGTACCAAATAACATCCCACGTGAACCAAATCAGGGATAATTTATAAATCCCCGTCTTAAAGCGCTACTGCCCATTAGCTAGCGAAGATGATCACAGATAGTTTAGCCCAGAGATATGCATGTGTGACAGCAGATAAATGATGACTTGTAGAAAAGGGCAGCGGTCCAATGGCACTTCAGCGTCATTGTGATTGTCATCAGCTGGCACAAATAAGATAAAGAGCTTTGGTTTACAGAAATAATAGCATAAACAGCGTTTCGAGAAAGACAAGGCAAATTCTTCATTCGCTCCTCTCTTACGCACCAGTGAAAACTCATTTCTGCACTCAACCTATACAGGAGCAGAGCACTTTAAAATGACATCCATTTATTGAAGCTGCTGAGCTGTAAACAACACAGCTTTAACATTGAGTTTTTGAAGGCTCTTGCACATGCAAATGATCAGAAGTTCTCCATCCATACTGTATTTGAACAACTATGTAACTGTCGCCCACACCTTTTTTTTTAATCTGTTTGTTTGTTCTTCAGGGACAACACTACTTTATGAAGAAGAAACTTTCAGCTAACAAACTGGTTAAATATAGACAAATACACTGCTGTTCAAAGGTTTGGGGTGAGTATTTTTTGTGTGTGTGTGTCGGACATATTCACACAAAACTATGACAAAAATGGTGAGTATCCTAGTAAACAGTCAGTTATGTCTTAAGTGAATGTAAACAATTGACAAATCAACCGCATGTGTAAGGACTGGTTCACACAGAACACATTTATTTTTTGTTAAAAGTGTGAGATGCAGGGCAGTGGAACAAATAAAAGCGCAAGGTGCAATTATGCAAAAAAAAAAAATATGTATAAGGTGTTTGAACAGATGTGTCTGTGGTGTGTGAGAATAACCAGCCTATAATGGTAAAAATTCACTCCCAAATTTTTTTATTATTCCCATAAATCAAAAGCAGTCTATTACGCGCTGATTTCAGATAAAAAATTGCACATGAACGCCCTTTGAAGTGAGATTGTCCTGCTTTGTTGTTGCCATTATGCAGGAGCATGAGCGGATCTGTGGGGTATTTTGAGCTAAACAAACACACTACATAAGAAACTATACTTCAGAGTTATTTCACTACTTGTACAAACCCGATTCCAAAAAAAGTTGGGACACTACAAATTGTGAATAAAAAAAGAATGCAATAATTTACAAATCTCATAAACTTATATTTTATTCACAACAGAATACAGATAACATTATCAAATGTTGAAAGTGAGACATTTTGATATGGCATGCCAAATATTGGCTCATTTTGGATTTCATGAGAGCCACACATTCCAAAAAAGTTGAGACGGGTAGCAATAAGAGGCCGGAAAAGTTAAATGTACATATAAGGAACAGCTGGAGGACCAATTTGCTACTTATTAGGTCAATTGGCAACATGATTGGGTATAAAAAGAGCCTCTCAGAGTGGCAGTGTCTCTCAGAAGTCAAGATGGGCAGAGGATCACCAATTCCCCCAATGCTGCAGCCAAAAATAGTGGAGCAATATCAGAAAGGAGTTTCTCAGAGAAACATTGCAAAGAGTTTGAAGTTCTCATCATCTACAGTGCATAATATCATCCAAAGATTCAGAGAATCTGGAACAATATCTCTGCGTAAGGGTCAAGGCCGGAAAACCATACTGGATGCCCGTGATCTTCGGGCCCTTAGACGGCACTGCATCACATACAGGAATGCTACTGTAATGGAAATCACAACATGGGCTCAGGAATACTTCCAGAAAACATTGTCGGTGAACACAATCCACCGTGCCATTCGCCGTTGCCGGCTAAAACTCTATAGGTCAAAAAAGAAGCCATATCTAAACATGATCCAGAAGCGCAGGCGTTTTCTCTGGGCCAAGGCTCATTTAAAATGGACTGTGGCAAAGTGGAAAACTGTTCTGTGGTCAGACCAATCAAAATTTGAAGTTCTTTTTGGAAAACTGGGACGCCATGTCATCCGGACTAAAGAGGACAAGGACAACCCAAGTTGTTCTCAGCGCTCAGTTCAGAAGCCTGCATCTCTGATGGTATGGGGTTGCATGAGTGCGTGTGGCATGGGCAGCTTACACATCTGGAAAGGCACCATCAATGCTGAAAGGTATATCCAAGTTCTAGAACAACATATGCTCCCATCCAGACGTCGTCTCTTTCAGGGAAGACCTTGCATTTTCCAACATGACAATGCCAGACCACATACTGCATCAATTACAACATCATGGCTGCGTAGAAGAAGGATCCGGGTACTGAAATGGCCAGCCTGCAGTCCAGATCTTTCACCCATAGAAAACATTTGGCGCATCATAAAGAGGAAGATGCGACAAAGAAGACCTAAGACAGTTGAGCAACTAGAAGCCTGTATTAGACAAGAATGGGACAACATTCCTATTCCTAAACTTGATCAACTTGTCTCCTCAGTCCCCAGACGTTTGCAGACTGTTATAAAAAGAAGAGGGGATGCCACACAGTGGGAAACATGGCCTTGTCCCAACTTTTTTGAGATGTGTTGATGCCATGAAATTTAAAAATCAACTTATTTTCCCCTTAAAATGATACATTTTCTCAGTTTAAACTTTTGATATGTCATCTATGATGTTTTTTGAATAAAATATTGAAATTTGAAACTTCCACATCATTGCATTCTGTTTTTATTCACAATTTGTACAGTGTCCCAACTTTTTTGGAATCAGGTTTGTAAAAAGGCAAAATTTTTAGGATGCTGTGTTATGTGCGAGACGCTGTAAAAGACGCGAGACGTGAGCGCAACTATTAAAGACATCCATCTTAGGCATTTACACTGATAAACAATGGAAAAGTAGTACAGTGGAATGGAAAAACAGTATACTGGATCTGTGAATTAGGTCTTAAAGTGACAGCATCCTAATATTCTTGCTGCTGCCTGTGCTTTTAACGTTAACCAAACAACAAGACAAAGAAAAAAGAATTGCTGAATAGCTTTTGTTAGTTAGGTTCGTTTATTAAGGTTACATGGGTCCAAAACACCGGAAACTAGGCCTATTTTATTTGATTTATTTATAACTTTTTTTTGTGGTGGCGCCAGTGAAAATTTTGCCAGGGCAGGTAAAAATCTAAACCACTGTCCCGACCGAGCCGGTAGAAAAAATCCTTAGTGTTGAGCTCTGAAAATATCATATAGATCCCAAACTTTTAAACAGTAGAGTATATTATCTTAATTGAAATAAGTGATATCCTCATTACATGATAAGCATTATGTAAACACATTAAACTGATTGCTCTAACTTGATTAAGGCATGCTGTAAATGTGAGCTTTCACCTTCTTCTCATCGCCATCCTGCAGAAGTTGCATGTGACTGCGGCCCTGACTGTTAGACCTGCGCAGAGTGGCGCTGCGATGCTCAGCCAGCAGGTCAGGGGGTGGGGACACACTGCGCCCCTGTGGATCCACCCAGGTGTAGACATGATTTGTGACATAACCACCTGGGATACGGCCCACAGAACGCACAGACATGGAGAGCTTTTTGCTGCCCTTCAGAACCTGTAAGTGAGAGAGAGAGAGAGAGAGAGAGAGAGAGAGAGAGAGAGAGAGAGAGAGAGAGACAGTAACAGAGAGATGAAGAGGTACAATCAGTCCAGCGTGTCTGCTAAGCGATAAAAGGCAGAGGCAGTTACGGGAATGTCAAGATATTCATGTGAAAATGCTAACATTTCCACTCCATATGATAAAGAGCTCCATCAATACTCAAGCTGCACACAACAAATAGTGTTGAAGAAGCGACCTGGAAACCGACGCTTACCAAGCTACACATCATTTTAAAGCACTACAAGTTACTAACAAAAACAGCTAAATACATATATTGAAGCTATTTAAGGAGGAAATATCTTTAAAAATAATAAATAAATAAATAAATAAATAAATAAATAAATAAATAAATAAATAATATCCGATCCGACGATATAAGAATGAGATCAGTATTTATCTGGCACAAAACAAACAAAAAGACTTTTAACTTGCAAACGTAAACAGATTTTTATTCATCCCAGTGAATTCACCAATATGACTCAGATTCAAATAGGGTTCAGATTCATTGAATAATATACACTACAAAGGCAACTAATAACTCAAAAACACCTAATTAATCTAAAACCTAATGATGAACAGGAGAATCTAACTAAATATTTTACAGTCCAGTTCCCCATGTACATACTATGTACTTATTATAGTAATTCTAATAACTGGGTAATAACTAGGTACTAACCCTGAACCTTCCCCGAAACCTAACTTTAATCCATGTAGTTACCTTACATTACTAAGTATTTTCTTATGTAAGTAGTACATAAGTACACGTAAGTGCACATACTGTAAAATAAAACGCAATCAAATATTCTGTAAAATGAGATGAATTGGTAAATCATTTTAAAAGTAGTTCACTTTCATGAATCATTTGAACGAACTAAAACGAATCAGACTTTCCAATGCTACATACTATGGAAGCTTGTTTCTGCCACAGAATAATAAATAAAAAGGTAATTGTAACTTTTTATCTCACAATTCTGACTGTTTTTGTTGTCTTGATCACTTGCTTTCCCTGGGAATCGAACCCATGACCTTGGCGTTGCTAGCGCCACGCTCTTATTGTTTGAGCTACAGGAAAGCAATATCCCTCGCAATTGCGACTTTATATCTCACTGAGATAAATAAAGAGTTATTGCATGATATAAAGTTGCAATTGCGTGTTTTTATAACACACACTTGCGACTTTATATCACAAAATTCTGACTTTATAACACGCAATTGCGAGTTTATATCTAGCAATTCTGAGAAAAAAGTCAGAATGGCGAGAATTGCAATTGTGAGATAAAAAGCTGCAATTATCTTTTAAAATGTTTTATTCTGTGGCGGAAACAAGTTTCCATAGCATACACCTGCTACTGGTTAGAAAAAATTATATTTTTCAGTAGTTCAGCTGTTTTAAAAAAATAACATAGCTAAGTAACAAATAACAAATGCACGCCTTGCTCTGTTCTGTGATGCATAGTCGTGACGTCACATAATACGCAATTACATTGAAAAAATTACGGTTAAAAAAGGTAGGGTAGGGGGCGAAAAACTCCATCTCATCTTCTCCTCGAAGTTCAAAATCGTCCGACATCATTGTTTGATCTTTTAACTCGTTTGAATTAGTATGTGCACGTTCAACTTGTAAACACTGACTCGCTACGTCCGCCTACTTCAAGCGTGACCTTTTCAACTCAATTGCGTATTACGTGACGTCACAAACGCGCATCACAGAACAGAGCAAAACGAGCATTTGTGCTTATAAAACGTCAACTTTGTTACATTTTTTTTATGACCAATCGTTTCGCTAGATAAGACCCTTATTCATCGTCTGGTATCGTTTAAAGCTGCACTGAAACTGTCATTTGGACCTTGAACCGTTTGGAGACCATTGAAGTCCATTATATGGAGAAAAATCCTGGAATGTTTTCATCAAAAACTTAATTTCTTTTCAACTGAAGAAAGAAAAACATGGACATCTCGGATGACATGGGGGTGAGTAAATTATCAGCAAAAATTTATTTAAAAGTGAACTAATCCTTTAAGTTAGTCCCTAACACTGCTAAAACACATGGGCAGATCTCTTTTCAGAGACACACAATACAGAGGAACATAGTGCGGAGATGAAAGTCCCAGTGGTGTTTGCCTCATTGGTCTCTGATGGTCTGCTATGCTCACTATCACTCCACAGATCAAGTCTAGTGCAACTGGCACTGCGGGACGCCACAAATTCAGCTGAGTGTGAAATGACACCATTATCTCCTACCACACACACACACACACACACACACACACACACACACACACACACAAAGATACACTAAGCTGGCATTAAACACACACATCCCAATGCAACAACTTATAATTGGGCTGAACTCAAAGAACTTCCTGTTCTCAGGGTGGCCTCACAGTATCTACTTCCCATGCAGCTCAGACTCCCTCACAATACACTTCAGAAACGGTTAGGAAGTTTGTGTCCGCAGGCATGCTCTGTTGCGTATCTCTGACCTAGTTCTTCTGAATGTTTATTGAGTTGCAAAATACAGTGGTCCAAATTTGAAGTGTAACAAAATAAAACTGCTTATTCGTGAGTCACTCTCTCCGTTGAAAATAAACACCAGTGGTGCTTCGTTAATCCCCAGAAATGTTTCAAAGCCCAAAATTTGGATTTATTTAGGAGTTAATCTGGTCCGTAAACATCTGGTTTCCTTTCTTTCCGGGGCTGGGATTTGCCTGGGTTGTTTAAGCAAATGACAATTTGTTTATTTGGGATAGAGGAATGCAGAGCGAAGACAAATAAAATGCAGACACATTTGGAATTAACAGACAATGTAAAAAAATATATGAGAAAGTGAAAAGATGAAAGAATACAAATTCCTTGACGGGATATAGTCACCAAAAAATTAAAATGCTGTTCTCTCAGCCTCATGTTGTTCCAAATCTGTATGACCAAGCCTTTCTTATGTGGAACACAAAAAGAGAAATATTAAAGAACTGTACTGGATGCTGTTTTCCATGAAATCATAATGAATGCCGACTAACCCTTTCAAGCTTTTTACATGAACTAAACGGCCCTGTTCCAAATGGAACCCAAGCCCTCGCGACCTTCCTTTGAGTCCACACTTTCATGAGCACCCTTCTTAGGGCGTTTTCACACCTTTTCCCAGCAACTGTTTTGGTGCGGATGCAAGCGTGATTGCCGTGTTCACATATGCCTAAACGAACCGAACCAAAGGGAGAAAACGCACAAGGTTCCAAAACAAACGCTCAGGTGTGAAAGCACCCTTAAACCTAAAATGACAAATGACCACGATACAGCCTTATGGACTTAACGGATTGTGCACACGGTGGCCATTCCAAGATAACAAGACCACAAGTGCACATGAAGAGTGCCATTTGGGGCAGGGCCAACATCAACTTATCAAACATGTATCGTAATAGTCAATATTCAAAAGTTTGATGATGTCGAAATAATTTTTTCTCTTATGCGTACCAAGGCTGCATTTATTTGATCAAAAATAGAGTAAAAATAGTAATATTGTGAAGAATTATTACAATTATAACAACGCTGCAGCAATTACAGTCTTCAGTGTCACATGATCCTTCAGAAATCATTCTAATATGCTGATTTGGTGCTCAAGAAACTTTTATTATTATTATCAATGTTGAAAACAGTTGTGTTGCTTAATATTTTTGTGGAAACCTTTGGAGGATACATTTCTATCAGAATTCTTTGATGAATAGAAAGTAAAAAAATTAAAAATAAATAAATGTAACTTTTCATCAATTTGTGTGTCCTTGCAATATAAAAGTTTTTTTTTTTTTAAATGTACTGACCCCAAATTTTTAATGTATATTATATTATATTATATTATATTATATTATATTAGATGCTTTTGATTCCTTCTTAATGCTTGAAAGCTTTATTAATTGTAAGTGCATGAAAAACAACAACAACAACAACAACAACAACAACAACAACTAGTACATTCTTTAAAATGCTTCCTTTTATATTCCACAGAAGAAATAAAGTGATACGGAACAACATGAGGGTGAGTAAATGATTTTCCTTTTTGGGTGAACTACTCCTTTAAGAGACTACAGGAGAAGATAAAAACCCCAGCTTTGTCCCTGCTGTGAATACTAACAAATAAAAGATGGCCTGGCAGCGAGATTCTTAATGCACCATCGCTGCTCTAAAGTGCTGACTGTGACACTGTCTGATGGAGTGTGTCAACAAATGAGTGGAGTAACGGAATACTGTTGGATGAGGGAGAGAGAGATGGAGGGATGGATGGAGAAAGACAGCAAGCAGGCAGCTTATCATATATGATATGATACAATGTCACCTTAGGAAAGCCAATAATGCCAATAATGTGAAAAAATGCATTAATAGCCCCAAGCAAGAGCAGAAGGACATAATTAAAGTTTTCAAGCTGCTGACAGAGAAGCGAAATGTTGGATTTAACTCATCTAGACTTTTTGCAACATTTGCAAGACATTTTACTTTCATAATGTGACATTTCAGAAGGTGGAGCAACACAATACAACAAGGAACTTGCATTAAGAATTGATGTTGTAGGCATAAAATGGATGTTGTGATAGTCTTTTCATCCCTATTGTGACATATATCCGCGGTAAAATGGCTTCTCATACAATAACAAATGTAGGCCAACGGGAATTGATTGCATAATTGGATCACTGTGGTTTGCTATTTCTTCAGATAAATAATTTATAATAAATACTGCAATACTGCATAAAAAAAATCATGTTGACTTTAAAGGCCATGAACACTTAAAGCTAATTGCTCCAAGTACTTTCAGATCTGAGCCTGATGGCCCTACCAATTCACATGAAACCCAGCGCGCACACACTGAGCTGCCAGGCATTCTGTTTATTTACTGTCATTTCCAATGGGACCGATAAAGCATTCGCGAGCAGAATGAGAAATCAAGTCGTAAATGCCGAATGTTTGAGCATGTGACGCTCAGTGTGCACTGACCAGCTGGCACGGATACTGAAGCAAACAGAAAATGCATACATAAACAGACGATCTGCGATTGTTGCTTGGAATTAGCATAACAAAAAGGGGCCAATTAGATGATCACAAAGGGTAATTGGGTCTGGTTAGCAGTGCCGTGTGCTCAGAATGCGTTTATGAGATTACGCAGACGAGCTTGGAAGGGGCGCAGGACACATCTGCATGTGATTGAGCGATTCTGGATGAAAACCAGGAGGACAATGAATCTAAAATATTTAAGAATCAATATGGTACAATTAGATGGATCCGAGTCAGTTCTTGTGCTCACATATAGCGTGTTTTGCGTAGGTGTGTTCATTTTTTTCAAGCAACTAGTTGTGTAGGTGTTCATTTGTCATCCCAACAGATATACAGCTCTTTCATACAGAAGTGAGTTATGATCTTTGAACAAAAAGAATACTCATCAAGGCTGCAATTATTTGATTAAAATACAGTAAAATATTAGTAAAATTGTGAAATATTATTACATTTTAAAATAACTGTTTTCAATCTGAATATGTTTAAAATGTAATTTATTTTTGTGATGGCAAAGCTGGATTTTCAGCAACCAATAATCCAGTCTTTAGTGTCACATGATCCTTCTGAAAATCATTCTAAAATATGCTAAACATTGAAAACAGCTTAATAATTTTGTGCAAACCATGATCATTTTCTTCACTATTAGCATTATAGAAATCTTTTGTAACATTGTTTTTACTGTCACTTCTGAACTGAATAAAATTATTAATTTCTTTGAAGAAAAAATCTTGACCCTAAACTTTTGAAAGATTTATTTCTTTTGAAGAATTTTCATTCTTGAAGATTCATTTCAAGTAACTCTTGTCATACGTTTCTCCTATAGAAAAAAGGTAGATTTACATTTTATAAAACTAATATGAATAACATAGCTGGGATAATTGGGTTTCAAAAGAATTTGATGAGACAAGTTACAATCTTTAATTTTTGATTGCAGATTTGACACGTGAGATTGCTAGAATGTTTCTAAGGACAGTTCTTAGAGTCTTCCTAAAAGCTTTCATTAGCTCTCCATTTAATTTCCTTTTCAAAAATGTTTTTCATACTACTTATCTCAGAGTTAAGGTCACTTTTAACCCTGGGTTAAGCAAAGTTTCATATTCAAAAGGCTTTGTTTCACAGACAGGGCTTAGATTAAGACAAATTAAATTAGGATATTTAAGTAGCTTTTATAAGCGTCCCTTAGAACATGTCCTTTCAGTTAAAACATGCATTTTAGTCTGGGACTATAGGCTTAAGCCTCGTCTGTGAAACTGGCTTTTCACACTGTACTTAACCCTGGGTTGCCATTATTCTAAACCCTGATTTTAACCCCAGGTAGAAGAACGTTTCACAATTGTAATTTAGAAGCGGAGTGGTTTAGCACCACTTTTGCGGTGCCAATCTTGAGCAGTGTGAAATGTGTGCGGTGTTAGAATGTTAAGGCTATGTGCTTAGCAACCAGCAGCCAATTGCATACCTTATATTGACATGTTTTGGACAGTCACGGAAACGCTGATGTGTCGTTTGAGCGCTTGAAGAGGAAAATGTCAAATCGATGGTTTTATTTTTACCTTAATAGTCTGAAAAAGTCCATTCAGGAAGAACTTGATAGTAAAGTAAGCAATATATAATACAAGGATGCACAATGCTAGAGGCTTAAATGTAAGCAGACTGCATACTGCATTCGTCCAATCAGTGCTGACATTAATATTAACCCAGGGTTTAGGTAAGTACAGTGTAAAACGTCAGTTTATGAATATCCAGGATTAATTGCAGTGTGAAATGTGATAACCCAGGAATCCTTTCACCTGGGGTTTAGAATAATCCAGGTTTAAAGGTGCAGTAAGTAATATTGACAGTTAGCGGTTGAAATAGGTAGTGCAGTCCAAATTAAAAATATTGGTTATAAGTTATTTCCTCCGCTACCTCCTCCTCAGACTAGGTGCTCACACAGGTTGCCAAATTGAGTGCAATTGACAGTGGATTTGTCTTTCATTTATATTATTTCCTTTTACTGAAACACTAAAAAATAAAGATAAATATTGCCTGTTCTTCTCTCTGAGGAGAAGAACATGTTATCTGTATGTTTTGGAGAACTAGGTTGATTTCAGTTGACGCTCAACCAACTCCAACCTTGAAGAAACTGTGTATCTGTGTATGTGCGCTAGTATTCTGTGTTACAGATCAGTACTGGAGGTGTACAACGGGCATCCTAGGGAGATTGGCAGTATATTGTTCCGGACAAGCTGGCGCCTTCTCCCAACCTGGAAGGTGCCTAATTCCGGGGTGAAAGCATCAAACGCCTACAAACTCCTTGAGAGACTTGAAGCTGGCTTCTGCTGATGAAACTGCAAACTATTCTTCAGTAAAAATGTTCTCTAATTGATTGCACTTCTGACTCTTGTTCTTCATTCCTCACATCTGGCCTTGGGTCCTGAACTGTTATCCCCAACACAAAATACTATTGGGTTAATTATTATTATTGGGTTTTATGCTTTAGTGCAGTCAAAAAAATTACATACAGCACATTTAACTATTTCAAGTGTGAAAATCCCAACAACTGCCAGCAACAGACAATGAATCATAAACTAAACAATGCAACCTCATAGATCTTTAAACACTTTGTACAGCAGCAGAAACATTCATGTTGTTCTGTCTGAGTGGCCATTAAAAAGCCATTAAAAAAAAAAGTTAAAAAATGATGACAAACATGTTAACATATTAACTGGAGCATCTAAAACAAGTTGCATGCTTGCTGCAAGCTGTACTTCAGCCTAATGTTTTGAGCTTTGTAAATATTCAACTAAGCAGTGCAGGGGAAAGTACATTTTAAAAGGGATCTATTATGCCCCTTTTTACAAGATGTAATATAAGTCTCAGGTGTCCCCAGAATGTGTCTGTGAAGTTTAAGCTCAAAATACCCCACAGATCATTTATTATACATTGTTGTAAATGGCCATTTTTGAGTGGAAGGAAAACCATGCTGTTTAAGTGCATGTATCTTTAAATGCAAATTAACTGCTACTCCCCACCCCACTTTCCAAAAGAGGGCGGAGCCTTTACAGCTCATGCCTCCGATACACTGCCAAAAATTAAAACATATGTTTGGTTTTGATTATAATAATCTTTATCACGGTCATGCTTACATGACATTGCTGTTCTTCATCATCATGAAAGTTTATTATCTGTATGCATTTTAAAAAACGTCTCAGTCGAAACTTCTGATATATGGTTTTCTAAGCGCACACACCCGAAGCACGTGCACAGAAAGCTGGCTGTCAGACTGTGCGTCCTGTGAGTATTAAATTAAGTTCTTTTGCACGTTTGCGCTTAACCTCTCAAATACACAAAAGGTTATTTCAAACAAAGTTCACATAAACACAGTCGGTTATGTCTGTGAACGTAAACATCAAGTAAAGAAATCGCATGTGTATATTAGATCTGTGTATTAAAGTGAAAGCAGTGTAATATACAGTACCTACTGCTATATATGCTGTTAAAACAACAAGAGAAAAACTGAAAATCACTCACTGCTCTTGACTGAATAACTTTAGTAGCTTTAAATAAGAATACATTTCTTACTTGAATGCAGCTGTTAAATACTCTGGTTAGGAGATAAACATGGTGGACTGTGTACAGCTCACTCAGGGCGGGGTCTATGCTAATAGGGCAGAGTCCGTCAAGAGTCATGGGTGGGGTTGAAGCATTTGTGACGTCACAAAAATCTAGAATCTGCAAACGGCTTGTCCTTAAACATTGCTTATGATTTATGGGGATTAATCAAGAAGAGCTCTGGATTTTTACCATTATAAAGGTGGTTGTGTACACACACTGACAACACACATTTATGTTCATACACCGTGTAAAAGTGTATTTTGCTTAAGCTTAAAAGTAACGTTTCAATATTGTAATTCGATAATATGGCAAATTACATTTGTGTTCCTTTATTAAAGCGCTATGCTCAAATTGCAGGATTTTTACATTGGAAGTGTTTGCTATGACAAGTAGGCTATACCATAAAAAGATGATGTCTAGGAATAAATATTGTTACTAAAGAGGACCTATTTGTAAAATAAAAAAAAATAAAACAGTAAAAAATAAAAAGAAGAAGCACTAACGAGTCACAAAATGTGATTCTCTCTTTTTTTGCCTCCATACTGACCATCCACCTGTGACTGCTATGACTCATGATCCCTTAGGCTTACTGCATAAGCAAAATCTCATCTGCCAAAGCAATAACAAAACGATTTCTCATTTAGTCCCTTTAATGAGAGACTCTGAGATCAAACACAACAAAGTAGAATTTCAATAAAAGTTTGTCACTGAAGGATATTGAAATGCGTTTAAAATTAAGCAGTAAAGTGGCAGATTTTATCATAAATGTCAGCTGGAGAAGGACGTGTGTTTTAGGCAGTGAGGTCTGATATATTTTGACAGCTCTGGACAGCACTGACATCTTTCAACAATTCTGTCCAGAGCTGTGGCATCCTATGCTGAAGGGATCGATCGGACTACGACAAGCTGCTACAGCAAACATTTCTCGCTCTCTCTACCCTTCTTTCCATTTATCAGCTTTCCCTGCTTTCCAGCTTCTTGTCTTATCTCTCATTCTTATTTATGAGTTATATAGCAGGGGTCGCGACCACATGGGATGAAGAGGGATGGAAAACTAAAGACAGAAGGAGTGAGAGAGAGCGCTTGACTTAAGGGCAGATTTTGTGCTTGAATCAGGGGGGAGATTAAGGGAGATTTTTCACTCTTTGACTGAAACATGAGAGAATAGTTTAAGAGGTTTTGCAAACAACAAAAACAGACAAAGCATGGTGGTACAAACAAATACAAATACAAACACAAACAACCGACAAACAACATCATCTCTCTGGGCTTGTTGAAGATGTCTATGTCAGGGAGAATTGTTTCAGTTAAATCAAAGCTGACAGGAGACCGGATAAACATACTAATGCTCTTCTCAAAATGCAAAAAACTGCTCAAATCAGACTCTCAAATACCATATGAAGCCTGTCAAAGCACAACACTGCAAAAAATTCATTTCTTAATCAGTATTTTTGTCTTGTTTTCCATTGAAAACCCTCTAAATATCCTTAAAACAAGATCAATTTACTGGAGAAGCAAAACTGCAAACGATATTAAGACTTGACAAACCTAATGACTGAAACGAGATTGGAGAACAAGTTTATATGCTGAAGAACCACTACAGTAGAATGTAGCATCCCTAGAGAGATTCATTTTTGGTTGAGGTGACTTTCTGTGCTGTATGTTACTTTTGCATCATCTCCTGTAATCAACTTCACCCAGCCACCACTAGTGCTGTCACACTAAAGGTGATCTGCTCTCCCCAATGGACCATAGCATGGCTACTTGTTCCTATGTCAGAGCAAGTGCCTTTAGAGACCCACAAAACTAACACATCTACAAGAATACAGACTTACAATAATGAAACATATACGTATAACCTTTATACAACATTATAAAAGCACTTAAAACACCATGCACATTTGTTTTGTACGAGATACACAATCTTCCTTCCCACTGGCTCAGTTTCAGATCAAAAATGCATAACAAGAAAAGACAGTAATTACAACAGGGGGATGTAGTCCTGTTGGGCAAACGCAAATAAGATTTCTTCTCTGAGATCTTATTATTGTGTTGGCAAACGGTGCCACCGGCAGCGCTCGCCAGTGCTGTATTATACATGTGGTTATGGAATGATATCTGATTTTCTCTCTGCCTGGAAGTGAGGGAAATATGAAGAAATTGAGTAAGAAATAAATAGAAAAAATATCCACATGTCCATGACTTGTTCTCCATTTGCTCCCAGACCTCCCAGTTTTAGTTGCTTCTGAGGTAAATGGTGTCAGAATAGAAAAATGACAGAATTTGTATTTGTCCTCATTTCTGCACATCACCTCATTGCTCAAAGAGTCTGAAAAATGACTCATTCGAAGATTCAAGTCTTTCTAAGCCCTGTCTTTCTAAGAGCTACTCTGGTCAAATCGGCCAGTTTGCGGTGATTGGTCGACCGCTTACAGTGCATGTCGGAAACCAAACGCCCAATACCATAACTGAATTTCAGCTCCAGAGGCTTCCTAAATCCTCAGCGATTGTTTTCACTATACAGACAATGGGGTAAATTTTACCATATCAATTCGATAAATAAAAAATTATAATAATAAATTACTTTTTACATGATGTCACACTTTTAAAATCATGCTACCTCGTATATATCTAAGTTTTCCAAGAGCATGGGAACTCTAGTTCTTCAGTGAAAAAAAACACCAAAAAAAACAGTTGAGGTGGCAATTTAAAATAATATCTTGACTTCTAGTAGTTTTAGTGTTTTTTTTGTTTGTTTGTTTTTTCAGTGCAATTTTTCTAATTTTACATAATTTTAAGTCCCATTGGAAGTGTGATTGGCCCCTGGTTGAAAGCCACTGGTTTAGAGTCTATAATTAAGTCATTTGTAGGTTGATTTCCTTGAAAAGTGGCTCAAGCAGTGGCATGAATTTTTGCCTTGACAATATCTCTTAAAAATAATATATCTCTTAAAAATATAGCTCAAAATAGAAGACACCACTCTTCAGTCTCCAACAGCAGTTTAGTTCACCTCTCTGTTCCCTAGCGTTACCTTGGTTCATTATTTGTGCTCTGCTTGTGCTGGCAAGATAGAGTGACCCAAGGACCATACTGCAAGCTTGTGTGACTGGCTAGCTGGGAAGAGCTGTTGACCCTGGGCTCAAAACCATCCATCTCCTCTACTGTGACTGGAGAGGGAACACAGAGGCATGAAACTCTTTCTTTATTACGGAAAAAGTGTAGTTAATCACTCTTTCTTCCTAATAAGATGAGGAGTGGAGAAGAAGAGAGCGGAACAGCAGTGATTTTGATAACACTTAAATCACAGCAATAGCACGAATCAGACTGAGTGTTTTTCATCACTGCCTTGAACAGCCAAATGCCACTGAAAGTTAAAAAATAAGCTTCTCAAGGGCCCAAACTGCTCTCAGAGTAGAATCCATACATACTACTCTGTTGCCATACAGTTTTTTGCAAGTTTTTCACTATATAGTAGGGAAGTATTCAATTTCAACGCAGTGACTGTTTACAACTGTGACCAAGACAAAAAGGAAGAACGAAAAGAAGAAGGACAAAAATGGACAAGAAGAAGGACAATGAGAAGGACAAGAAGAACAAGAAGAAGAAGTAGAAGGTGAGAAGAAGAAGGACAGGAAGAAGGACAAGAAGAAGAAGAAGGACAAGAAGATGAAGGACAAGAAGAACAAGAAGAAGGACAAGAAGAAGCACAATAAGAAGTAGAAGGACAAGAAGATGAAGGAGGACAAGAAGAAGGACAAGAAGATGAAGGAGGACAAGAAGAAGGGCAAGAAGAAGAGTGATTTTTACTATAACTCAGTTTGAAGCAGCTTGTGGTACCAGTATATACCACCCCGAGCGCAGATACGCCGATTACCAACAGAGGCTATGGCACCTGGATGCACTGTTGGGTGGACACAGGCCAGCGGTGGCGGCGGTGTTATGCTGTGGGCGATGTTTTCTGGGGACACTTTAGGCCCCATTATCCCAGTAGCACAATCTCTGACAGCTGTCAGGTATATGAACCTTGTTGTGGACCAAGTGCATTCATTCATGGCAACTGTGTTCCTGCTGGTAATGGCCATTACTAACAGGATAATGTACCATGCCACACTGCCAGAATCGTCAAGGAGTGGTTCAAGGAACATGATGGTGAATTTCTGTTAATGCCTTCTGTTAATTCACCTGACATAAACCCAATTGAACATTTGTGATTCGACTTGGAAAAGCAGGTTCGCGCTACATCACCACCACCCCAGAACTGGAGGACCTGCTGGTACCAGTTACCCAAAGGTACCAGATACCCCAAGAGACTTATTAACTATTATAACATTTTGAAAATACAAAAAAAAAAAAAAAAAGTTACAAATTTAAATTACATACAACGCAACATACCATTTTGTCCCAGTCTTTCTTTCTCTTTTCTTATATTTGTTGAATTGTGATGCTGTTCTTTAATGCATTGAACAGTGATCAGATTTTCAGCATCCTCTGAAGGAAGGTGTATGAATTCAGAGTGTGTGTATGTATCAGGACAGAGATGAAGTGTTGCCTCTGGATCTACACTGCCACAGGCTGCTTTCTCTGGTACGTTCAGTGGTCACCTGTGCGTAAAATTAACTCCACCACCTGGGTCTCCGCCAGAAGGGATGCTTACCTACAAAACACACACACACACACCTAAAGTAACATGACCCGACACGATGCAAACAGTGGCCATGCAGTGGTGCCAGCATTCACATACTTAATATCAGTTGGTTTTTATCAAGCATCAAGGTGTATTTTTGAAATATTGCATGCTCATTACAGATAAAAAAAGGGGTTTGTGGCACAAAATTCATGTCTGAATTTGGTCAGTCCAACAGTCACACCCCTTTTGACTGTTTCCTGTGGAACAAAATGTTCAAGCTGCTCACTGCCTGTTAAGTTCAGTCACAGTCACATTTTTGCATTATTAATAATAATAATAAAATGTCAGATTACACCCAGCCACAAGCTCTCAGATGCAAGAATAACTGATGCCGTATAACTGATGCTTGAACTTCGGAAAAAGAAGCAACAAAGTATTCATGCAACTAAATGTGATTCTTGACTGAATTACATACAACACGTTCTGAGAGGTGAAAAGACAGACATATAGACCTTATTCAGATCAGCGCCATGACAGGTATGAGGCTGTGAAAGATAGACTTAACATATTTTCAATGGCATCCGCATGTAAAAAGTCGTATAAAGCTTCTAGATCACTCATAATTTTCCGCAGCTCATGTTGTCAAGAGTTTTTTGTCTTCTGAAATTCCTTGGAAAGGTATTTTTCCAGTGAACAATTCATAGTTTTTATGTGACGTCACACCGTTATACGAACTGGAGGGCAAAACAAGGCTTTCCTCCATTGACCACAGCTTTGTACTAAGTATTAATGTAGCAAGACAGTGATAATAAAAGGCCACATTCAATATACACCTTATTAATGATGCATACTTTGTACAGGCAAGCAGATGAACACAATATAAGCAACATGAGGTTTCTCGTTAAGTGTGTTTTCCATCGAAAACCATTATAAAGAAAACGTGTTGCGTTCATTTTCTGGGCTCATCTGCTCGTCTGTATATTGTATGCAGAAAAGAATTTCATCTTTTAATATCACTGTTTTAGTACATTAAGGCACTTTAAGGGTGGGTTGCATGAATAAGGATTAAGCATCTTTAGCCTGGTGTCGGTTCACCCTCCGCCTGCGTGATTAGCCCTTTAATTCTAACGGTCTTTCTACATAGTTAATCTGTGTTTAAAATTAAGTGGGTCGATTTAAAATAAAACCCAGATCAACAAATTCTTGATTAGTGTTAAACTTTGCTTAATTTAATCCTTATTGGTGCAACCTACCCAGTGTTTCTTCACGTTAAGCGTTTTAAAACGCTGTTTTTAGTGATTGAAATACTGCAGCAGGTGCTGTGCATGGATTTCAAGTGCCAAAAACTTGCATCTTGTTCACACATTTTTGTTTTTAAGATGGAAGATAGGCTTGTGCTGTTTTTCCCTCCAGGCCTCCGTGACGGTCACGTGGCTGAAAACTATGAAAAACACAGTTCAACGACTGAAGAGATGCAGCATTTGTATTCCTCACAGCCTCGCTTTCATTCCTGCTAAAAGATAGCGCTGCTGTGAATAAGGTCTATTTTGTTGTTTGGTCTCCATGGTGAGATTTCAACATACTCACTATATTATGATTAAATTCTCAGATGGGGTTAGCATGGTCTAGTTAGCCCCTGCTGGTTAATGCCATAACCACACCATCTGGAAGCAAAGAGCATCTTTCTCCATTGACAGCCATTCAGAATTATGCCGCTTTTCCACTGCATGGTACAGTTCGGTACGGCTCGGTACGGCTCACTTTTTGGTGCTTTTCCATTGCATGCTGCAGTTCGGTAGGCTTGGTATGGTTCGCTTGAATAACACCACCTCGGTTGAGGTTCCAAGCGCGCCGTACCGATACTAAAATGTGACATTTTACTAAAAACGTGATTGTTCAGAGAGAATCCGTCACTACCATTAGATGCTTTTGTGACAGTGATATAGTGGTTGAGACCCTAAACAGATTGCTAAATACAAGATTAGTTTACCCTTGTGCGTCATCGAGCAAATCAAGTGATGTTGTTATCTGCACTTTGTTGTACGAGTGCCTACTCTCTTGTTTTTAGCAGTATTTTGTTTGCTGCTATCAACCTCCTTTGAAACAAACTTTTTCAGCTAGTTAAAAGCATCCACATGCCAAAGTAGAGGCGGCACAATTACAACATTCATTCTATAATCCCACCAACTTTAAAGCGGTGCTAACTGCAGTGGAAAACCAAACCGAGCCGTGCCATGCCGAGTCGTACCACGCAGTGGAAACACGAAGCAAGCTAAGCTGAGCCGTACCATGCCATTCTGAGCCATACCAAGCGTTACCATGCAGTGGAAAAGCGCTATTAGTTGTGTATTCTGACAAAATATATTTTCAGATATTTTATACATTATATACACACATATTTTGCAAGCAAAATAAATGTAATTAAAATTAATTTAAATTTCAAAATTAAAATGCTAATTAATATTTTAAAGGTTCCTAATTTTGTTTTGAAGTCTTCTACAATAGTTTTTTTTTTTTTTTTTCTTATAATATTGCACATCACCTCATTTCTCAATGAGTCTGTGAAAACGGTTCATTTGATGATTCGGTCTCTCTAAACCCCTCCATTCCCATTCCATGAGTCGGCTCTGATTGGTCAGATGACCCAGTCTGTTGTGATTGGTCTACAGCTTACAGCATGTATCAGAAACAAATGCCTATTACCATATCTGAATTTCAGCAACAGAACAATTCCTCAGCACTTGATACACAGTAATACGACCAATGCTGTCAGTTTTTCTATATCAATTCTAGGGTGAGTCCTCATACTTTTGAAGAGCACGCTAAGTGGATTTGCAGCGCTGAAAAAAGTGTCTTATGACATGTCGACAACACAAATCAAACTCTTCCAGGCCTCAGCTACAACTACAGTGTTTGAGGGCAGGTCAAAGCAGACATTGTTTGCAACCAGCCAATGAAGACCATAGGCTGCATTATGCACATTTGTTACATCTGACGAGCGAAACTGGTGTGTGATGTCGTCAGATGTAGTGTAAGCATTTTGAACTGTGAGAGGCGCTATACTTTTTCTGTAAGTTGAATACGGAAGGCGATTCGCCGGAAGCTAGATAATTTACTTTATAAAGTTTTAAATATGGATATTTTTCTTACACAAATGCATTGCTTCACTTCAGAAGGCCTATATTAACCCCCGGAGCCGTGTGGAACAGTTTTATTACGAACAGATGCACTTTTATGGACTTAAAAAAATGACCCAACAGTCACTGCCATTATAAAGCTTGGAAGAGCCAGGATATTTTTTATATAACTCTGATTTTATTCGTCTGAAAGAAGAATGTCATATACACCTAGGATGACTTTAGGGTGAGTAAATCATGGGATAATGTTCATTTTTGGGTGAACTATCTTTTTAACGTCAAGCCCTGATTAGAGAAACAAGAAAGGATAAGGATAAACACATTATTATGCATTGTTGGACCCTGGGGGAGAAGCCATTCGAACTGTTGTTTCCTTGAATATCTATATGGGTCTATTAGTGTAATGGTGAACAATAACAGCCTTAATGTTAAAAATAAGCCCTATTGTATGAAAGTAGCTTTTTTCAACGACTTCCGACTCCAGGAGCTGCATTTGTGGAATCCAGCGATGCTGACTTCTCAGAAACCCTTATTTCATTTTTTAACACACTGTGTTTTTTGGGACGTGTTTATGTGAGAAATCAGGCTGTAATTGTGTTTCTAGCCCTGATTTCTGTCTCCTGGAGTGTTATTTCCTTTTCTGTGGGTTCAGCCAGTTAGGTTGAGCACATAAAGATGGGCTGACTGTCCAGATCACTTCATTAGTGGCTTGTCAGTGTCACTTGTGGCCTTTTCAACCGGGTCCAATTATGGTCCACCCACCGGTATGAGAGAGGAAGGAGCAGCAATACTTGAGTCATGCGTGGCCGCGTTAGCGTAGGGAATCAAATCACACACGACAAACGGCAGCCAAATTTAATTATACAAGAGATAATCTGCTAGATATCTGCCCGCCGTTCAGACACACTTCGATACATATGTCCACCTACTGTACAAGTGCAGACAGGATGGAGCAATTCTTATGCAAAACTGAAGTGGACTAATTCAGCTGTGCAAGAGGCAATTTAGTTAAGTTTAATTTAAATACCCACCAGTGAAAATCATTTGCTTAATCTGTAGTTTTATCTTTTCCAGTAAAAATCTCTAAATATCCTTAAAACATGACAAGCTTTCTTAAGAAGCAAATCTGTATAAGATATTAAGACTTTCAGAGAATATGTTGAAAAAATGTTGAATTAAGCTTGGGTTTATATATATATATATATTACATAACATTGTCATAATTATTGCCACCATTGGTAAATATGATCAAAGAAGGCTGTGAAAATAAATCTGCATTGTTTATCCTTTTTATCTTTCATTAAAAAAATGTCACAAAAATCTAACCTTTCATTGAAGTAAAATAAATAAATAATTGGCCACAAGAAATTGCCTAGAAATTAGCAACGACATTATCCAGCCATGACTTCCTGTTTCACAAAGATGCAGTAAAACAAATTCCCTTAATCGTTCATCACAATAGGTAAAACCAAAAGAATATAGTTCTGATGTGCAGCACAATATTGAGATTCAAAATAATAATTTGACTAAGAAAATCGCTAAAGCATTGGAAATTCCCATTTCCACCATCAGGGCAATAATTTAGATGTTGTAATCAACAGGAAAAGTTACACATTTGCATGGAAGAGGACATGTGTCGAATTCACCCAAAAATGAAAATTCTGACATTAATTCCTCACCCTCATGTCGTTCCAAACCCGTAAGACCTTCGCTCATCTTCAGAACACAAATGTAATTATTTCTGATGAAATTCGAGAGGTTTCTGAACCATCCATAGGCAGCAGCGTCATTGCAACTTTCAAGGCCCAGAAAGGTAGTAAAGACATTGTTAAAATAGGCCATGTGACTACAGTGGTTCAACCTTAATGTTAAGTGACGAGAATCCTTTTTGTGCGCAAAAACAAAACAAAAATAGCGACATTATTCAACAATTTATTCTTGTCTGTGTCAGACTCCTACGCTGTTGAGGTAGTAAACACAGTGCAATGCTTCCTGGTTCTACAGCAGAACATTATTGGCCAGCTTCTGCGTCAGCATCTCACATTTTGTTTTGTTTTTTCAAATAAAAGATCAAAAGGATTAAGAATGCAGATCAATTTTCTGTTTTACCCCCAGTCTGAAGACCCTGCGTCTAGCCATCACAATTTGGCCCTTGTCAAACTCGCTCAAATCCTTACTCTTGCCCATTTTTCCTGCTTCTAACACATCAACTTTGAGGACAAAATGTTCACTTGCTGTCTAATACATCCCACCCATTAACGGGTGATGTGATGAAGAGATAATCAGTGTTTTTCACTTCACCTGTCAGTGGTCATAATGTTATGCCTGATCAGTGCGCACACACACACACACACACGTTTGTTTTTGTGAATTGTGGGGACATTCTATAGGTGTAATGGTTTTTATACCGTACAAACCGTATTTTCTATCCCCCTACACTACCCCTAAACGGGAAACTGCACATTTTTACTTTCTCCCAAAAACCTCATTCTGTATGATTTATAAGGCTTTTGAAAAATGGGGACATGGGTAATGTCCTCATAAGTCATCCTCTCCTTGTAATACCTATGTCATACCCACGTCATTACACACATTTGTGTCCTGACAAGAACACTTCAAACCAGTGTGTTTTTTTTTACAACAATTAAGTAATAGGGAAATACCAGTTTGGAATACCAAGCAGCATAACAAGCTTTTTTGTACAGCTAAAATTAACTGGAAGCAGATGACACCAGAAGCCAGAAACATTCAATTGAGAAATGGTCGTGCCCGAAAAGGATAGGATTTTTTTTTTCCTTACAGTAATATATGCATAGCTAAATTTTGTAAATTACAGCAGTATGTGGGAGTACAGTAAGAGTTGCATATTTGTTGTTTTCAAAGGAACTAGAACCCTGTAGAACACACATTTAAGAGACATCCTCTAGGTAATAGAAAAGACGAAGTGAGATATCGTCCACATAATCGAGCTAACACAGCTATCTCACCCAGCAACAAAAACCGAAGCAAAAATATTTCCAAAACAGCTGTGGGCTCGACTCTGACCGACCACCGATCAATTTCCTTTACATCAAGCTTCTAGCAAAGATGAAAAGAAAATGAGAGTTGGAAAGAGAAAAACAAAGAGAGAAAAGGGAAAGATATGGCCTAGCTTGTTGACTTAGCTCTTCAATTACATGCTCCCTTCCCCAATGGTGCTTTAATTTTAAGTCCAATCCTGTGGCGTTGCATTGCGCGCCTCATCGGGTCTGCCTGGGTGATAAGACAGAGTCCCGTTTATCAGTTTAGCCATCATCTCTCTCTCTCTCTCACACACACACACACACACACACACACACACACACACACACACACACACACACACACACACACACACACACACACACACACACGCGCCTCATCCAATCAACCTCACTGATTTCACTGCCAAGAGCTTAAGCTCTCCGCAAACAAAGATACAGCGGGGTTTACTGGATAATTTCCACTCTCCACTTACTCCTTAACTCTCTGCTTACCTTATCTTAACCCTCACCCTCAGGGTTGTGACTAGTACTCAACAATCTGGTAAAGACTGTACAGAAGGCTATAGTGGGTTTGTATTTGGTCAATAGATGTTAAACTAATGAGAGCCCGCATTAGGCTAATCTAGAAAAGCTATGACAAAGACACTGACCACTTGTAGAAAAATGAAAGGGAGAAAATTCAGGGCTCAATATGACAGCTGCAGGAAAGTAAGTTTGACCATTCATGTTTTTAAGAGTAATTAAAACCAAATTAAGCAAAATTTATGATACCATTTTTCAATAGATTTTGGACATGATTTCTTATTCAAGTAGATGGGAGACGCCTGTTAGCCAAAAGGGCTCATTCAAATTTGTTACATTTGCATAACGTAGAGTGGAAAACAGTTCTAAACATCAGCATTTAACAGAACAATATAATTTTGCTTGGGTTCGCTTGGGAGTGTGTTTGATTGTTGCATCCATTGGTAAAGGCCCGCTCACACCAAGAATGATAACTATAAGATAACTATAAAAGATAACTATATTAGCGTCCACACCAGCGGACGTTATAGTTCTGTTTATTCTAAGCATGTGCTTGTCTGCCGCTTTAAATGCTCAAGCTTGTTAAATGCTTGATTGGCTGACAATATTTGTATCATTCATCAGCTGAATAAAATCGTTCTGAAAGTGATTCCAACAATATTGTTTCTCTATATCGTTTAGAGGTGGGAATCTCTAGGCACCTCACGATTCGATTCGATTACGATTCAGAGGGCTGCGATGCGATTATGAAACAATTATCAATGCATTTTTTCTATACAGATTTTATTTTTTCTCATTTGGTACTTTTAAAGCAAAGTATTTGTAATGACCCATAATGAATTTACTTCCAATATCTTTTATTAATAAAACAAATAAAAGTGATTTTACAAGTCAACAGGAAGGTTACATTTGGCAGAATATGTCTCAACATTGCAAAGAACCAACAGGAAAAGTGTCTGTAGCAGCACAGGCCTTAAATGAATGTAAATTAATACAGACTTCAGCATATTCTAAATCACTAACATAAAGTAATAACCAACACCCTGTTATGTGCAATGAGCAATATAATCCTTCAGACAAAAAAAAATAATAATTTGCTGTCCCCAAATCACAGCTTTTATACAAAAATATAGAATTCTGTACCAGCAGCTCTCATACAAAAGTAATGCTTGTAGACTTCAGCATATTATGAATAACTAATATAGCTGCTCTTACACACAAATAAATAATAGTCTTATGACTTAAAACTAAATCCTGAGCACAGACACTTTTTTTTCCTTCTGTATACCACAATCAAAAACAGCTTTTATGAAATGAACATCTGAACACTAAATTACATTTGCAGAGAATACAGACGCAAATCCTTGACCATAAAAATTTGCGATAGAGTTTGTGGTCCTCTGGTTGGCAGCGTTGGAAACGTGTAATATGGTTTCTCACATGTGTTTCGAAAATATTTTAGTTTAGTTTGACAACTTGCATATTGTATGGCTCTTGTCCTGGTCATTTTCATAGAAGCCGAAGTGCTTCCATACGTGCTTTTAATGCAGAGGGTGCCGGTCGGATTTCTCGCTCAGCGTCATGCGTCTCTGTCATGTGCACGCCACAGACGGTCCGGGCGCTGCACTTCCCACACTTCTGAGTTGCACCTTTTGCGTTCCGTCAACATTATGAAAATCTTTTTTTTTTTGGTGACATTTGTGAAACGATTCAGAATCATCCACGTCCGCATCCCAATGCATCTAAGAATCAAATTTTTCCCCCACCCCTAATATCGTTATCGTTATAGCTGTGGTGTAAACTCTGCTATTCTTTAATATTGAGAACAATATTTAGAACTATCATCCTTGGTGTGAACAGGCCATAAAACTTTATTTTACACTGTGTTTGCATAATTACATGCAACTAATCCTAAACCAAAGCCTAACCCTATAGTAATTATGTTAATTAATATTACTCAGTACTTAAAATTACACTATACAATAACACCTTTTTTTTTCACATTTAGAAAAACTAGCTTGACTCTCCAGGAACTTCACATTACAAAACAGCCAAGCGACTGACACTGTCACACTACTGAAAAATAGTCAGTTGTTCGTTGCTTTACAACTTTTAGCTAATTACTCCCCAGCTCTGGCGTACATACATGCACAATCCAATCGTTATTATCTATCGATAAGGAGGGAAATAGATATAATGAAAGTGGAGCTACACTTATTTTTTTTGGAAAGGAAAGGAGACAGCTGAGTTCTGAAAGACTTTCATCACAGTAACCCAGTGTGAAGGCTTATCATCCGGAGAATGACAGGTACTGTCTTTTGAGCAGTGAGGGGTGATCTGAAAGCATATTCATTTTCCCAAAATCTTTCAACAGAAAAAAGTACAATTTCACAAGTTTAATTCAAGTGTAGGTACAGCGTGGACCTTATAAATAGATATAAAACGGTTAGTTCCAGTACTTGATTCTGATTGGTCAATAGCTGTTTTATTCATGACAAAACACATCTATGACCACTTCACTCAACAGTTCTGTGCATCACCCCTAAAGGATTCCAATAAGAAATCTGTACAGGATTCCATTTAGAATTTCTATCATATTTTGGAACTGTTCCTATAGGATTCCGTTAGGTATTGTCTTATAGGATATTTATGTCTTGTCCTTTAAGATTCTTATCTGATTCCTATAGAATTCTGTGGGAATCAGCTTATAAGACAATACATAAATATCCTGTAGGATAATTTCTACAGGATTTTAATGGGATCCAATTGGGTCCCTATTCAGGTCTATATGGGAATTTGTATTTCTTTTTCATTTTAAATCTTATCGAATCAAGCATTTTAAAGAATACTAAAGGTGCACTTTTCCACTGTATCCTTTACTAACCAATAGCAGTATTTAAAATATTCCAGCTTCAAATAAAAAAACTAAAAAAACTGTTTAAAACTTTGTTAAATTATTTAACAAGAGATTTAGATGTTTACAGCATGATTTCTCTCTCTCTCTCTCTCTCTCTCTGATACACACACACACACACACACACACACACACACACACACAAAATGTTACTAATTAATACTGATTAATTAATTCATAATTTATTTAGTAAATAACATTAAAATATATCACAGGACAAAGTGAAATTCCATTAAATAAAAACACAATGTCCAATAAGATTCTAAGAATCCAATAAGATCCTACAGGATAAACTGAAATTCCAATAGGATTTTTGGACTACACAACACCCTTAGCAAACACTCTTAGCAACATAAACATACGTTTGTTCTCATATTGTTCATTGAAGCTTACTGTTTTATGTAGAGTAGAGTATTGTGTGAGAGAGACTGAGTGAGCGAGTGCATTACTTGCATATAGCATTTTTCCTTCAAGTCAGTCTTATGTTCATAATAAAAAAAAAAGTTTGAATATCCACTGCGATATCTTGTCCTTTTAACAGTTTATGGGTTTTCCTGTACCCTGACACTGACAGCTCTAGACAAAGCATTTGTCAGTTGTGGTTGATCTATGTTCACAAGTTTCAGTAGACTGGGTAAACCCAGCCTGATCTGCTAGGGATTTATTTTTGGCCTGCAGCTCAGTCTGGAAACTTGTACATTCATTTCTACTGCTTCTGTTACACTTTTGTGGGAACCAATCACAGACTGGCTTAAACACCTGGCGCGCTATTGGTGGGTTTAACACGATGACGGATAGAGAAGCGATGGGTCGTTGCCCGTTGATCATGCCACTTGTGGTCTGATTGGTTGAAGGACTATCCAATTGCATACAGAGTCATTTGAATTATGCTCGTTTATCACACCTGTTGTGCAGTAGAAAATACATAGCAGACTCCCCAGACCAATTTTAAATTGAGCTTGGTCTGGTGATAGCCAGACAAAAGTTTCAGTCCTTTCAATATAAAAGTCTTCACTATTGTCTGACTCACTCATAAAGACAGTCTTTGCTGCCATCTAATTGCGTAATAAATGTAACTTCTGTTGCTGTTCATGGACAGGGACTATTTTTCCCAGCGGAAGGAAGGCTTTAATACATATTTTTTCCTTTAATATTTGTATTGTGTGGTAACCGTTTTATAAAAGCAATATGGTACTCAAGACTAGTGCTGTATCGCGTTGTGCCAAACAACTCCCTTCAGGGACGTCCCAGGGCTGTGTTTTTTCCAGATGGGCTTCCAAAACGTTTCACCAGCCTGCCGACAGGCTATCTTAAATAGTGAAATAATATTCCTTTCTTGATGTGCGTTGTTCAGTCTCTTGACTTGATATTTGAAGGAAAAATGCAATTGTGGAAGTTTTGATCATGCTGATTTGTCTGACTCTGCAGTGAGGCTTGTGTGTGCGTGTGTGTGCTTGTGTGTGCGTGTGTGCGTGTGTGTGCGTGTGTGTGCGTGTGTGTGTGTGTGTGTGTGTGTGTGTGTGTGTGTGTGTGTGTGTGTGTGTGTGTGTGTGTGTGTGTGTGTGTGTGTGTGTGTGTGTGTGTGTGTTAGTGATGCATGGTTTGCAGTTATATCCACCGATCGGGCGGGCCAAGTAATAAAAAATATAATTCCAATCAATTGCGGGTGGATGAGAGATAAATCATTGTGTTTGTTTGATAAAGACATTTTGAGAGCCCTGCGGGCTAATCATTCCGGTAGCTGTTTTCCCACACACTTTCAAAACAATTCCTCACGAGTACTCACAAGGGAGCTGAAACTATAATATGCAAAGCTTATCCAATCATAGCAGTGGCCGTTTACTTCCAAGTCTTCAGTGCGGCACACCCATAAAACTGAGCGTTTCAAGAGCTAGGCTCAAAACACATGAACGTCATAAGTTGACCTCAGACAACAACAGTAAAAAATAAAAATTAAAAAAGCCAGTTCATGACCCCTTTAACAATGCAGTGTTTCGAGGATGTGTGCAAATGTCCCCATAAAGGTGAATATGCATTGCGGGGACCAGCCAACAGTGCCTGTGAGGAAAACAGATGCTGGAAATATTAAATAGTAAGACAAATATAGATATTTTTAAATGGAGCAGTTACTGAACCTTTAAACAAAAAAGTGCCTGTGTTTTTTTTTGCTTTTATGGTATGATAGGGTGAGAATATGAAGCTCATACTCAAGGAGGGGAAACATTTTTATCAGAGGCCCAAAATCAATAAAAATATGCGAATTCACTGCAGTTACTAATATTTATATGGCCAAAAATATTAAATTCTAATAGCTGACAGCATGGATATCTGTTGTCACTCTATATTTTCCCAATAATATGTCTTAGTAAGATGTTATTTAAATGTTTAGTTTTATAATCAAAGCTCTGTATAGTTTTTAATGTGGGAGCAAAACATATAACGCAAAAAATGAAGTATAGATAATTAAGCAAACCCAAGTGCTCGTCTTGAAAAAATTATTCTTACGTTTACTTTATAAAAATCATTAAAGCTTCCACAGTGTACAACAACCTAAAGGAAGGACATTTTTAGAATTAAACTAAAAGGCCTTTTACTCGCTAAAAGTATAAACGATCAATCAGGCATCAAAAAGCAAGTAGTACATTGTGTACAACAGGTTTTTCAGCAAAGTTTTAAACATGTTGATCATTTAGAGGCCTTAGAAATTTAGTATCTTTGAGTACCTAACCATTTGCAAAGTGACATTCTAGTTTCTAGCAACAAGCTATTTGTCTGCCCACACTGAATCAACATATTTGATGTTTAATATACAGTTATGCAGAGCTGGATGTGAACCAATGAGAACCACACTGCACAATGATATACAATTTATTAAAAAAAAATCATGTCTGGGAGACCGTCACATTTAGGGGTATATATTATATAACTCAGTATATAAACAATACAAGCCAACAGAAAATTGGCAGCATGATTGGTCACATTGCACATAAACGACTGGTTGCATTGTAGTGAAAAAGCACTCTAATGAAAACACAGCTCTGCTATGAAGCAAGCAATATTATAACAGCAGAAGAGTAGCTACTGCAAAATTAATCAATAACCATTTATTGTTCTTGTTTCGTCTTCGCTAATGCAAGCCACTTTCTAAGGATGAAGGACGGGTCAATATTTCCAACCCCACGATTTCACTGAGGAAAATAACAGGAAAGTCACTGCAAAGGCCAATTTCCTAATTACAAATAATGAAATCACAAAACTCTAACTGTACCCAAAAGTGACATGACTAGCCACACAAGCAGTCAATGAGTTTTTCTCGTTCCTCTCTATTCAGCAGGCTTGTTTATTAGGCATAAAGCCTATGAGGAAGTCATTAGGTAATGACTGTACTATGAGAGACCAATAAACAAGGCTTGTACAATAGGCCCCTGCAGAGAGAGACTTAACAGCAATTTATGTTGAGGACATCAGGAGACCGATAATCATTTTATAGCATCCATTCTTTCAGCTTAATCCATCACTAAATACACTGGTGGCTTGCAACACACACAAGAGGAGAGAAAAAAGGTAAGTGTTCTTTCACGCTCTATCAAGTAAGTGATACAAAATTGGGGGTCAGATTTCACTAAACAGTATAATACAGCTTGAAAAATGGTGTTACATTTTCCATAAAAAAAGATTTTACATGGATTTTTTTTGCTTCTGGTTACAGTAATGTTTAATTCTCCAGTATAAAATGGAATGCTATATGTAACTTTGAATGTCACCGCCTGGATTACAGCTGAATTACAGTGTATAAAAACATTTTGGAGTGCTGCATGCAAGCGCGACGTCTGCTGTATTCCATTAAAGGAGGATGCTTCTGCTAATGCATGATATTAGAAGTCACTTCCACCCTGCACTGTTCTCGCCCACTCCATCCTATAGAGAGGCTGAAAGTGCATAATTACGAAGGAGCAATGGCATAAAATAAGCACTCCTGGATAGACAGACAGGAAGGTGGGTGGATAGATTGACAGAAGAAGGAATGGATGGATGTAGAAGTGAGATGGATAAAATGACAGATAGACAGATTGATAGAATGATAGAATGATAGACTGACAGACAGACAGACAGACAGCTGGATAGATGGACAGAGAGATAGACAGAGAGATAGAATGATAGAAAAAATGATTGGTGGAACGATAGAAAAAATGAGATAAAACAATAGACAGAACAACTGATACAGCAGAATGATAGAAAAACAACGACAGACAGACAGACAGACAGACAGATCACATTTACAGGACATGTTTGTGTGTAAACTGGGCTGCTTTGCAAATGAGGGTCAGTTAAATGCAGGATTTGCACAAAAGTTGCTTCACAAATATGGATCTTCGTGATCCAACTTCCTATCCAGAACAAGCAAGTACTGCACTTTATAACATGTGTTTGCAAATTGCCTTTCTGAATGTGCCAATGTTACCTTTGCCTCTTACTGTATTCACAGAGACCTGAGCTTGTTATTTTTAGCCTGAAAATGCTCACCACCTGTACAATTCAGAAGCACACTTTTATTATTTTATTCTTAAAAATAAAACTAATGACATAGCTCTGATCTCTGTGAATACAATCAGAGGCAATGGTAATTTTAGCCACATTAGCTGTCAGCGTGCTAACAAGCACATTCACAAAGGCGCACATTCACAAAGACTTACATGTTCTGAATATGAAGTTGGACAAATCGTTGGTATCGATCCATCTTTGAGGAGCAACTTTTGTGCAAATCCTGTGTTCACCTGACCCTCATTTGCAAAGCAGCCCAGCGTACATTGATTCACTCAAACATGTTCTGAAAGCATTCCGTAAACGTGATGGAGCAAAAAATAACATTCTAGGTTGGTCCCCTAAATGTCCTGCAAACATAATGAGAATGTAGTGTAGAGACCACTGCACTGAACAAGATATACTGCATTGCAGTCCCGAATTAAACTTCCCCATCTGACCAACAGAGAACCATGTGGGAACATTGTGTTAAATGTCCTCTTTGTGATGTTGCTGTATGACCATAGAATAACTAAAATGGAACGTCCCCCTAAAGTCATATCAGGAATGTTATTATATGACCAACAGAGGCTCATGTGGGAACATTCTGTTAACGTCCCAAATGTCCTCTTTGAAACGTTGCTGTGTGACCATAAAATAATCAAAATGGAACGTCCCCCTAAAGTCATATCAGGAATGTTATTATATGACCAACAGAGGACCATGTGGGAATGGTCTGTTAACATCCCAAATGTCCTCTTTGTAATGTTGCTATGACCATAAAATAACCAAAATGGAACATCCCCCTAAAGTCATATAAGGAACCTTGAACTGCAGCACGTTCATAACCAAAAGAGGACATTTTAGGAACCTCCCTAATGTTCTATAAAGGTTTGGGATTTTCGTCACCTTTAGAGAACTTTTAGGAAACGTTGCGCTAGGTCGTGAGAATGTCCGATAGGTAGATAGATAAGACAGATTGGATGGATGGATGGATGGATGGATGGATGCTGTCTATACAGGTGTCTGCAGTGATGTGAAGGAGGTCCATGTTTTATTTCCTCCACACAGTGCTTAGAGCGAGAGAAAGGTTAGATACAATTTATAGGATAAACTGCAACTTGATGGGGAGAAAAGGCACGGATGACACAGGAACAGTGCTTGCCTGTCGTTACAGCTGCACAATCAGAGTTTCTTTTCTTGACCCCATGCAATGCGTGTATGCATTTTTTATGCTTTTTTCCCCCCTCTTTGCTCTCATTCCATTTTCTTTCATGCGATTCTGAAGCCTTTCCTTTAGGTGTCAACAACCATAGACTGTAAAAAAAATATGGACATAGTGTCCGTGACGTCACCCATAGGTTTCTGAAGAGCAGTTTTGAAGCCTAAAGTCGGCCGTTGCCATCTTGACAGTGCGTCACGCGTATAATACTCCAGAATAACTGAAAATGGGCAAAGAGGCGGGACGTGGGTGGAGCTGAGGTGACTGGATGCTTGATGCTGAAACCAAGCCCGCCTAGTTCAACGATAGTGGCCATCCACCTGTCACTCAAGTGGCCACACCCTTAATTATGCAGAATTTTAAGGCTTAAAGTCCCAGTGAACCGAAAGTTGCAACTGATTTTATTTCAGTGCTGTGACGTATTTCTGGGTGAAACGGAATATTGCACAGAGGGCAGGGTTTACTTCAGCGCTCCTCCTCTACAACGCTTGCTCATAGCAGATTAAAAGTTGGAGGGGAGTGGTTAAGGATATTCAAACTCAAACTGTCAAACTGCCGTCATCGGAAAGGGGAAAGCCATTCCAGACCGGAAGTTACTTTTCAGATTTTGATTAAAGATTACCATGGCAAACAATTTTTTTCTGTTTTTGTTCACCCTAAGACCTGTAATGTGTGCTAACAAAGTAAATAATTGATTTCATGAGGACTTTAATATAATTTAAATGGATTAGTTATAATCCAACAACCCTATATGTTTTTTTATTAAAAAAAACAACAACAACCCTCTAAACCCTAAAAAACAAAGACAACCCTCACAGTTGTCATGAAGGGCAAAATTAGCTATATAGACCAAAACCACTTTTTGTACCAGGCTGTAAAAAATTTTTTTCTGCTGTAAAGTTGGGTATTTTATTTCATTCGGCATGAGGGAGATACAGATTTGACTGTCTCTAACGACCAGTCGATAAGTCCCTTCTGTGTTGGCTTTAAGAGAGACCACAGGAGCTTGCCGCTTGGTGTCAACGTCTAAACCACTACAACAAGAGCACAATCTATATGAATACTGATCTTGTATCCATCAGGAATATTTCAGTCCTGTATCTAATCCAGGATATTTTATCCAAGATATTTTCATAAGTGATAATAATTTCTGCATTTTGGTTTGACCTTTTATTAGTACACTTAAAAGCATATGAGAATTCTGTCATTATTTACTCAAACATGTTTGACTTATAACAAGAATATATGTTGAAAAATGTGTTGTTGTTGTTGTTGTTGTTGTTGTTGTTTTTTGTCCATATATTGAAAGTCAGTGGGGTTCAGTGATGTTTTGGACCCCATTTACTTTCATTGTATGGACTAAAACTGTTGAAATATTTGTAGATATTGCAGAAGAAAAACATGCCTGTAGAATGTATATTTCTTGCTTTACATAATTACTATAATTACATAATTGCTAGTTGTTGAAAAAGTGCTGGAAAAGCTACACTGCTGCTGCTGTCACGTTACTGAAAAATGTAAAGTTAGCAGTATTGAAGCTTTTAATTAGTTACTCCCTTGTATGCAAGTTACTTAATCGAAGTTAATGAGTATTGTTACAGAGCGTGTGCGCAGGGATAAGCTGATTACCGCATGGGACATTGTTCTTCCTGTGTGTGTCGTGTGCTTCCTGCTGTCCAGAGCAGCACTTCTGGGCTTTTCAGATGAAATGCAGCGGAGTCATTAGTTCTACTTAAAAGCCAACACATCTTTTCCTACAAAGGAAACTAGTAGGAGCGGAAGAGTGAGGGAGAAAAAAAAGAGGATAATTGAACAGCCTGATCCCTAGGTTACACCTAATCCTTCCTAATTAACTAAAAATCCTCCAAGGTTTCATCAAAGCCAGCCAGAAAATATAGAGGAATGACAAATAGTGTGGTATGTTGTTTTAAAAGCTCTGTCTACCCTCTCCTTTCCTTTCCTCCATGTTCTCCTCTGGTTTGGAGGGTGCACCTGCTGTGAGTATTTCTATTGTAGCTCAGAGCTCTTCATGCAGGCAGTCGTGTGGCTCAAAGTGTCTCTTAACCCCTCCGCTGCACCTTTCTTCCCAGCATGCATCACTCTGCTTGCCCATGTGACAATAAAAGTGGTGTTCTGGTATCAGCAGACCTGGGCTCCACAGCACAGAAATTGAGCAGCACTGAATGTTCTTTACAGAGAAAAGATAATGTTTCAGTGTCTCGCCCTCTCTGAAAAAAAAAACAAAAAAAAAACTCTAGAATACAGAAATAGCTTTTTGAAATCTATAACCACATGCACATACATATAAAAATGCCACTTTGGCAAGTGTACTGGGGGCGTACACATCATGCAATCCATTTGTGATATTTTTAAATTGTTGGTCTAAATGTATGTGTTAAATCAGGAGTGTCAAGCTCTAAAAAAAAAAATAAAAAAAATCTCTTTATGTGGGGTGAATTTTTGTTAAGCAGCGGAGAGCGCATGCAGAATGTATGCTTTTCTGGAGCTTAGAAAGTCAACGCAAAATCATCACTTTTGACAACCACAATAGGGGTTAAACAAAAAGGAAGCATGTGGAATTTTGTAATTTCATTAATAGAAAGGTTTTTACGTTACATGAACATATGAAATTGTATATGTAATATAAAAAAGAATATTAATTTAATCACTCATTCAATCACAATTCAAATTCCTCACCCTCAAGTCGTTCCAAACCTGCATGAGTTTCTTTCTTCTGCTGAACACAAAAGAAGATATTTTGAAGAATGTTGGTAATCAAACAGTTGAAAAATGCTACGAAAGTCAATGGGGTCCATCAATTGTTTGGTTTCCGACATTCTTCAAAATATCTTCTTTTGTGTTTAACAGGAGAAAGAAACTCATACAGGTTTTGAACAATTTGAGGGTGAGTAAAGGATGACAGAATTTTCATTTTTGGGACTATCCCTTTGAACAAGTCTTTAAAAACTGACCATTATCAGAGTTAGGTTGAAAAATTTATATATTAATCTAAATGACAAGCTTATTAATGTAAAATTAATGAAACAATAGAGAAAATCAATTATGTATTACATTGTATTGCCATTATTGCTGTGAGCAACTAAAAAAACAAAACAAAACAAAAAAAAACTTAAAAGTAGAAGGTGTTCCTATGCATGAATGCCGAATGAGAAAGTTTCTTCCGCTTTAAGATATGAGTTATAATTGAACTCTTAATAAAATATAACTGAATATATCACGTTCAAATATTTGGTATCGGTAAGACATTTTTCCTGCTTCTAACACATCAACTTAGAGGATATTATATATATATATATATATATATATATATATATATATATATATATATATATATATATATATATATATATATATATATATATATATATATATATATATATATATATATATATACACACACACACACACTCACCTAAAGGATTATTAGGAACACCTGTTCAGTTTCTCAATGCAATGATCTAATCAACCAATCACATGGCAGTTGCTTCAATGCATTTAGGGGTGTGGTCCTGGTCAAGACAATTTCCTGAACCAATTTCCAGCAAACTGAATGTCAGAATGGGAAAGAAAGGTGATTTAAGCAATTTTGAGCGTGGCATGGTTGTTGGTGCCAGACGGGCCGGTCTGAGTATTTCACAATCTGCTCAGTTACTGGGATTTTCACGCACAACCATTTCTAGGGTTTACAAAGAATGGTGTGAAAAGGGAAAAACATCCAGTATGCGGCAGTCCTGTGGGTGAAAATGCCTTGTTGATGCTAGAGGTCAGAGGAGAATGGGCCGACTGATTCAAGCTGATAGAAGAGCAACTTTGACTGAAATAACCACTCGTTACAACCGAGGTATGCAGCAAAGCATTTGTGAAGCCACAACACGCACAACCTTGAGGCGGATGGGCTACAACAGCAGAAGACCCCACCGGGTACCACTCATCTCCACTACAAATAGGAAAAAGAGGCTACAATTTGCACAAGCTCACCAAAATTGGACAGTTGAAGACTGGAAAAATGTTGCCTGGTCTGATGAGTCTCAATTTCTGTTGAGACATTCAGATGGTAGAGTCAGAATTTGGCGTAAACAGAATGAGAACATGGATCCATCATGCCTTGTTACCACTGTGCAGACTGGTGGTGGTGGTGGTGTAATGGTGTGGGGGATGTTTTCTTGGCACACTTTAGGCCCCTTAGTGCCAATTGGGCATCGTTTAAATGCCACGGCCTACCTAAGCATTGTTTCTGACCATGTCCATCCCTTTATGACCACCATGTACCCATTCTCTGATGGCTACTTCCAGCAGGATAATGCACCATGTCACAAAGCTTGAATCATTTCAAAATGGTTTCTTGAACATGACAATGAGTTCACTGTACTAAAATGGCCCCCACAGTCACCAGATCTCAACCCAATAGAGCATCTTTGGGATGTGGAGGAACGGGAGCTTCGTGCCCTGGATGTGCATCCCACAAATCTCCATCAACTGCAAGATGTTATCCTATCAATATGGGCCAAGATTTCTAAAGAATGCTTTCAGCACCTTGTTGAATCAATGTCACGTAGAATTAAGGCAGTTCTGATTCAAACACAATATTAGTATGGTGTTCCTAATATTCCTTTAGGTGAGTATATAAAAAATGTTTTCCTCAAGTCATCTTGCAAGCCAGAATGAACTACTACAGGCCATGTTTGACAACTGCTGTGCAAACAATTCCCTCTCTAGTGAAGTGCCACTGTTTTATTCTCAAGTTTGGAGCAGGAGAGAAAGAGAAGGTTATGCTTACTCAGCACGTCTCTTACTTCAGGCCCATGTGGTTGGGTTAATGCAGGTCAGAACCAAGGGCGAAATCTACTTTAACATCAATGGTCCTCCTTCCCAGCTAAAATTTTGAATACAGTGAGAGAACTGCATGAAGTGCTTGTAACTAAAAAGCTTGCAACTTGTACACAATTATTAGTGAATGAGAGAACCAACTGTAACATTTCTATGCTATAATTTTCAGCTAACCTACTTCATGCTTTAACAAGCAACAGGCCAAAACATTTAAAAATCCTGTACCATGTTATGTGCAATTCTGCTACACTCCACCTAGATGTTTTGAATGCTAGAAAAAAAAAAAAAAAAACACACATTTGTAAATCTCTGGTCTCTAGATCTCCACGCCGAGATTTCTTCCCTCTCATTAATTCCTCTCTCTAATCAGCAGTCCATCACACTCCCCCTTCTTTCCATTTGATTTATCCTCCAATGTTCTTTGTGAGAGGAGCTTGTGATCCTCCTAATATCAATCTCTCCCTCCATTGTGCTATTGTCTAATCCATCACACCCTCTTATAATGTTCCCATTGGCCTTGAGGTTGAGGGATAGGTTAGAGGGGCCAGGAAAGCAAGAAAGACAGAGAGAGCAAGCAGTTGCAACCCATAAGGGATTTTTTTTCTGGGGAAGCTCTATCCGTACCTGTATCTATCATGCACTTTTTAAAAGTGCTCTTCAAGAGATACTGCCCTTAAAATGAATGCCAGATAATGATCTAATTGATCATCGCCATTTCTGAATGATCTGATTGATTCTCTGGAGATTCAAAATTTAGCATGCTCTAGGTCAACTTTTCTCGCTCATTGTGACAACTAACCTATGCCACTCCCATACCATAGACACTCAAAGTAGCCAGAGCAACCTTTCTCTACTGACAAATATGATGAGACACGCATGTGTTAGTGATGCATGTATGCAATTTCCCACGAAAACCATCCCGACAGGTCTAAAATATAAGTAAGGGATAACGTACCCGCGAAGCATCAGCCTAAAGGAGTTTATGTAAGGGATAATGTACACCCAGCCAGTTGTTATCGCAGAATAAACCCAGACGCGAAGTGGAGTGTCTAATTTACTTGTCTCAAGTAAATTAGACACAAAATATTGTCTTGAGTTTAAATATTTTATTAGCTCTTACGCAAAGCTTCAGCGAAGAAAAACAGTTCCAAATTGCTTTAAGCTTTTTGCTGAAAAGATTAGTTTACCATATATGTTGACATTAATGCTGAAAGGGATAGTTCACCCAAAAATGAAAATTAGCCCATGATTTACTCACTCTTAAGTCATCCTAGGTGTATATGACATTCTTCTTTCAGATGAATAAAATTTGAGTATTATTTAAAAAGTCCTGGCTAATCCAAGCTTTATAATGGCAGTGAATTGTAGCTCTGTTTTTGAAGTCCATAAAAAAATGCATCTGTTCATCAAATAACATGCTCCACACGGCTCCGGGGTGTTAATAAAGGTCTTCTGAGGCGAATCGATGGGTTTGTGTAAGAAAAATATCAATATTTAAAACTTTATAAAGTTCCGGATGATCGCCTTCCGTGGAAAAAGTGTTGAAAGTGCCTTCTCGCAGCTTGCGCAACGTCTGACGAGCGTAACTGGTAGAGTAAGCCTTTTCAACTGCAGAGGCACTTTCAACACTTTAAGTATTCCACAGAGCTGTGTTATAAACACCTATAATAGGCATTGTTTGAAATTCATTATAAAAATTGACAGTTTGAAAGCTGAGGCTTTATTTCATATCAAAATTATTTATTGCTTACTTATTAGTACTTATACTTAAAGCTTATTGCGATTAGTGGATGGTAGGTGAATCATTAGAGAAGCAGTAATTAAACATCACCGTTTTGGTCAATGATTTCGCCCCTCCTTTCAGCGAAAACCAAAGATTTTCAGGTACATTTTTGAGGACCTCAACTTACTGCTTTGCTGTTCATGTTTAAGTCTTTTCCCCTTCTGTTCTCTAAAGCATCATTTACGCTGGTGGAGTTGTCTTGAGAGCCCTCCACCTGAGTTCTGCCACACAGCTGTTCCCATCTCTCCTGGGAAACACCCTGTCACACAGAAACACTGACACACAGCATGATGGCCATCAGGGATAAGCTAACCATTGCCTTCACCTGGCATGTAAGAGCTCTTTGTACATTCAAAGAGTGTTTACATCATAACAGCCCTTCTTGACATGAAGGGTCAAATCAGAAGGAAAAACAGTAGTGAGAGATGTCTTGTTAGAGAGAACATACTGTTGACACAGTAGACAAAGTAAGGAGGCTTGCATCTGCATGCAATTTAAAGCCCAAACCACTATTAGAAATAAGACTTTGAGACCTGACCAGGGGCATGAAACAAACCAAAAGAGTGAAATAAGCCAATAAATAAAACAATATAAGTTCTTTATGTTCTTTGTTCTATCCTGACCTAATATTTTTAATAAACCAAGAAAAATTGCACCTGAACTTGACAGCCAGCGATCACCATTTATTTGAACTAAATGGAAAAATCTGATTTGACATTATAATAATAAGTCCTTTTGTGTATCAACAATAATAAAGTTGCATTTGCTCAAACAAAATGTTAATTGTATTAAATTAATGGGATAGTTCACTCAAAAATGAAAATGTTGCCATCATTTACTCACCTTCATGTTGTTCCAAACCTGTATGGGTTTCTTTCTTCAGTTGAACACAAAAGTAGATATTCTGAAGAATGTCAGTAACCAGACAGTTGACTGTAGCATAAGCATTGACCTCCATAGTATTTTTTTTTCCTACTATGGAAGTCAATGGATGCCGTCAACTGTCTGGTGTTTTTTGTGTTCAACAAAAGAAAGAAAACCATAAAGGTTTGGAACAACTTGAGGGTGAGTAAGTAATGACAACATTTTCCTTTTTGGGTGAACTATCCCTTTAAATAGTATTTAAACAGTATTTCAAATTATTTATAGTTTATATTTAAATACAATTATTTTAAAATGTATTACCAACTGGAGCTTAAACATGAAAAACTGACCAGAATACAGCCTAAGGCCACGTGTCCACCAAAAAGTTTTTTCCCGGAGGCTTGCGCATTTATCCAACCGTTTTCAATGGGAGCGTTGCGGTTTTTTACCAGTCATCACTGTCACTTTTTACCCAGCCATCCAATCACAGTGGAGGAGAGGCGGGACAAATACCACACCGACCAACTGTCACATTCTGCTTGTACAACGACAACAAACAAGCACACCTCTTCATTCAAAACTAGTGCCAGAGCAAGTATGTTATCTTGTGTCGACATTTTTACATGCACAAATGAACTATTTGCAAAATCAGATACTAGTAATAGTTCCGGAGATATTCTGCATCATAGCACAATCAGCACATCATCTGAATAAAAAAATAAAAAATAACAAAAAAACCTGGCTGCACTACCGGAACGCTCTCAAGCTTTTTAGCTGGCTAATAATGCTTTGGTGGACACACGGCCTAAAAGCTCAGCTTGGGTAAAAGACCTCTTGAGCCAAATGGCAAAAGCACGCCAGCATGACTGGCATCAGCTCATATCTGCTGCCAAAAAAGAAAAAGCTGCAAGAAAGCATGGTCACATTCCTTTTGCACAACTTTAACACTGCATGCATGTGCCTTGGATCTATAAACAGCTGGGGAGGGAGGAATAATATCCATGAAAATTGAGAGGGACAAATACAATCTCATGTCTCGCCAGCATTCATCAAAGTGCAATTCAGTGCAGTAGATATAATAGAGAGATGTTAAAAACAGGTGGCTAACTGCTGTGCTAACAATTCAGTCCCTGATTCTTTTACTTTATCATTAAGAATTTTGCTTACTCAGCAGCACACAACCCTGTTCAGACCTATGCGGGTGGGTTAATGTGGGTCAGAACCAAGGGCGAGATCTACATTAACATCCCTGGGCCTCCTGCCCAATGTTGAACAGAGAGGAGAAATGTAAAGAGGCACACAACAAAGTTCTCCAGAGATGCATTTCAAGAGGACAGTGACATTAGACAACATTCACTATCAATAAGAGCTGCTTTGAAAGCAAACACTATTATCCAAAGCAACGTACCGTACACTATATCAGTAGTGCTTGCACAACTGCATCAAATATTGCAGAGTTAGAGATTTTGGGGGGGAAAATAATTCTTAGTTATATTTAAATGATTAAAAACGGGTGGAAATTTATGATTTTTAGAAAAAAAAGCAAGCACGAAGGTCCACACCTAACCCCAACACTAAACATTACAGGGGTGTAAGCAGATTAGAGCTGCATGATCAACTGTTAATTGATCTGTAAACCCTGCACACGTTAGTTACTGTTGCTAACTCGGACAAACAAACTTGGCAAAGTTGCTAACTGTCTTACAATGACAACTGTCAGGGTGAAAACCTTGTTCCAATATGTCAGTCACCGCATCGATGTGGATACTGTATGTGTCTTGGAAGTATGACCAAAATAAGAATTTTCACTGCAATCCTTATAGCATTACAATAAATTGTGCTATCAATGGTGATTAAATCTAACGATCGCTTAGCTCATATCACATTAAACTGTGCAAATTGTTATTAATATTAAATATTTTTTAAATAGACCAGCAATTCTCATTTTGTCAGAACCTTTAGTGTTTAGATGTCTATTCTTGGGTGAACTGTGATTCTCTTTTTTATTGTGATTTAATTTATTCAGAATCATGCAGCATGTCAAGCGAAAATGAAGGAATGAGATTGTATGGATTCATTCAAATTAGCCACTAATTCGCAGAAATGTAAAATTTTTACAAATTGCAACATGACTGTTTCAGATAATAGTGAAGTTGATATTATTATTATTATTATTATTATTATTATTATTATTATTATTAATAAAATGACAACCCAATCATTAATGTATGTAGTTAAATCAGCTATATAGCCATTTAAAATTTCCAAATTTTTATTTTGTAAATAAATATTTTAATTAACAAAAGAATTAAAAAAAAAAATTTATATAAAATATTAGCTTATTATCTTGAAAATATATATATTTTGAGCCCTCACACAATCACATCCCATCATTGCAGTGGGTTTTACACAGATAGGTAACACTCTAAAATCCTGTTGTGGGAATTATTTCCCTTGAAGCTACTTCAAGCAAAGTTTCTTGCTCAAGTGCACAATGGTGAAAGCTTATGGCTCACTTCTCCTCTTGTGGAAATCAAACCAACTAAAGGTTCAAGCTTTAACCAGTCCACCACACCACCCTTGGGAGAAATTATGTAACAAATCAATCAATCAATCAAAGTGTGAAACTACGAAACCTCTTTATATCCAACAGATGTGAAACGAGTCAGTTTGACTGGATCAGTCAGACCACAGTATTATCAGCCGTGAACAGTCTGTATCTGTCAGTAACCCACACCACTTATGAGGAACATATGAGCATGTTGTCTACTGATCCTGAGTGGCAGAACAATTATATCACCTATCAAATCCATGCTCTCTCATTATAGCGCCCTTCAATCATAAATCCCAACAGCCCGCCGCCCCAATCCTCCTCTAGCCAGAAAATTCCCCAAATGCTGTTATTTTCCCTGATGCAAGGCCTTTAAGGTACAGCCAGCCTGTGGAGATGAGTGTTCTTGGCAGCTTCCACTGGCAGCGGTCCACAGGGAAAAACTCATCAGCCTATGTCGGTGGTTTGGGATGCAGCGTTTTGCGGCAACAACAAGGTCTGAACTTCTCCAGGATGGGATGAAAGATATCTACCTCTGACACTGATCTGAAAGCTAGACATCATAGCCACGAACAGAACTAATTTTTCTGGATATTCGCGGAAACATAAATCTCAGATTGGAATCAATTATCTGGACCAGGTACCGACTTAAGTCCTTCCGTATGCTCTATCATAATCCAGGGGAGTTATAATAAAACATAGCACCCCTTCATGACCTTGCACACATCTCTGAAAAATTAATATCTCCACATGACTCTGACCCCTTACCTATTTTTCATTTTCTCCATAAAGTGGGGAAAACTGTCGATGTTTGGGGAATTAAATGTCCTTTGAAGGCACATCCTCACTAAAGAGCGATTTTAATAATCTGCCCGAAACATCTTAATTATCTCTCTACATCTAAATCCTCTGTGACCAAACAATGTGTCATCCCTCTCATCTGAATATATGTGCGTGCTTTCAAATCTGCCAATTTCCTTTTAATAAGATAACAGACCTGATCCTTCTGGGAAGAGGACAGCTTTAAATACTTTCAACCACTATTCTATAACAGAGTCCCAGTACGTCAACAGATTAAAAGGATATATTCCTTAAATCTGACTGAACATTCAACCCATCACAGTTATAATCAAAAGCATTAATATTTAACAGTAATTTAAAATGTTTCACAGTGAATCAAAATTTGGGATGTTTAGCTATAATTATTGCAAAGGTCCTCAAATGGAGGTGCACCAATATTCAAATTCTAAATAAATTAAAATTAAATCAAAACTAAAATCATCTGTTTTGAATGCTAGCTGAATTTAGGCATCACAACATTATAATAATAATAAAAAAATTAAAAAATGTTGAGATCTTGTAAAAATTACATTTAACATTGTTAAATTCTTGGTATTCTAGAGATTAACATTACCTTTATGACATCAAAAGTAATTAAAATGTACAAATAGAGAAAATTAAACATCCAATATGGACAGATAAAGATACATTTAGAAAAAAATGTAGTTGTAATTTTAAAACGTTACATTACATCTTATTTTTACCTTTTGCTGAACTTTGTAGCTTCATAACTTTAGCTTTTAATATCGCATTTGTTTAATGCACATTCTTCTGAAATAAATAAATAAAATCAACATACATAAATTAAAATGTGCATTATAAATCCACTTTTAAAATGCACAATTAAGATTTATATATACAGTATAATATAAGTATGGGTGGGGTGGGAATTATATTTTTCACTATTTTCTTATACCTGTATTGTATCATGTTGTTTAATAGACAGATTAAGCAAAAATAAAATAAATAAACCCGTCGAGCAAATAAAATAAAATAAAAGGCAAAATAGAATGCAAAGATCTGGACATGATTTTACCAACAAGACACTTCATGAACATTCATTTTATTGGAGTCTTACACACTTGCAGTAACGTCAGTCTGAGCCGTGCATTCATTTGAGTGATCGTGACATTATGGGAGTGGCTTGATGCAGCACAGGAGATTGATCTTGACCTTAAGAAACTTAAATTTAATGCTGTCACGTAACAAATCTGCTTCAAATTTAATAAAAAATTTAATTAATTGCTACTTAGAGCTTTGAAATAAAAATGTAAAGGGTGTACAAATACTATAAAATTGTGAATATAAATAATTGGGTATTATGTAAAACAAACAAAAAAAAAAAGTGCACACTTCATTTATCTATTATAACTTTTATGTTATTTTGGTCGCTTGGCTGTTTCCTTATAAAGGTCCAGAAATGTGTTGTTGTTGTTTTTTTGTTTTTTTATTTGTCAAGTTTTTTGCCAGGTGGCTTTTTTAATTATATGATGTCATTACGTTGCTGTTTTGATGCCAGCCAATCGCTGTATTGCTGATCGTGGTTTTGAGTATTGATGCATCTTCAGTGAACACAAGAACGTGCAGTAATCTAAAACAACTTAATCCAGATATTTTAATCCAATCTGTAAATTCGTTTGAAGAACCAAATTAGCCTGAGATCAGTTATCATGATAAAAAGATCTGGGATCTGTCAAACCATCTCAGATGTATTAAGCGAGGTACGAAGAACGGACCCCTGGTCACGGAGCTGGTGCCCATGGGCCCAATGACCCAACCTAGCATGAAAACAATAGAAAGAGACTGTCATGCCTGCTATAAACCCGTTGAGCAAATTAGAAACGATGTCCGCTGCCAATAAATTCTAGATCAATAGGCCGCGAGCTGATGATTAATCTGGATGCTGAATACATACAGACAAACAACTGGGGCAGATGACAGTGACAGTGGCTGCATGGCACAAAGATAAAAGAGAAAAACTACATGAAAGTAACCTTTGTAGGTCAATTACATCCATTCCTCACATGCAGTGGTGAAAATTGGCAAGTGTACGCACTCTGGGTAAGAGTGGTTCAAGTTCGCAGAGGAGTCACATGCACATTGACTAAGGCTCAGTGTGAAGTTCACTCAAAGAGTGATGGCCATTTAGTCATTTAATGGGTTTTTACCCAGCAGACAGTCTCAGCGGGAACAGCTCATACTGTTACTTTTGCAGCTATATTCAACAAACACTAAAGATCAGTCATTATAGAGTCACATGACACTAAAAACCAGATGGAACAAACAAAACAAACCCACATGCTGACGATTCGTGTTGTGCTTGCTAATTTCCTGAGCTCTTGCCAGCGATCATGCACACATATGCAAGTACAATCGCTCAGTACAAATCAGGCCATGTTCATCTCACACATGTAGTTTTGCCCTGGGCGCTGTGTATGCGTCCTAACAAATGTCATCCGGATCAATAAAAATCTTCTATTAAAACTATATACCTAGCTGGATGCACCCGCGTTTATGCTGATGTGTGCATTACTGTGTGTGCGTTTGAGCGTGGGGATGTCTGCTTATATGGCATATCCATGTGTGTCCAACCATGCATTTAAAATGAAAAGGGCGTATAATGGAGGGAAAAAATGGATTTTGCATTCAAAGCATGTGTGCAGATAAAACAGTCTAATCAAGTGGGAAAAAAATTAAAGAGGCGAGAGGGTGGGGAGATGAGCCAATATATATAATATTTTTGGCTTGTAATATTGTGTGTACAAAAAATATATATATTTTAAATATATTTTACAAATTTATATTAAATATATATTCTATTATAAATTCATATGTGTTTTTTTTTTTAGTATCATATTTGACACATCAGGCTTTTATGGCTCATATAGTATGATATAGGAGAACATGGAGTTCATACTCGAACGTAAAATTAGCAAAAATATGCAATTTGGTGCAGTTGATGATATTTATATGGTCAAAAATTCAATGAGAAATCAATGAGATCTTTAAACAGAATAGCATATAAATATCAGTCGTCACTCTCTATATCTCTCAGAAATGACTTTTATATTTAAATGCTTAGTTTTATTATCAAAGCTCTGTAGTTTATTGTGGGGGCAAAACATATGCAATGTTTGAGAGATGTACAAATAAACGTTCCTCAAAAGCTTAATATATCATATTTTATACTCACATTTTAACTAGGCTTGCTGCGGTAGTTGGTGTTACCGACAACAATTACATGACATTTTTACGGCACGGCCCCCATTGTCGTTTTGCTTTTTTATTGAAATATAAAACATTTCATTCAGTTGGACAACGGACACAACAATTATAAACTGAAAGCGTTATAAATTTGTGCATCAAATATGATACAGCAGGATTGATAGGATTCACTGTATACAATAATACATTTAAAAAATCCATTTATTCCTGCAACAGTATCTACATCCCACACTCTTCTCTTTTCCTCTGTCTCTCTGACATTAGTAGTGTACGTGTTGAGACAAGGTGGAGCTTCTTCAATTATTTACCAACAGGAGTCCATGACAGAGGTGTTAGCCAATCACAGGCCAAAGTCAAGAGACCGGCTAATGGGAAAGGATCACGTGTATCATCAATACTGCACTGCCTTATTAGAGAAGATGTGGACAAACCGAATTTCACGTCTCCATCGATTCTCTCTCATAAGACTATGAGTGGCGAGTCATGCTGCAGATACAAGAGCTTGTGCAACAGATGGTCTGGGTCCAGACAGGGACAATGGGAGGCGGGGGAGGGGCCAGGCTCAACTGTATTAAATGACATGCTTTAAAGCTCAAAAGACGACAGACAGAACAGTCCTATTAATTAGCTACAAGTTTCTACGGCTCAAAATTGCTAATCATATTGCAACCACAAAATACAGAAGAACAAGTCACTTGTGAGCAGAGCATAGTTGTAAACACTTTGTACCCTAATTGGTACATTAATGTTATGTTTCCTACAACAAACAGGTTAAGAGTGGTTCACACAATAAGCATATCAATTTATATTGCATTTATTAATTCAGATGGCACTTAGAAAGCAACTTACAAATGAGCAATGCTACAACAAAAGTGATTCATCCTATATAAATATAAATGACATACACACACACAAACAAACAAACAAACAAACAAACAAACAAATAAATAATATAAATATAAATATATAAATACACATACACACACATACATACCTGAAGGATTATTAGGAACACCATACTAATACTGTGTTTGACCCCCTTTCGCCTTCAGAACTGCCTTAATTCTACGTGGCATTGATTCAACAAGGTGCTGAAAGCATTCTTTAGAAATGTTGGCCCATATTGATAGGATAGCATCTTGCAGTTGATGGAGATTTGTGGGATGCACATCCAGGGCACGGAAGCTCTGTTCCACCACATCCCAAAGATGCTCTATTGGGTTGAGATCTGGTGACTGTGGGGACCATTTTAGTACAGTGAACTCATTGTCATGTTCAAGAAACCAATTTGAAATGATTCAAGCTTTGTGACATGGTGCATTATCCTGCAGGAAATGGCCATCAGAGAATGGGTACATGGTGGTCATAAAGGGATGGACATGGTCAGAAACAATGCTCAGGTAGGCCGTGGCATTTAAACGATGCCCAATTGGCACTAAGGGGCCTGAAGTGTGCCAAGAAAACATCCCCCACACCATTACACCACCACCACCACCAGTCTGCACAGTGGTAACAAGGCATGATGGATCAATGTTCTCATTCCGTTTACGCCAAATTCTGACTCTACCATCTGAATGTCTCAACAGAAATCGAGACTCATCAGACCAGGCAACATTTTTCCAGTCTTCAACTGTCCAATTTTGGTGAACTTGTGCAAATTGTAGCCTCTTTTTCCTATTTGTAGTGGAGATGAGTGGTACCCGGTGGGGTCTTCTGCTGTTGTAGCCCATCCGCCTCAAGGTTGTGCGTGTTGTGGCTTCACAAATGCTTTGCTGCATACCTCGGTTGTAACGAGTGGATATTTCAGTCAAAGTTGCACTTCTATCAGCTTGAATCAGTCGGCCCATTCTCCTCTGACTTCTAGCATCAACAAGGCATTTTTGCCCACAGGACTGCTCTCATTTGATCTAATATTTGATGTTTTTAAAAATGTTGTAGATTTAAGTAGCAAATAAGAATCACTAAAATGATTGAATACATTTTAAAACAAAAGGACTTGTTAAAGGATCAGTTCACTTCAAAATGTTTTACTCACCCCATCTCATCCAAAATGTTCATGTCTGTCTTTCTTCAGTCAAAAAGAAAACATTTCAGGAAAACATTTCAGGATTTTTCTCCATATAATGTATTTCAATGGCAACCAAAATACTGAAGGTCCAAATCAATGCAGTTTCAAATGGCTTCGAAGGGCTTCAGAGGCTCTACACGATTTTTTTACCAAAAAAAAAAGTATGATTTTAAAGTTGAAGATGGAGTGTTTTTTGGTAAAGGGCGTTTTTATTCATCCTAGTACGTTCGCTGGGGCAGTAGCAATTTAGGTCAAAAGTTTTTTTATTGAAAATGACCGATTGTTTCACTAGATAAGACCCTATTCCTCGTCTGGGGTCGTACAGAGCCTCTGAAGCCCTTCGAAGCCCTTTGAAACTGCATTGATTTGGACCTTCAACATTTTGGTTGCAATGGAACCCAATGGTGAGGAGAAAAATCCTGGAATGTTTTCCTCAAAAAAACGTATTTTCTTTTCGACTGAAGAAAGACATGAACATCTTGGATGAGATGGGGGTGAGTAAAATATGAAGTGAATTAATCCTTTAATGTTTGTCAGTTTTGTTCAAGGTAATTAAAGCAACAGTTTTTCAATAACGGAAGAATATGTAAAAGTATGGTATTTGGGGTAAAAGTATGGTATTTGGGGTAAAAGGCACCCCTGCTGTTGGGGCAAAAGGCACAATAATTAACATGATAATAAACAGCAGCTGACTTTTCCATTTGTTGACAAGATTCAGATTGTAAGTATCATATATTAAGTTGGGTGTCCACCTTAGAGATAATCACCATATTTATAATGAAACTATCAGATTTAAAAATGTGATCTAATCACATCATAAAATAAAATATAATCCATTGTTACTACTGTAAATGTATATTGGGATCTCCTTCAATGCTTTCAGAATCTTTACTTTTTTAATGATTTTGTTTCTATATTTTTCAGATATATTTCTATATTAATATATTTTAATGACAGCATATTTACTGATCAAAGATTAATTATTTTATTCATCAAAATAAACAGAAAATACAAACTTTGCTAAAGTGATTGTTTTGAACAAGTATTAACTTAGACATTATTAAAAAAAAAACACCCCATGTGTGGGGTAAAATGCCCCCTCGACACCCCATACATTTTTAAGATTTTTAAATAAAATAAACCACTATTATGATTCATTTTCACACAAAATCTGTTGCTTCATAAGTGTTCAATACAAACATATACACTCACCTAAAGGATTAGTAGGAACGCCTGTTCAGTTTCTCATTAATGCAATTATCTAATCAACCAATCACATGGCAGTTGCTTCAATGCATTTAGGGGTGTGGTCCTGGTCAAGACAATCTCCTGAACTCCAAACTGAATGTCAGAATGGGAAAGAAAGGTGATTTAAGCAATTTTGAGCGTGGCATGGTTTTTGGTGCCAGACGGGCCGGTCTGAGTATTTCACAATCTGCTCAGTTACTGGGATTTTCACGCACAACCATTTCTAGGGTTTACAAAGAATGGTGTGAAAAGGGAAAAACATCCAGTATGCGGCAGTCCTGTGGGCAAAAATGCCTTGTTGATGCTAGAGGTCAGAGGAGAATTGGCCGACTGATTCAAGCTGATAGAAGAGCAACTTTGACTGAAATAACCACTCGTTACAACCGAGGTATGCAGCAAAGCATTTGTGAAGCCACAACACACGCAACCTTGAGGCGGATGGGCTACAACAGCAGAAGACCCCACCGGGTACCACTCATCTCCACTACAAATAGGAAAAAGAGGCTACAATTTGCACGAGCTCACCAAAATTGGACAGTTGAAGACTGGAAAAATGTTGCCTGGTCTGATGAGTCTCGATTTCTGTTGAGACATTCAGATGGTAGAGTCAGAATTTGGCGTAAACAGAATGAGAACATGGATCCATCATGCCTTGTTACCACTGTGCAGGCTGGTGGTGGTGGTGTAATGGTGTGGGGGATGTTTTCTTGGCACACTTTAGGCCACTTAGTGCCAATTGGGCATCATTTAAATGCCACGGCCTACCTGAGCATTGTTTCTGACCATGTCCATCCCTTTATGACCACCATGTACCCATTCTCTGATGGCTAATTCCAGCAGGATAATGCACCATGTCACAAAGCTCGAATCATTTCAAATTGGTTTCTTGAACATGACAATGAGTTCACTGTACTAAAATGGCCCCCACAGTCACCAGATCTCAACCCAATAGAGCATCTTTGGGATGTGGTGGAACGGGAGCTTCGTGCCCTGGATGTGCATCCCACAAATCTCCATCAACTGCAAGATGCTATCCTATCAATATGAGCCAACATTTCTAAAGAATGCTTTCAGCACCTTGTTGAATCAATGCCACGTAGAATTAAGGCAGTTCTGAAGGCGAAAGGGGGTCAAACACAGTATTAGTATGGTGTTCCTAATAATCCTTTAGGTGAGTGTATATTTTTCTGTATATCATACACTATAGGAGTAGCGAAAAGCACATTTTTCTTAATATAAAAGAAAATTGTTTTTTGTTGTACTATTTTTTTTTTTTTTAAATATGTGACCCTGGACCACAAAACCAGTCATAAGGGTAATTTTTTTAATTGAGATGTATACAACATGAAAGCTAAATAAATAAGTTTTCTATCGATGTATAGTTTGTTAGGATAGGACTTGAAAATCTGGAATCTGATATTGAGAAAAATCACCTTTAAAGTTGTACAAATGAAGTCCTTAGCAATGCATATTACTAATAATAATAATAATAATAATAATAATACATTTTTATATATTTACGGTAGAAAAATTTACAAAATATCTTCATGAAACATGACCTTTACTTAATATCCTAATGATTTTTGGCATAAAAGAAAAAACCCGTGCAACTTTAGACTGGTCCAAGGTCACATATATTTAATTCTTTGAAAGCAATGTAGGTTGCTATGGACAAAAGCATAAATATACATAAATATTACTGTGATCTGTATTACTGTGATTTTGATTACAGTTTTGTATCCAGACTGTCTTGGGATCTTTAAAATCCTGTCGTCAAGAACAACCGATTATTTAAATCTATATTATACAAGGATTGTGTAACCAGACTAAAGCTCAAACTCATTTCCTGGTGTGGTTTGTGGAGGATTTTATGCTGTATGTTTCTCACTGTGTTAATCTGAAAATATAACAAAATAACAAAAATGTCAAGAGCTCTGTGCATCATAGAAGAGAGACTGCCACATCAAGTCAGGGCATCGCTCTTTCCCTTCACAGGATATTTTAGTGCTTGAGTATGTGTGTGTGTGAGTGAGTGAATGAGAAAGAGCTAGAGAACAAGAGAACGTGAGTGAGAGGTTCATTCATCTGAAATTGCTTTATGTGTAGTAATTTCAAAGGCATAAATGGCTTAGGAGCCATAAAATGTCTAGAAAGTGTTTTAACAGGTGAATAACTACAATTTTACTGTACTGTGCTTTCACGTGCTACAAAATGCCAGAATACTCATACTGAATGCAAACACAGAAATTCTGCAGCTTCTAACTTTCATTAAAAAAGGTCAAATCCATTTGACATACAGATAAAATACGCAAAATCATGACACTACAGGAATGTGATTTATCAGTAATTTCACAAACACAAAAGCGACAGATCTGGGATCAGTACATCACAAAGATATCATGTGCAGAGAAAGGGTGGTCTTAAAAAAAAAAAAAAAAAAAAAAAAAATCACAGAAATGTGGACCAATGATCCAGAGTCAGTCAGTCATATATCAACAGGTCCCCAACAGTGTGTAATGACTGAGCATCAATCCTGCCCTGCCTCAAATTGATGAGGTCTGTCAGAGCAAGGCAGTGTATATTCTCCGTTTTATGGTGGAGCTAAATCAAGATGAAGAATACAACAGACAGTCAGTCACCTGCCCTAAGCCCATGTAATGAACAAGAGATCATGGGAACAGGGGTCAAAAAAATTGTGCCGCCTACTCAGTCAGAGACAATTAGCAGAGAGGCTGAGAAATGAAATAAAGCCGATATGCAGCCTTAAATTGGATTTAATAAAGATAATCCAATGAATAAGAAAATGGAGGGAAAAGCTCTCCCTCCCTTCTTCAATTCTCTCATTAACTTATTTTTCCTTCATTGCGAGAATGTGCAGGACTCTCTTATCCTAGGTTTCTACTTGTGCGTAAGAAATTTGCTCAATACTGGTCAAAATGTAAGCAGTCTGGCTTTTTGGGAGTGCGTCTGTTAGGTTGACAGATTTTGAAAGTGCTGAAATTTGACTCAAGACTTCTTTTTTTCTGCCAGAATACATGTAGCTTCTTCTTGAAGAAAGAAAACAAAAGTAGTTATATTAAAAAAAAAAAAATCCAGGCATGGATGGATGGATGGATGGATGGATGGATGGATGGATGGATGGATGGATGGATGGATGGATGGATGGATGGATGGATGGATGGATGGATGGATGGATGGATGGATGGATGGATGGATGGATGGATGGATGGATGGATGGATGGATGGATGGATGGATGGATGGATGGATGGATGGATGGATGGATGGATGGATGGATGGAAAAAACAAATTTGACAGCATTTTACAGTAAAATTACAAAAGAGTTAAACCATTTCCATTTTTTTTTTTTGCAATACGTGTTCCGTTAAATCATCATATATATAGTATGCACAATTACAGTTTATTTTGATGTGGCAAAGTATACAGTGTCACCTCACACCTCACCTCGTTTTTTCACCTCTCGTTTGCATAAAGTTCAGCATTTCTAAACTTTTTGATGCTCTCTCTCTCACTGCATGCACCACTCTGCTGTCAATACCACAACATCCAAAAACAACCAATTGCTCAGCTCCCACGGACGAACTGCACACGCTCACTCAGCTAAGCACGTACGGTTAGAGGCACTGGTCCAGTTATGAATCTTCTTGCTTGGCTCTAACTGAGATTACAAAGCAGCATTTGATTGTCAGCTGGTAAACACTTATATCTTCATCATCACCTTTTGGTGTCAGGAGAAAGGCAAAAGGCAACCTCCTCTAAGTTTGAGACACGGGCCCCGTGGCAGCCTGCATGAGAGTCACAACAGCATTAAAATTTAATCAACTCGGCTAACAGTGCTCTTATATGGAGTCACCCTTGAAGCAGGAGATGAGGAAAGATCATTGATCATATGGGCTATCATAGCAGCCCTGTGAACAAACACTGAAGGCCATGCGGACAGACCAACCAATCATGAGATGCCAAAGGGCATCAAACGCATTCAATATAGCCTATAAAAAGATGGTGCGGACAGGTCACCTAGAGCATGTACAATCCATCCTCATCATTGAGTCTGTAGACGCAGAGAGAGATGGAGACAGCTGGTCAGGCATCTGGACATACAAACAACAAGTTTAGAAGACACTGGAAGAGAAATAATTATGCCAGTCTAACTGAAGTGATTCCTCTACTGACCTCATAACAAAAAGCAAAAACATCATGAATATAAACTAGAGGTATTTCACAATACGATATTCTCACTTACTTTGAACAAATCTAAAATACAGATTTTTTAAAAGAATTTTTTTACTTCTAACAACTATGGTAAACAATAAGTACTATTACAATTCTAAATTTGGCATTACACCAGACTTTGCAGAGTAATGGTGACACCAGAAAAGAAATGTTAATTTCTATTAGAAATATTCATCATTCTGCTTATCTAAAAATACAGTTATGTTAGATGGCCTACATATCCCTGACTACAAACCTGATTCCAAAAAAGTTGGGACACTGTTGGGAACAGAATGCAATGAAGTTTCAAATTTCAATATTTTATTCAGAATACAACATAGATGACATATCAAATGTTTAAACTGAGAAAATGTATAATTTTAAGGGAAAAATAAGTTGATTTTAAATTTCACATCTCAAAAAAGTTGGGACAAGGCCATGTTTCCCACTGTGTGGCATCCCCTCTTCTTTTTATAACAGTCTGTAAACGTCTGGGGACTGAGGAGACAAGTTGATCAAGTTTAGGAATAGGAATGTTGTCCCATTCTTGTCTAATACTGGCTTCTAGTTGCTCAACTGTCTTAGGTCTTCTTTGTCACATCTTCCTCTTTATGATGCGCCAAATGTTTTCTATGGGTGAAAGATCTGGACTGCAGGCTGGCCATTTCAGTACCCGGATCCTTCTTCTACGCAGCCATGATGTTGTAATTGATGCAGTATGTGGTCTGGCATTGTCATGTTGGAAAATGCAAGGTCTTCCCTGAAAGAGACGACGTCTGGATGGGAGCATATGTTGTTCTAGAACTTGGATATACCTTTCAGCATTGATAGTGCCTTTCCAGATGTGGATCATGTTTAGATATGGCTTCTTTTTTGACCTATGGATTGTGTTCACCGACAATGTTTTCTGGAAGTATTCCTGAGCCCATGTTGTGATTTCCATTACAGTAGCATTCCTGTATGTGATGCAGTGCCGTCTAAGGGCCCGAAAATCACGGGCATCCAGTATGGTTTTCCGGCCTTGACCCTTACGCACAGAGATTGTTCCAGATTCTCTGAATCTTTGGATGATATTATGCACTGTAGATGATGATAACTTCAAACTCTTTGCAATTTTTCTCTGAGAAACTCCTTTCTGATATTGCTCCACTATTGCTCCAGTATTTTTGGCCGCAGCATTGGGGGAATTGGTGATCCTCTGCCCATCTTGACTTCTGAGAGACACTGCCACTCTGAGAGGCTCTTTTTAATACCCAATCATGTTGCCAATTGACCTAATAAGTTGCAAATTGGTCCTCCAGCTGTTCCTTATATGTACATTTAACTTTTCCGGCCTCTTATTGCTACCTGTCCCAATTTTTTTGGAATGTGTGGCTCTCATGAAATCCAAAATGAGCCAATATTTGGCATGACATTTCAAAATGTCTCACTTTCAACATTTGATATGTTATCTGTATTATATTGTGAATAAAATATAAGTTTATGAGATTTGTAAATTATTGCATTCTTTTTTTATTCACAATTTGTACAGTGTCCCAGTCGGGTTTGTACATACAACAAAAAAGTTAAACATTTTATTTTATTAAATAATGCATTTCATTTTTAATGTATTAATAATAAATAATAAACATGGGCCATATTTACCATACTATTAAAATGCTACATTTGGCAATACATCAGATTTTGCTGAGTTACTGTGACACCAGAATAGAAATGTTCATTTCTATTAGAAATATTTATCATTCTGCTGATCTAAAAATACAGTTATGTTAGATGGCCTACATATCCCTGACTACATACATTAACAAAGTTCTAAACATCTTATTTAATTAAATAATGCATTTCATTTTAATGTATTAATAATAAACATGGACCATATTTACCATATTTGATGCATCATTACCATATCTAATGCTAAATAAACTTACATTTTGGGTGAAATATGCACAAAAGATATTGTCGCAATACTCAACTGATGCTATGTGTCACATGACGTAGTGTGACAGTGACAAATGTTGTACATCCGGATTGCATTAATACTACACACATATCAAACTATATAGAACATACTTTTTAATGGTCACAAAGCAAGTACTTACTCAAAAAAGTACCTACTCAAAGAGTATCCAGTTTTAGATGGAGCCACTGTGTAACTTTTTCCATGAGTTCCACTAACTAGCATTTTAGCTGCATGGGAACATGTAAACTGAAAAGTATTATTTTGGTATTTATGTCTGAAGCCAAAATAATCCAAGAAAGAAAACAAATCAAAACGGATAATGTTCAGGGTTCATTTACACATCACAAAGGTCAACAGAGCCTGAGGAAATCCTCACTGTAACTAAAATAGATGTTCTTCTTTCTGCTAGAAAAAGGTAGGATAACTCTGCCTGCTATCAATGCAGGGAGAGGAACCGATCAAATGTACACTGTGCTAAATTGATCTGCACCTGTCAAACCACTCTCCCTTCTGGCTGCTTATACAGTTTGTATCTTCACCCAGGCTATGTCTGCATTACATAAGAACAAGAGCCTCAAGACAAGCAGAAGGTCATGTTCAGCCTGGGGAGAGGCCTGTCCATTTACTCATGCAGATCAATATGATTAACTGGGAGGAAGCAGCCTTCCCCCTCTGCCAGCTTCTGTTTAAGAATGGCAGCATGGAAAGAATTTATACCCTGCTGCTCAACTGTGCCAGTTTTCCCCTGGTGAAGGAGGGAAACAATGACACAGAAAGACGGCAAACTGTTCAATGTTTAGTTTCTCTTGGGACACAACTCTCATGGGAATATGGAAGAGTCAAACAGGAAAGTGTCAGTGGAATGGAGCCATATGCCAATTTTGAAATATGCTTGGGAACTCCACTGACAGATGCTTCCATGTTTTGTAATGTCATAAAAATATGATTCCTCGAATTGCCACAGTGGTGGAAGCCTTTGGAGAAAGTCTGAAGACTTTTTGAAGATGTCTCAAAGTGTACTAAAGGAACTTGAATATGCAATTCAAGTGCATCATAGCTTTGTTATGATGGCAAATGTTTAGCTTCTTGTAGAAACGAATGGATTCCTCAGAGAATAGCCCTTTTAAAAGTGTGCCTAGAGGTTCTCCAGAGGGTTTCACCATACCAGTGAAAATTTCTTGTACACAATTTTTGAACAGAATGCAATCTATGAATAGCTGGTTTCAGCACCATGGACAGCACCCATGATCTCAGTAACAATACGTGAGGTCCAAAATGCTGCATTACTTCCTATTAATTATGATCAGTTCTATCTAGTTAGTATGTGAAGGGTGAGGCAAAATCAGCTCTTCTTTTGAATGACAACTAAGCTAGATGGACCTGCAAGGAAATGCTTGAAACCTCTGTGTGACAGCAAGTATTACTGATACATAATCGATCAGTAATCCATACACATTGATCAATAACATCAACATTTGTACAGGCCTTCCTGGCTAACACGTCTCAATAAAAGTGAGCATTTATCATTCTGGTTCTTCAAGGGACACTTTCAGCTGCTTGTCTTGCATTAATAACCAATCAAGGAGAAGGAATGCAGTCTGTTCCCCTGTGAACTAATGACTGGCCAAAAGCTGGCCAACACGGTTATGATATCTTAGGCCAGGTGCATAGGTCATATTTTGTTTTAAAAGAAGGAAAGAAAGAAAAACTAGCTCACGCATTATACCAACAACAACATAATGCATGAATAAATGAATGAATGAATGAACCATTTAAATTAGCATAATTAACATAATATTTAATCACACTCATTAAACATAACACAAAACTATTAATACAATTAAAATACCTTACCTTAACTGCCTCTGCGTGTGTGACCCGGTCGAACACTTTGTCGTTAACTTTCATTATCTGGTCTCCTATTCTTAAACCCTCCTTTTCTGCCAGTGATCCCGGTTCCACCAGTGACACATAGATCCCAACTCCATGCTCCGAACCTCCGCGGATGCTAAATCCCAAACCCTCGTTGCTCTTGTGACGCTTGAGGATCACCTGTCGGATCTCTCCAGGGGGCTCCGGTAAGAAATTTCTGCCCAGTAAAGGAATAAGAGTCGCTGTCCCATCGCTGCTGGTGCTGATACTGTCAGGAGATCCGCGCAGAGCGGCTTGAGGCGCGGAAGGAGCCGAGAAATGAGCTCCATGTGTTGGACTCGAATTAGCAGCCTCGTGGGCGCCGTCCGGGTCACCATTGCGCGCAAGAACGTCGGATTTCAAGTAGAGCCCCTCTGATGTGTACTGATCGAACAGAAGCTGATCCGAGCGCGGGATGACCAGCCGCAGCATGGGCAGGAGCTGACGCTTGCTCGGGACGTTCAGTATAACCTTAAGCGTCTGGACCAGATCGTACACATTGCGCTTGGAGTGGTACACGTTGAGGCAGTGGATGAACTGCTCTCTCTCGAGGTCGCTGAGCAGAAGGTTGAGGGCGTTGTGAAGCTTCTTCACGTTGGCGGACAGAGAACGCGCGCTGGAAGCCACGGAGTTGCCCGAGGAAGAGTTGAGCGACAGGCGCTCCAGGTCTGTGCTCATCCTCGCGCCCTTTGCCTGGATCACAGAGCCACGCGGAAGCGGAGGGGTCCGGCGAGCATTGCAGTACCACCGGAACCGAGCCTACAGGAGCCTGCGGAGCGGCGCATGGCACGGCGATGCCTTGCTGTTCACTGTCATGCTTAACGTTATATCAAACGAGTCAAAGAGGACCTAAAAAATCAAACACATAAATCTAATTAGCGAAAAAAAAAGGTTGAAATTGAAATAAACATAAAAAGTAGTACTTTTGAGTACTACTATTACTATGTTCAAAAAACACGAAGACATTTTACTCAAAAAAATTGAAAAAGTTAACAAAACGTACAGTATGACTGACCTCATACATAATAAATCTATGGGGAAAATGGAATCCCTGCGAAAACCATGACCTGAGTTTGTTTTGTTCTCAGATCTGTACATTGGAGTGCACTGTGTGTTGTTAAGTTCATGTTTGCTGCATTCATGTAATGTCACGTGTTACCTAGAAGGCGTTGTTATTAATCACGGCTGCTGGAGAGATCTTTTTAAATCAACATGTGGCATTCAACACTACCAGGTATATTATTATTATTATTATTATTGGACCAGTTATTTTACAGTGGCAAACATTAAATAGCTCACGGTATTTTGTAATATTAATAGGCTACTGCATGGCCATGGCATACAGATTATGAATTTAAAAACAGTCATCAAAATGCATTCCCATCGCAGCATTTCATATTTATAAAAATATGAAATTCAGATTTCACGATAAAAACTGTGGTTGTCAGAACTTTAACGTAAATTTTAAAAATCCCTATATTCGAGAGGAAAGTGCACCTTCCCAATAACGGTGGCAGAAAGCTGCGCGCTCCGGTGCGTCTTGTGCTCGTGAAAGGGGGTCAAGTGGCCAGTGCGTCTTCTCCAATATCTCTGTCGTCAACAGTGAATCCCTCATGAAGGAGTTCAGGATCTTTGCCCAGAAATCCAAAGCTTTACAGCGACCATAATCATATTCGCGTTCCCGTTGATTAGTTTTTAAAGTAGAGCACCGGATCAGCGTTCAGTTCTAATCCACTCGTCCCGTATTTGGAGGATATGGCACACAAACTAAAACGCAAAGTTGTTTTCCTTTGGCACGCTCAAATTAGAAAGTTGAAACGCGCTTTAGTCCCTTGGAAAGTGCGCTGGATGTATTCCACAGACAGCAAATCGAACAGGTTGGAAAGTTATTCGTTGCGTTAGTGCGCAAAGAAATAAAGTAAAACAGCGCGGAGCTCGACTGTGTCTCCGTCTAGCCTTCAGCTGTCGGTGGGGATCGACTGAACTGGCTCGCTCCAACGCGTCCCTACACAGGAAATGACGCAGCTTATGTGGTGCGCCTAAGTTGCTTAGTAACCAACAACACAGTCATGCGGGTGCGCGCAGGACTTGCAAATGCCCAGTTGCTTATTTTAAGAGCGGTGTTTTAAACCTTGTTCAGAGCAGCTGTATAAAGCTTCTAGAGCACTTATCATTTTCCACAGCTCATGCTGTCTGGGTTTCTTGTCTACTGAAATTTCTTGGAGAGATATTGTTTTCAGTGTTTTGTCAGCAGAACAATCCAAAAACACATTAAATAACAGTACAACCCACTGAAGAGATGGATGTCTATTCCTCACAGCCTAAAATCAAAGATGGCGCTGCTGTGAATAAGGTCTGTTAATTATCATTGAGACATTATTATTAATTTGGATTCGTTTTATTTTTTGATTAGTTTTATTTGGTTTTGAAAATGTCTGTATAGTTTTTATTCATTTTTGTTTTAGTTTACTTTATACATCAAGTTTAACTAAATAAAAATGAGAAATGGTGCCTTGGCAAATAGACTGTTTTTTACGGAGCCCCGCACATGACGTAAGTTACGGGGGGACTAGTTCGTTCCCTCGATGTATAAATCATGCTCGCAATTTACTATTTCTTTCCCGTGCAGACGATTTAATACGTTCCTCGATTTATAAATCTATAGATCTATAAATCGAGGGAACGAATTAGTAAATCGTCCGCACGAGTTTTTCCTGCATGTCATGTGCGGGGCTCCGTAGTTTTTTAGTACTTTAATCCCTTTTTTTTCTTTCATGGTTTTAGTTTTAGTTAACTATAATAATCCTGTTTAAGAATCATTTGAAAGCAAACTATCATAATAAAAACTATCATTAAAAATAGCTTTTTCTCACAGATCATTAAAATCAGTCAATCCATTGCATTGCTGTTACTCCATCAGAAATACCAAAGCTGTAGCAAAAATTTGAATTTTAACAGTCTGAATCCAGATTTGTATTGATTGTTGATTAGAAGTTGGTGATGCAATTAACCTATCGATTCTACCAGATAAACGATATTATCTACAACCTACTAGTTAACAAATAACCTACTAGTTAATCAAGAAACCAGGTTAATACTCTAAAGTGTATGGCCCTCAAGGGTTTAAGATGCATCCCTCAATCATGTTTTACCCCTCTATAAACATTTACAGCTCTGACCACATTAGCACGGTTCACATTACGGGAGTACATGATGAAAAGCCTTTAAATCAAAATCTTTTACAGCATTTCAGAACTGATCCCATAAAGCAGGACGCTGAAATCCTGCCACAAATCTGAGTCAGCATTCACACATCCAAAGCCGAATGGGTTTCTGGCCAGCACTGGCACAGGTGTAGATGTTGATGCACGTCAAGAGATGACAACTGGATATACCCCATCAGAATCTCAACCCACCTAAGCTTTGGCCACACGATTCCCAAAGAATCACACTAATCAGACATTCCCAATCCACCTGTATTGGATAATGAGGTGTCTAGTCATTTTCTCAGAGCTTAGCAACACGCACAGGTCAGGGAGGGAGGGACGGAGTGACAGTGAGTGATTGATGAGCGTAATTAATGCAGTTACTGAGTATAATGGACAAGATGGCAAGGTAAACATGATTATTCTGCCGTGCCTCCGATATGGACATAGACAGAGTAACAATGAGCTGAATTCCAGCCTGGTAGGCACCGGAAGAAAGATCTAATTAACTCTCCCTGTCCTCTTGCCTGCATCAGCACTGCTAATGACTTTGGCTATCTGTTTGATTTTCAATTTATAGTGCCGACCACAGCACCTTATTGCACATGCCAAAGCTGAAAAATGTCCTGAGGGATAAAGCACCATAGGATAACTCTATAGTCAGTTTGACAGGGAACTAAAAAGGGGCATGTGCACAAGAAAACGCACTGGTGACGATGTGAATTTGTTTATATACCCAGTCGAACTGGGGAGTTGTATCTCTGCACCAGCTGACTGTATTAATCTCTGTTTTGAGAAAAAGCTGCTAAGTACTTTATGTAATAGGCTTTGGAAAGAGTGACTCAGAGCAACCTGGAGGGACCGGTGAAGAGCGTGAATGGATTCGGCCTTTCAACAGCTCTGACACAGACACTATTCAAGATCCTATAGAGTCGGATTTGTTTTGTGTTCATGCCTAATAAATAACTGTATGTTTCATGTAGTTTTTGATCAAGCGGATAAAGGGCATTACCCCTGTTTTCTCTATTCACCCTAATCTTAACTAATCAGCCATAAATCTAATGTTAACTTGTGTACAGTAACTAATGTACAGACAACCATGGATCCCATTCATATGGATCCATGAAACAATTAAAAACGTTGTACTGCGCATGCCAGGCCAGTGGTTGGCGATGTCACTTTGTATAGAAACACTACATGCCTATAGAGTGAACACGTAATAGTGGTGCAAGACATCACTTTGTTGGCCAATCAGCAGTTAGCATTTTGAGAGAATCAAGTCAAGTCACTGGCAAATCATACAAATGTTTGATGATTGAACTGAATTTATATATTTAAATAAGCTAAAACTACAGTAGTTATGGACTATGGGAGTTTTATTTGCAAGAAAAATTGCAATATGCATTTCTACTCGAAAGGTGTCAGCATACAGCTGAGTTGTTAATACAATACAAAGCTAAAAATGAAAACTAAATAGCCTAAAATGTAAATGTAACTGAAATCAGGCCAATATATTGGGTGAGATACGTTCTCTTTGTATTTATTCTCTCCTGTACAGCGTGACCATGTGATTTTTATATGACTAATAAACTTAAGAGAACTCAGATTGTGTTAGTTGCTCACACCCTGATGAAGGCTCATTAGCTAGCTGGAGGGACTAGGTGTGCAGTACTTGTCCCCTGTTTTTAAAATATTAAAGCCATGATGAAATAAAGGCTTTTTATATTTCTTCAATAATAGTCGATTGATTTTAGGGGCGTAGCCATCATTTTAAAAGTGAGGGGGAGAGGGGGTGGGTTGGGATGTCAAGTGTTATACCCGTATTTTCTGACCTGTGTCTAATTGATGGTTTTATTTATATATATATATATATATATATATATATTTATTTTTTTTTTTTTTTTTTTTTACTTAAAATTTTATTTATGTGAGCTATCTGGGTCTTTTTGACAAAATGTTTACATTTGTGCAGTGTTGGGGTTTTATTATAATTTCAATCAATGGGAGACTATAAAAATTACTTTTTGTTACATAATTTGTCAAAAATCCGCTCCATTGCAGAACACGCACAGAAAAGGTGGAGTGACTTTAACCCAGCCGTCCAATCACAAATAACACAGACGAACTGCCAGTAGCTACAATGTCAACACTTGACAACAAGCACAAACGGAGCAAAATGATTGAAAACAAGAGCCAGAGCAAATACTTTACATTGTGTCGACATTTTTATATAGAAACAATACAGAAGTAAATACTAGTAATACTAGTAACTTTCGCGGATATTCCGTATAACACACACACACACACACACACACACACACACGCTTACAGTAGGCGTCTTCAGCAAAAACTGGTTAATTATTCAACAAGAAAAATATAATATACAGTTATCCATCATTGTGCAACAAAGTCGGATACCACATTTCAACTTACAGTGCTTGACGGTTTCGTAGCGAAGAAGTTTTTTTTGTGCAAATTTTGAACTCATCATCGCGACCCTCTTCGAACCCGCCCAATCTGGCAACACTGAACGCGGGTGCGAGCATGGGCTTGACATGATCCGCGAGTGACTGATTACCATGGAAACTTGGCCTAGCGTGTTCATTCAGGTGTTGTGCCGAATTCCGACTCCCGCCAAATTATTACCCCCCTAGTATGGGTAGGTTTAGGGTTAGTTGTAGGGGAGGGGTTAGGATTAGGCAATCAGGTAGTGATTTAAACGAGGGGGGTAATAATTTGTCAGGGGGGACGTTAGCTCTTTCTGCTTGCCTGTTGTGTCACGTGGTTAAGTTGCGGCACGTTCAAAAACAGATATATATTAAACAAAAACAAGTTATTTCGAGTCATTTAACTGAAGTCCGAGTCAAGTCTCAAGTCATGAATATCAAGTCAAAGTCAAGTCAAGTCTTTTATTAATATTTGTCAAGCAAGTCTCAAGTCCTAAAAGTGCGACTTAAGTCTGACTCGAGTCAAGTCGTGTGACTCAAGTTTTAAGTTCAAGTTTCAAGTTTATTTGTCATTACACATGTACAAGTACAGTATAACGAAAGGAAGTTTGGAGCAAGCCTCCGGGCCGCAGCCTTTTCAGGCGCCGCCACACGCTCTCCAGAAATACAAGAATGCAGTTGGCAAGCATTACATAGCAAACACAACAAAACATAACATAACACAGTACACGTGGTCACGTGATGGGATTTTTTGTATGGAGTGGGAGAGGAGATAGATAAGGACAGGCAGACGGATGGAGGGGGGCTGGGATCGGGATCGGTGTGTATGGTGCGAGTGAGTCTGAGATTGTGTTGTGTGAGAATGTTAGCCATAACTTCAGATGTTTCCGAGTTCAGTTCTATAGTTTGTCCTTGAAAGGAGATAAGGCAGTGCACAGGGAAAGATAGCAGACCAGCTGTCAGGCTGACCTCCCAACCGAGATAGGGACAAGTGAGGTTCGGTGGGGTAGTTGATTAGGTCAGGCAAATACAATTTTTTAATCCATTTGATGATCTTTGGTAATTTGTCCGGATCATAATCAATCAATCAGATCTGGTCCTCAGCATTCGCGTCCGGTCTGTGCAGTTTCCCTAGACATTACGTCCAGCCTCATGGCCAGACCAGTTACAGTCCGTAAAAGTTCACCGATCTGACCCCCGATGGAGCCCACTCTTCCCTGCATATCCGCAGTCCGGACTGTGTTACGGTTCAGTTCCTCAATTCGTATCACTCTCTGATCTAATTCCTTCAAACGGTCACACACAGCCCCGAAGCATTCCTTAATTTCCACAGACAGCGGCTGGGTGAATTTGCTTGCAGCTGTCTTACCAATCTTCCGATAGGTCAGGGCAATCCCAAAGCCAAAGAATAGGAACCCCGCCATCAATAATCCAATCATGTATAAATCTTCCGCATCCTCCACGGACAGAGCCTCCAGGCACAGGACTTGCCAGTTGTTCCATGCGTCCCTCACGTACCCTGCAGCAAAGGTCCCGTCCGGGCAGGTGGGTTCTCCCGGGGCACCCTTCCTTTGTGAGAAAATCCTATCGATCGCGCTGATTGACCAGTTAATCAATTCCATTTCAGTATTTTCAGGAGTCCAGCAAGCAGCGGGTCAGAGAGAAAAAGAGTCCCCCACCTCTGCTTAGTTGATAACCCATTAATAGGCCAGTAGGTACCATTGGTATTTGAATCAAGATGTCCGGGTTTGGCTGGTTAGTGTCAGACCCTGCTTGTAGATACTGTACACTCTTCTAAGAGAAATTTAAACAACAGTTCAGAATACAAACTGTTAAATTTTTTACGCTGCAAAGGTAGAGCTACTAAGATCATCAAGGACTCTAATCACCCTGCAAACCCTCATTTCACGCTGCTGCCATCTGGTAAGCGCTTCCGAAGCCTGATGGCCAAAACTGAGAGACTCGGGAGGAGCTTCTTCCCCCAGGCCATCAGACTCCTGAACTCAGTCACTTAACATCACGTGACTTCACGTCAGGATAAACATCGATACACTGACATTGCACTGCACTTTCTGTTCTCGTTGTTACTGTGTAACAACCTGTTATAAACCTGTTTGCACATTATACTCTTTATACATTTGTTAACCACATATTTATAAGTCTACAGTTTACTCACTGCACAGTCTACTTCAATTATTTTATTCCACTTCTTATTCTTATTTTTTACTTTTTTTTCTTCTACTTGACTTGATTATTTATAATTCTACAGATATATATATATATATATATATATATATATATATATATATATATATATATATATATATATATATATATATATATATATATATATATATATAGTTTTTTATTCTATTTCTATTATAATTTCCTCCTTGTGTTTTTAACTGTGAACTTGCACTGTCCATGGAGCGGACCTGTTTACATTTCACTGCCGGTTGTATATTCTGTATATAACTGTGTATGTGACAAATAAAACTCTTGAATCTTGAATCTTGAATCTTGAATTTTAAGAGCCTTAAATGCCAAGTCTAAAGATAGGGAAGCGTTTGAGATAAGGACTTTGAGATGAGTGGGTTGTAAATATGTATCTGTGATATGAGGCTTCTCCATATGGATCTAATTTGTCTGCTGGTCACTCACTTGCTCAAGCATCTCAGGTAATGTCATTGAATTACAAGGGCAATTTACCTCCAGTGGCAGATCTTGGAAAGCGGTGAGGTTGGAGAAGGAACTTGAAAGTCCCTGCTTTTATTGCTCACGTAAATTAGTCTGCATTCCTTGGCCTTATAGAGAGATGGATGGGTTCAATAAACTAATCTATTTCTTTGGCACTGACTCTCATTTTCAACCATAATTCATTTGTCCTCTAGGCAGATTAGGATAAACGGGGTGCTTTTTGATATAAAGTGTTAAAAGTCAATATCTTAATATACTGCATCAGTCAGTATAGAGTACAGTACAATGAATTTGAAAGGTGAGAGGTCTAGTTTAAACCACATTTCAAGGACAAGATTGCACATGTGCTGTGTATTCACAAAAATACTATTTTTATTCAGTATTGTTGTCTGTATATCAATATCTATCTATCTATCTATCTATCTATCTATCTATCTATCTATCTATCTATCTATCTATCTATCTATCTATCTATCTATCTATCTATCTATCTATCTATCTATCTATCTATCTATCTATCTATCTATCTATCTATCTATCTATCTATGAAAAGTCTTAATATGTAATTTTTCTTAAATATGTGTTAAGAAAAATAGCATATTAAGACTTTTCAAAGCATGCACATGCTTTTGCATAGTTCCACTGAAGTTTAAGCTATTTAGGTGTTTAAAGGGGACATATTATGCCCCTTTTCACAAGATGTAATATAAATCTCTGATGTCCACAGAATTTATCTGTGAAATTTCAGCTCAAAATACCCCCTAGATCATTTATTATAGCTTGTCAAATTTGCCCCTATTTGGGTGAGCAAAACGCTCCGTTTTTGTGTGTGTCCCTTTACATGCAAATAAGTAACTGCTCCCCGCTAACCCCCTGCCCCGCTTCCAGCGGCTCTTTTACACGAGCTTCGGATACAACCAACAAAACGAATCTCACTCAGCTAAAATGTCAGAAATAACCAGTTGTGGAGTGCAGCATTACATGTTTGAACCCGGAGTCGGACACAGATGGAGAGACTCAGGAAGAGGTTGCAACTTTTATACTGCACCTGGACGTTTCTGAATGGTTAGTGGATACATTTATGTAACGTTAATTGTTGTGGAGTTACGATTCATCTCATGGACTAGCATGTACTGTCATGTTAACCTATAAATTATTGTTTAAGTGCTCACGTGGGAACGTAACATGTCTGTCACACAACTACAGTGCTAAAAAGTGCGTTTGTCAATTACGCAGATGGTGAGCGTTTTCGGGATAAAACGTACTCGGTTACTTTACATATGACATAAGGGAACGAGTACTGCATCTTGCTAGACGCTATGGGAATAATTCCTGTTCTTGAAATAGTGAAGCATTTGTAAAATCACACAGTGCTACTGCACAGTCAAAACAGTGTTGAGACCTCTCGCACAATATTGGCTGGCCAGTGGGAACTGCATGAACCAATGGCAGAACAGCGTAACTGAGCGAACCAATGGGCACTAAGCCCACAAAGCTGAGCACAAAAGCCCGCCAAATGGGTGGGGCATCTGCCCATAAAGTATGCTGTAATGCCATAAACGTCAGGTTATATCGACTGAAGCGGCGATCACCCGTTGTTTAGCGCCATTGCATGGCCGTCTACGCAGTACTCGTTCCCTTATCTCAGGGAACCGAGGTTACGTTAAGTAACCGAGTACATTCCCTTTCGAACGGCCAGTCGTACTGTGTCTTGCTAGACGCTATGGGAACCTGTTTAATCCCACCATGCTATGATAAGTGCAATGACATGTACTCCCTCAGGTTGAACATTTATTAAAAAGGGCCCAAGACTAGAGTTATTGACACATCATATTTATCATGGAAAAAACTTTGTTAAAGCATTGAAGCATATGAAGGCCCCAGATGCCAATTTATGAAGGGGACAGGGCTTATGGTCTTAATACTCATTATACAGTGACGATCTGTGTACTTTGGGTACATAGCCATGTCTCGGTTTGAGGATGACTTAGAATCACCTGGGCCAAATTCTAGACAGGACACATTCACAGAGAGTGCTTGAATGTCACCAACATGCTTAACTTATGCCAGTGCTAATAGCAGGGCAGTTTTCAGCGAAAGCGGTTTCAATTCGGCCATCTGCAACGGTTCGAAGGGAGGTCCTTTTAGTGCTCGTAGGACCAATGAAAGGTCCCAGGATGGCACCGTAGGAGGGCATGGAGGGTTAAGCCTCCTGGCTCCCTTTAAAAATTTTATGACCATGTCGTGTCTGCCTACTGATTGGCCAGCTATCGGTGCATGAGATGCGGCAATAGCAGCCGGTAGACTTTGAGTGTGGATGGAGAGTGTCCTGCATCGAACATCTCTTGCAGAAAAATTTGTATCTGTGATATCTTGCATGACACTGGGTTATGGTTCCTGACTGAACACCAGTCAGAGAACACTGACCATTTAAGGGCATAGAGACACCTAGTAGACGGAGCTCTAGCTTCATATGTTTCCATCCACCTATTTTTATGCGCATTTTGGGATATTGCATCAAAAAATGCTGAATGGAAGCGCCAAGATGCGCATCAATTCTAAAAATGCTCGTTGCAGGCTACGTGTTTCATAACAGGCTCATTTACTGCAATCTTGACTCTGGCATTCTTTGTCCGCGGTGCTTCTTTCAGTGCGGCCCGAGTGAGAGAAGAGGAAGAGCAAGACGTGGGCTCCGCGAGGGAGGCGGGATGCTTCGAGGCTGGCGAGGATTTTGCACTGCTGTGATGTTGAGGGGGCGGGGTCATCGATGGAGTTCGACCATTCCTTCAGTGTGGACGCGGGCACTGGGCCGATGTGAGCTTGCTAGCCTCGGTGTACTCAGCCCTCTGGCTCCGGCATTTTTCCGGAGCCAGAGGGAAAAAATCTAAACAATTAAGTTACACTTGCAAAAGATACATGTGCAGAATACACATACTTACTGCTAAAATAAGCCTAAAATGCAAAATAACAAGACCAATTAAGGATAGTGAGAGTAATTTTCAAGCACATACATAAAAAAAATAAAAAAATAAATTAAAAAAAACAGAAAAAATAAAATAAAAAAGTAATTTATAGGCTAGTACAGGGGTTTTCAAACTGGGGTCCGGGGACCCACAGGGGTCCTCCAGAAAGTTCTAAGGGGTCCCCAGAAATGATCAGAGAATAAAAAGACAAAATAAAAATGGTTAAAGTCTACCAAACATTCTAACTGTTTCATTTCTAAATGTTTCTCTCCTTTCTTGCCGTATACATACTTTCCAGTATTGTATATGTTTGCTTTGTATCGTTTATTGTATTATTAACATAGTACGTAAGCTGCATGCTTACATACATTTATTGTTAAGGTTGCTTATACAAATAATTTTTAATTGAAAATGTTCTTCTTCAGGTTTATATATCCAACATTAAGTATAGCCAATTTAAGTTTGAAAACAACATGTTGCATTTATAATGTCACACTTACTATTTATCTAACAGTTTAAATGTTTTTCTTACATAGGAGTAGGGGAAATATGAAAGGCTGAATTATAGGCTGGTTGTTTACACACACTGTAGACACACATCTGTGTCCAAACACATTATAAAGGTGAATTTGCATAATACTTCCCCTTTAAGTTAAATTTAGAGAGGTTTATGTGTTTTTTAGAAGTTGTCATGGTTGGGTACCATCTATGGTGAACGGAAACTACAACAAATATATATATTTTTATTATATAGCAAAAGAAATAGCAATAGAAAAGGAAAAAAAAAAAAAAATCATGATAGCGTTCTATGACTTTACAAAAGATATTGAGAGATTGATTATATTGGTCAAAAGAGAGAAAAATGTCAAATCTGACAAAATTCAAATCAGAAATACGCATCAGCATTATCTAGTCTTTAATGACAAGGTTATATAACACAGAGTATAATTATATAAATGTACATTAAATGATTTAAAATGCATCATCACAATCTGTGAAAAGGGTCCAGAAATAATGTTTTAAATAAATAATAATAAATTAAAGGAATAAATTCTTCAATAAATAAATTTGATTCTTAAAATAAGTAAATAAAAAGTATGCAGTATGTCCTGCCTTAACAGCTTGTGAATTTATCATTTTGAAGTGTACTCAATGTCCCCTGCAATATTTTTTCTTAGCATTATATTCATAACTGTTTATTTTATTACCCCTTATATTTATTGTACATTATTTACTGTAGAGTCTGGGGTGACCTGTCACTGTTCCCAGCTGCTAGCATCATTCGCTTTGTTAAATGTTACACAGTGATTATGTAATATTTCATTGTCATTCTTACACATGCCTTCCTTATTCATCCATTTTCTTGCTGTGGCCTGACGTGGAGCTTCAGGAAAATGGTCAGTCCATAAAACACAAAGGCTGTCTGTGGTTGACCTAGAGAAAAATCAAAAACAAACAACAGCATTACTCCCATATAATATTATGAATGCTCCTATTTTTAACAAAACAAAGCTTTCATTTCATCCCATCTTGAAGTGAATCTTTGCAGAGAAGCAATTTCACATTTTGGGTCGTATATAATAAGCCATGAAGTCTCTTAATTTGTATCGATCTAACAGTTTGTGGTAACAAATACAATTAAAGCTATAATGACAAGAATTGATTGCTACTTCTGTTCAGAAAAACTATAATCAGCTCTCTTTGATGGCTTTAAACCACCACTATATTGCGGGACATAAACATTATCGCTTTGTAATACAAATGATCATCATCGCAAAAATGGCAGTGCTCCAATGCTGTGTCCTCAGTGGAGGGTTATATGGGGACTCTGCATGTCTAATCCTCAGTAGGGAAAGCAATTTACAGCAAAAACAGCCAAACGACCATGGATGGCTTTTCAAACCCCCTTAACAGCTATCCAGCGTCCACTTCTCTCTTGCACACCCTTGACCTTTACTAGTTTGCCTCATTCTGACTGTCTGTACCCTTTCCATCCCCATTAAACTGAGTGGAACATCTCCCAAGGTGCTTTAAGTCTTTTAAACATAAAGTTACAGTAAGTCCAATCCTGACAAATGCAGGTATGCAGTATCCATTTGCATTGCTTCAACTTATTTTAATATTTTACCATGTCTTTTATTTTTATTTTTGTGGGTGCAGGTTAAGTGGTAGCACATACTCAGCCGTTTCCCCTATCTCTTTATGTTTTCCAGTGCATACCATATGGAAACGTCAGCAAGGAGCAGAACCTTTAAGTTCTTCAGCGGCGCTCCATTAGCGTGGGATGGACTTTCGCACATATACATATGTTAAGAGTCTGTGTCAGTATTTATACATGCAGTGTTATTTACAGCTGCAGGGCTGCAGCCTGCACTTATGAATCTTTACCGTCCCAGCCACTGGCTCTCAGACAAACAGCTTTCAGCTGTACTCAACCTCTCCCTTTTGGTTTTTAAGTGACCTTTGCTTTGCCCCCCTTTTAAAAAGCAGTCACTGAAATAGGAAATAGGCAAGATGCTTGCCTCATGGCATGAAATGAACAGGGACAAGGAACCGACTTGTTGGAATGCACTCACAGCCCTTATTAAGGCTTTTTGTTATGCACAAGGCAACAAATAATGAGTCCCATGTGGAAATTAGCTCACTTTGCAATCAGGCAAGCGTGCACCCAAAGCTCCAAATGCACCTTTAGCAAGGGAATACTCTGTCTGTGGAGGTATGAGTCAAAGGCCCATTGAAAAAGAACTGAATATGTGTGAATGTGGAATCATCGAATGCATGTAATAATATTTTTTTATATCACGAAAATGATATAAAATACTTATGCTAAATCAGGCTCTACTCGAGGGGCTGTATATAAAAATGTATTTTAAATGTATCAACTAAAGCAATACAAATATTATTATCAATCAATCTTATTAATGTGCATAACTCATATGCATTTTTATTTGATGTGTGGTACCTGTGCAAGGATTAACAAATTTAAATCCTCCTCCTCTCCCTTCTTCCTCAACTCTAACAGCTGACAACTTTCTTCATAAATAAACGCCACATTATTCATAAAATAAAACAACCATCAGCGGCCAATTCTTTACACCACAAACTGACAAACACATCTTAACCGCAAACACACACACTCGCCCCTCCTTCTCTCCTCTCTCATCAGAGAGAAATCTCTCATCCTTTTCAATCACCCTACTACCAGTCCACTTGATCCTAACCCCAGTCATCCCCTTCAAGCCATTTCTTCTTCAATTGTACCCGCACTCACTCACATCATCAACATCTCTTTTCATACTTTTCCCACAGCATTGAAGCATGTTTGGAAAACCCCACTGCTTAAGAAACCCATTCTAAATCCAGTATTTTTATGAAACTACAGACCGGTATCCCTTCTGCCATTCATTGCTAAAATGAGTCGTGTTCAACCAAGTCTACTTTTCTCACACAGAACAACCTCCTAACAACCAGCCTGGCTTCAAAAGCAGCCACTCAACCGAGACTGCCTTGCTCTCGTTATTGAAGCTCTGAGACTGGCAAGAGCAGCTTCCAAATTATTAGTACTCACCTTGCTGGATCTGTCTGCTGCTTTTGACATGGTTAACCACCAGATCCTCCTGTCAACCCTCATGACAATGCGGTCATCTCAGGAACCACACTCCAGTGGTTCAAGTCTTCATGGTCCATCAGGGTGTCTTGGAGGGGTGAGGTGTCTAAGTCACAACATCTAACTACTGGGATTCCTCAGGGCTCAGTGCTTGTACCACTTTTTTTCTCTATTTACATGACATCACTAGGATCTGTCATTTAGAAATGTGGTATTTCCTATAACTGCTATGCTGATGACACAAAACTCTACCTCTCATTCCCGCTGGATCCAACGGTAGTTGCTTGCTCTGCCCTACAACTCAACCTTGCAGAACTCGGCCAACCCAACACTTCATCACACCTTCTCCATTCAGCTAGGGTTATCAGCCATAACTCCTTCCAGGACAGCCAGAAACCTTAGAGTTGTGACTGATAATCTGATATCACCTATGTGTAATCTTCTTGAATAAAATCATCAGAAAAAAACAAGGTACTGTGGGTTGATCAATATTAATTTATTTATCAGCCTTCACCTCCCCAGAAAATTTTGCACACACAGTAAAGGCAAAATTCTTCATATTTGGAGTAAAACATATTTCAAATATCTTTCACAGCCCAAACTTTTAATAACTGCTGAATTTATGAAGTCCAAATGGTGTCTTTTTTATCAGCAAGTGTTATAGCCAAACAAAGTGCACCGAGCATACTGATGCTGCTCTTTGTGTTGTCTGAGCCGCTCTAATCTGATGCTGAACTTCCCTTTTATTATGGATGTCATTCCACATCACCTGTCTTTGTTTTATGGGTCTGGCTGGAGCTCTTTCATAGCGCGAATGGCGTGGGCATACCATGCACCTGTCAGCTCATTTTAGCACGCAGCGTGCACTCCCCAGCTCGACTGGGAGCTGCTATGTTTATCCTTAGCTTATAATCGTCAGTCCGACAGGCTGTCCCTACGGAGCTGCTGTCAGAACACCAGAGACCGCATGTGACGCATACAGCCCACACGCTAAAGGCCCTCTTCAGACAAACCCAGTTAATCTGCCGTACCTGCACCAGGAGAAGGTAGTCGGAGCTTCAAAGCATGAGTGAACTGATTTTAAAATAATTTCCACCTCCTTATATGGAAGGAATATCTCTCTCTGTCTTGGTGTCAGTCTGTGATTCTCATTCTGTCTTGTCTTCCATTCACCTTGAAATCTGAAAGCACCCTCTGTCTGGAAGATTCACATTTCAATATCCGAAACCCTTTTAGTCCCACGTTACGAGTGCTAGTTCCCATTAACATTCACTCCCAGAAGGACACCAAAATCGATCATCTTTATCCTTTTGTTTAATCGTTCCTGACAGTTTAGTAGAGCGCAGAAAGCTTTTAATAATTATATATACTTCTGAACTCACAGTAATGTATTTTGAGTCATAATGTAGTCATAAAGTGGTTATGAAATCAAAGAAACTTAACAGTTTTTGTATAATGTACCTCCGAAGGAAACCAACGGTCAGACTTCAGAAGAACCATACCATCATGTGTAATGATCAAGAGCAAATTCAGGTTTGCTTTAGAAGTTATAAAGTAAATATTTAACAATTATGCGTAATTCATAATGGGGTCATGTAAATTGACAATTAAAAATGAACCACTCTGCCAGGTGCCATTTTACTTATTTCATACACTTTGATCGGATTGTGGGATATCATAGGCAACAAATGCACTGGATTCCATCTGTTACAAGTTTCATAAATATGCATGTATTTATGCATGTTTTACATGAAATAATAAGCCTAAGACAAATGACAGATGCATGTTACATCAACACTTTTTTTGTTCTTAATTTACAAACTAGGCTACATGCAACGCTTAACAAATAGGCCTATTCCCCCCTCTCTCTCTCTCTCTGTCTCTATACACACATTTAAAAAAAAATAAATAAATAATAATTTTTAACTTGTCTGCTACCTTTGGAATCACAGACTGTCACACTGGCACACCTGATTCCATTTATCAATCATGCAGACTCTGCAAACCACAGACCTCTTGCTCACATAGAGAGACTTAAATACGCTGTAAACATTACTTCCAGGCTACCGATCCATCTACTCCTCCCCTGACGTTTAAAAAGGATCCTTCAAAGTTCAGCTCTTTAGCCCAGGGCTTTTAGGCAGTTTGCAAGCTCTCACTAATGCGTCCCTCGTTTTCACCCTCAGCTCCACACAGATTTCCCAATACCCAAGCCAGCTGGAATACTGGCGGAATTTTGTTTACCCCCTATAACCACGCTCTAGGGTCTGTCTAAAGCATTCTTATTAGACTCAAATAGCTGTAAAACTCTGGCTGAAAGTGAGCATTTATCACTTTAATGAGGACATTTAGCTGTAGCTATTAAGGGACAGAACATTAGAATGCCAAAGAATTCCCTTTCCCAGTTAAGTGCCTGTGTTTCACTTAATGTCTCCTGTAGTCAATAATTGTATCCCTTAAAACTCTTTGATCACCAAAATTACATATTTAAAAATGTCGTCATGCCCTAAAATAGCTTTAATGTAACTCTAGACCCTTGCTTTATCAAAGTCCCTTTAAGACATGTCATTTCACTCGGCGGTCATCTTTGAAACGTCTCTCGGGGCATGGAAGTGCAGCTCCAATCTCTTTAAATGGGGAAACATCAAATTCTCTCAAACTGTTTGCCAAACTCACGATTAAATTTCATATTTGAAATCACCAATGAAATTGACAACAACTGTCTCATAATTTTTGTTTCTAAATGCTTGAAATTTTTCATTTTTTCAGCTTGGACAAAGCTAACGCGCATGCTCAATCCTAAACGCGTCTCAGAACACTGCCTGTTTCTATAGCAACCAGAGCTTCTTATGGCAGATGAAGTGACTTGATGACTTTACTAATCAACGATTGGCTCTTCCATTTAGAAGGCAGGGCTTATTCGCCTTATTGGGTGTGGCAATTTCTCCCATTTATAAGTAATCGGAGTGCACAGTCTTCCTATATATAGTCTTTGGCTTCATTTAGTATATATGAATATGCAAATGAACCCTGCCTCCACTCACTCACACCAGCTCAGAGATCCACTTGCTCAACTTACTGAGGTAACGTTAACTTAAACACTGCACGATGGTATCACTCTTTACACCGTCGGTCACATTATCACAATGTCAATTTTGTTGACGATAATTTTTGTCATAATTTTCACCAACAACCCTTTTTCACTGACAAAAAAACGAGACGATAACTAAATAAAAACTAGTTTTGGATGACAAAACCGATGAGTTGAACTGCAGAAAAATGCAGCGCTGTTGCGCATCTACAGACTCACGCAACAGCGCTTCAGAGTGGTTCACAATCAATGAATAGCGCACATTTATGCCAGGTAATTGTTTATGAACTAATGCTGATGAATAATGACAATGTTTACTTTACGATGTTTATATAGTAATATGTCTTAGACGGTTGTAACAAACAATGCATATCTTATCTCCATAAACTTGAAAGAGCAACTGCAACAGTAAGGCGCAGACATTTCAAAACACAGTCACGGTGTATTTCGAGCTTGTTTATAATTAAAATTCAGCATTATATATATGTTTTTGGTTACACAATAACCTGTATTTAATTCAATTCCTATTTAATTCATAGTCAGGAAAGACTAAGAGCAGTATTTGACATATTCCATAAAGTATCAGGGTTATAATAGTTAACTAAAACCATAAAAAAATATTCACTACTTGAAATTAAATAAATGTTAACAAAAAAAAAAAAAAAAAAAAACATATTTGAAGCTTTAGCTTAACTTGATATACTAACTAAAACAGAAATAGAACATAAAAACTATATGGATGTTTTTAAAAACAAAAAGTAAAAAATATACCGGGATAACCTGGCTTCTCTTGAGACTCCCAGTATAGTTAATGATATGCTAAAGCCCACCTACACCTTGACATGATTGGTTACAGGGTAGTTTGTGATGTAAGAAACACTGGTGATTTCAAAATGTTTTTTTGAGACTGTCTTCAGATCACTGCGGTTTTAAACAGAAAATATTCAGCAATGGTGTTGACTTATGAATTTGCACATGGTTTGTCTTAAAGCATATTAAAAACACCACATAGACATATAAACATTAAAAATGAGATTTTCACCAAAGGGGACTTTAAGTGAAGAAAACTCACAGATGACAGAATGTAACAGGGGAAAGAAAGTATTCTGGGGGAAAAAATCCATTCAGAGGAATTGATTATCAATAACAAATAAACCTATGTTGGTTTGATTTGACAATCACAAACAACAATTCATGACAACTTATGTTAATCAAATCATAAAGGTGCAAAATAAAATGGATGAATTATACTATATGGACATAGACTGGATCTATTTAACATTCAGCAGGCCATCATAAATAAAACAGAACAAGATACATATGAAATAAACAGTGCTTTTTAAGTAGGTTTAATGTCAAATAAGACTGCATATTATTCACTGTATACAAACCCGATTCCAAAAAAGTTGGGACACTGTACAAATTGTGAATAAAAAAGGAATGCAAAAATTTACAAATCTCATAAACTTATATTTTATTCACAATAGAATATAGATAACACATCAAATGTTGAAAGTGAGACATTTTGAAATGTCATGCCAAATATTGGCTCATTTTGGATTTCATGAGAGCTACACATTCCAAAAAAGTTGGGACAGGTGGCAATAAGAGGCCGGAAAAGTTAAATGTACAACAGCTGGAGGACCAATTTGCAACTTATTAGGTCAATTGACAACATGATTGGGTATAAAAAGAGCCTCTCAGAGTGGCAGTGTCTCTCAGAAGTCAAGATGGGCAGAGGACCACCAATTCCCCCAATGCTGCGGCCAAAAATAGTGGAGCAATATCAGAAAGGAGTTTCTCAGAGAAAAACTGCAAAGAGTTTGAAGTTATCATCATCTACAGTGCATAATATCATCCAAAGATTCAGAGAATCTGGAACAATCTCTGTGCGTAAGGGTCAAGGCCGGAAAACCATACTGGATGCCCGTGATCTTCGGGCCCTTAGACGGCACTGCATCACATACAGGAATGCTACTGTAATGGAAATCACAACATGGGCTCAGGAATACTTCCAGAAAACATTGTCGGTGAACACAATCCACCGTGCCATTTGCCGTTGCCGGCTAAAACTCTATAGGTCAAAAAAGGAGCCCAGCTAACATATTGCAATTTAGTGTCAAATCACTTAAAAAACAATATTCATGAAAAACGTGTTTTTTTGTTTTGTTTTTTGTTTTTTCTCAAGTAAAACTTTCAGGGTGATGGCCTTTTAAGACCACTGAATAAGCTTCCTTTTGTTAATTTGTGCTCAGGCCAGTAGATCTTCCAAATTGTAAGTGTAGAATAGAGTGCCAAGACACCTTATACCTCAAAAAACCTCAAAAGCCCTGTATAATATAGGCAGAATTATTAAAAAAGGCAGCAAAAATGCTTAAATGTTAAGAGATCTTGGTTTTCTCTTATTTTTCAATTCAACTAGGTCATTCATATAGCTATCTACTTCGTTCATAGTTTGGTCATTAGTTTTATGTTAGGCAGCATCACACGACATTAGCAAGAAATAATCTATAGGCATCAGATTTATCACCACTTGTCCCAGGTGTCTGCAAGGGATATCTCAGGGGTTCACAGGTGTATTTCTGGAAAATAATATATAGATACAGATAATATTATAGATAATAATATATAGATAATAATATACAGTTCAGCTCCATGTTGAAGTTTCAGAAACTAATGTTATGTAAGCATAAAAGAACGAACAAATCAAGACATTCTGACCTGCAACAACAGGAAACCAAAATAACTGAAAGTACATCTAGCTTCACATTAAATCCTATTTGTGTGTGACAGTACATAGCAATTCAGGGTGATTGACAATCTTCCAACTAAACTCTATTGTTAGAATGATGAAACTGCTAGCAATTTTGCTTCACATTCTGCTTTTTGGTACAAATCCTGCCACCTAAAGTTTAACAATTCAAAACTTATGAAAGCGACAAAGAAGAACGTGCGGAATGCTGTTGAATCTGGAGGGGGAAAGCCAATGAAATGCCAACAAGTGGATGTTCGAAAGTGTTTCTGTGAGGGTGGCATAGATCAGGGTGCTCTCCATGAAGTATCAACATTTGATACTGACAGGAATATCCAAACCATGATCACTGAATTTAAGGACACAAGGCTTATGACAAGGATAATTGACGGAGATTTAATTGCAATTGAGCCAAAATACCATTTACCATGCCTTGAAAAAGCTGAGAAATCGCTACCGTGGACTCGCTAGTAAGAGCGACCAATGTCCAGAAAACATAGATGAAAAAATTGAGTCTCACGCTTCCATTGAACTTCAGGACTACATTGAAAAATGTGTTGATTCTGGAATCCTTCTCTTTATCTGAGCTCCACCCTTTTATGTAAATCGACTTCAGGAACTGGAGAACCAGGAACAGATTGAAAAATCATTTGCTTCAACGCTTTCCAGATGCACAAGAACAATTTGATGTAAGGAATACAGTTCTTGTTTTCGAGGAGGGCATGAGAAATATGCTAAGGGAAGCTCTGAGGAAGAGAGATTTTGATGAAGATGCTGTCATACTGGCAAAAGCTGCGTAGATTATTAGAAATTACATATTCAACCACACAGGCTTAAAATTCACTAGCTCCTTCCCAGAATGATGTCAGGAAACCTCACTTCCTTCAAGCCTAAAGTCTCTTATCTTGTTGATAATGAATGGCTCCAACTTGAAAGATCAAGCTAAATGTGAGTCTCAGGCTTGCCTCACAATGGGACAAAGCATTCTTTATAACACAAAGAAAAGGGCAACACCCACTGCTAGGATGACCAGACACAGCCTTGAACATGAACCACAAGGTATTCCTTCTCCAAGGACTATGGATGGACCAAGGAATCAGGGTCTTGGGAACCAGTTTGACACTTCCTGAAGTCCCCACAGCCAGTAGAGAACTTATCAAATGTTGCTGTAAGGGGGATTGTTCCACCAGCAAATGTGGCAAAGCAAGTCTAGACTGCTCACCTCTGCAAATGAAACTGTAACGACTCATATTTATCAATTACAGGGCCAATAGACCCTTTTCACAGACTGTGATGACGCGTTTTAATGGTCATCAATATCGTAAATCCTGCAAAAAAATTTTTTTTTTTTTTTTTTTAAATGTATGTGCATTTATAACACTAATACTTTGTGTTATATTACTTTTGAATCAAATTACAAAAAACAAGTATTATCACCTCGGTAATGGTATTTTCACTACACCACCAGACTCACCTAAAGGATAATTAGGAACACCATACTAATACTGTGTTTGACCCCCTTTCGCCTTCAGAACTGCCTTAATTCTACGTGGCATTGATTCAACAAGGTGCTGAAAGCATTCTTTAGAAATGTTGGCCCATATTGATAGGATAGCATCTTGCAGTTGATGGAGATTTGTGGGATGCACATCCAGGGCACGAAGCTCCCATTCCACCACATCCCAAAGATGCTCTATTGGGTTGAGATCTGGTGACTGTGGGGGCCATTTTAGTACAGTGAACTCATTGTCATGTTCAAGAAACCAATTTGAAATGATTCGAGCTTTGTGACAAATCCTGCTGGAAGTAGCCATCAGAGAATGGGTACATGGTGGTCATCAAGGGATGGAAATGGTCAGAAACAATGCTCAGGTAGGCCGTGGCATTTAAACGATGCCCAATTGGCACTAAGGGGCCTAAAGTGTGCCAAGAAAACATCCCCCACACCATTACACCACCACCAGCAGCCTGCACAGTGGTAACAAGGCATGGTGTATCCATGTTCTCATTCTGTTTATGCCAAATTCTGACTCTACCATCTGAATGTCTCAACAGAAATCGAGACTCATCAGACCAGGCAACATTTTTCCAGTCTTCAACTGTCCAATTTTGGTGAGCTTGTGCAAATTGTAGCCTCTTTTTCCTATTTGTAGTGGAGATGAGTGGTACCCGGTGGGGTCTTCTGCTGTTGTAGCCCATCCGCCTCAAGGTTGTGCGTGTTGTGGCTTCACAAATGCTTTGCTGCATACCTCGGTTGTAACGAGTGCTTATTTCAGTCAAAGTTGCTCTTCTATCAGCTTGAATCAGTCGGCCCCTTCTCCTCTGACCTCTAGCATCAACAAGGCATTTTCGCCCACAGGACTGCCGCATACTAGATATTTTTCCCTTTTCACACCATTCTTTGTAAACCCTATAAATGGTCGTGCGTGTAAATCCCAGTAACTGAGCAGATTGTGAAATACTCAGACCGGCCCGTCTGGCACCAACAACCATGCCACGCTCAAAATTGCTTAAATCACCTTTCTTTCCCATTCTGACATTCAGTTTGGAGTTTGGACCACACCCCTAAATGCACTGAAGCAACTGCCATGTGATTGGTTGATTATATAATTGCATTAATGAGAAATTGAACAGGTGTTCCTAATAATCCTTTAGGTGAGTGTACATTATAATCTTGGATTATACAGCAGACATTATACAGCGCAGTGCCTTCACGCAGTTCATTAATAAACCATCGGTTTGTTATATCGGCCTTTTTCATGCTAAAGCTGATATGCCGATGGTTGTAAATTGATCAAAAATCGACTGATAAATATCGGCGGCCGATACATCGGTGCATCCCTAATATAAAATATTAAAAATATTTATAAAAATATAATATTTAAGGATTTACTGCAATATATTTTATTTATATACAATTAATTGTAATTATATATAAAATAATATTATTTAAAAATGTAAAACAGATCAATTAAAATGTAATTTAATTAAATATTTAATTTCAATAACTATATACATTGTTTTTATACAATGCTTAGAATCAGTGTCTATTATCAAGCTTTATTTTTGTTTGTGATTCCAGTCAAATCAATGACATTACCTGCAAATCAAAGAAACAAGATCAAATCAAGCTAGTTTAAAACCAGTGAAAGTATTAAATAAAATGTATAAAATTGTCACAACAAAGCAAGCATCAAACACAACTATAAAAAAACGTCAACTATGTTAGAAAAAAAGAAGAAAAAAATAAACTGCAGTTCAACCAATTAAAGTTCCAGCATTCAAGCTTAAGACAAATGTCATATTCCTTTCATTTGATGCCCTTTTCTCGGTAGAGCCAGCAGAGGCCATGATGTTTGAAGAGGCAGGAACAGTCCTGATGAGACGAGAAGCAATTATACAGCTCTTTCTCAACGATGGAGAGGTAGTGGCCGTGGGCCTGTCACACATCGCTGTCATGCAGAAAATTGGCCATGCTCAAGCTGTGAACTCTGGGAACAAATTTAACCATATCAGGCCAGGTATTCCGCAGGTGTGGTCCAGTTATTTTATAGCCAAACAAGTGAATACGCTTGAGATGTAGTTCTCAAGCTCTGCTCTGGGATATAGACACAGGCTCTCTCAACCAAATGTTTGTGTCAATTTTGAAATGTAACCATAAAACTTGAATTTAGAGCTATATTTTATTGTCAAAAAGATAACTGATATGCAGAAGAATGGCTTATTAAATTTCTAAGTCTGGAAGTTGAAAATCCAATAAAATATTGTAGTCATAAGCAGTTAAAAATCCAATAATAATAAAAAAATTATTTTTCAGTTTTTAATCAGTATATGTATTCTTTTCCACTTAAAAATATCCTTAAAGAGAAGCAGATAAAAACAACAACAATATACACATGCTTTCTATCTTAATATTTGGTCAGATTAAAATGATCTTTTTTTTCCAGTTTGAAGAGGACCAGTTATGCCCTTTTACAAATTTTTGATTGTGTTTTGGGGGTCTAACAAGATTAGATTTTCATGCTTGTTTAAAATAATAATAATAATAATAATAATTAAAAAAAAAGATTTTACATTGTTGCAGGCTCTCTTCCAAGACTTCTGTGGCCCTGTCCCAAGTGGAACCCTAGGCCCTCCCATTCTTCCTCCGAGTCCACAATTTCGTGACGTAATACAGTCAGGTAGAAGTCTGTTACAGAGCTCGCGGGCTCGGCAAAAGTTTGCATCGAGGGCACATATCGGCTGTAAAGGGGGCCCTCACAAGCACCCTTCAGAAATCTAAAATGACAAATAGGACACCCTATGATCTTGTAGACTTGAAGAACACGCCTATGCAGCAGCCATTGTAAGTCCACAAGTGCAAATGATTTGTGTCATTTGGGACAGGGCCTAAAACAATCTTTTTAGTTCCTTTGATAAATCCCTGCTTCCAAAAAGGGCAACTTGCTCTGATTGGTCAACTGCTTCAAACGTGTTTCAGAAAATATCACAACCCTCACCATAACCGCAAGTTTCACTACTGGCCCTGTTCCAAATGGCACACTTCAAATGTGCTTACAGTCTTGTAGACTTAGGGGAGAGTGGGGCACAACCTAACGCTTTTTGACTTTTGTGTAAATCCACTTGGGGTTCAGAGTATTTATTTTTTCCCACATTAATTTCACATGTCTAGTACAATTATGTGGTTTTGTTTCATTAAAACGGTGTATACTTTTTTCTTGATTTACCCCAAAAAAATGGAAGTGAAATGTGACAACATGCCCCATAGGTGGGGTTCATTGTAACATGTGAGGGGGCACAATGTAACCAAATGACAGCTTAAAATGTTACCTGATATAAATAAAAAAAATATCCAAGACAAACTAAAATATTTTGTCAAAATACAATTAACAATTATAACCACCTGGTGGTGAGTTGGATCTGATGGCGGGGGAGGAAGCTAGATAGACTCGGGATACCCAACTGTACTGTGAGGGTCTGTTGGGAACGTTTGGCCGAGCCCCCTGTCCGAGAGAACTCCCACCTCTGACAGAGCTTCGACCGGATCCCAAGGGAGTCTGGAGATACTGAGTCCAAGTGGACCATGTTCTCCACTTCCATTGTCGACGCGGCCACTCGGAGCTGTGGCCGTAAGGTCTCTGGTGCCTGTTGAGGCGGAACTCCCCGAACCCGGTGGTGGACACCAGAAGTAAGGGATGCCGTCAAGCTGAAGGAGGAGTCCTATTGGGCCTGGTTGGCTTGTGGGACTCCTGAGGCAGCTGACAGGTACAGGCAGGCCAAGCGGACTGTAGCCCGGGTAGTTGTGGAGGCAAAAAAAAAAAAAAAAAAACGGGCCTGGGAGAAATTCGGTGAGGCCATGGAGAAAGACTATCAGTTGGCCTTGAAGAGATTCTGGCAAATCGTTCGCCGCCTCAGGATGGGGAAGCAGTGCCCTACCAACACTGTGTACAGTGGAGATGGGCAACTGTTGACCTCAACTGGGGATATCATTGGACGGTGGAAGGAATACTTTGAGGATCTCCTCAATCCCACCAACACGTCTTCCATTGAGGAAGCAGTGGCTGCGGGCTCAGAGGTGGATTCGTTCATCACCCAGGCTGAAGTCATCGAGGTAGTTAAAAAGCTCCTCGTGGTGTAGCGAGATCGAGCCCCAGGGGAAATGGTGCGGGATTTATACAGTTTAATCGTGTTACGGTCAAACATGCACAGATCCGCACAGAGGCGAATTTGGATATTAACAGTTGATTATAACGGATTATAACAATTATTAATATCTAGGGCTTGATTCAACTTTTAGAAATTTCTTTGATTCTAGAATTGAGTTCAAAGGACGGATAATTGTCCACCAAATATCTACCTTTTAATAATTCTTAAACAACGTTTCTCTGTCCAGGAGAAGTATCTTTCTTTTAATTTGTAACAGGGTCGGTTCAACGTAAAAGGGACCTATGTATGAGCAATTCAGGCGCAATCACGTGTGAATATATATATTTTAATAAATCAACAAACAATAAACAAACATACACAAATTAACTGAAAGAAGGAAGGAGAGAGAGGGAGAGAGTGTGTTAGAGAAAGAGAGAGAGAGAGACAAGGAAACTGTGTTATTACCGACACAACCTATTGAGCACAAGCAAGAAATCAGTCCAACTTATTTGTATAAGCTCAAGACTTTGTAACGACAGCTTAAGGGATACTTGCATATGTTTCCTTGATCGCGAGTTTGTGCGTGTAGGGAAATTCCGCGATCCGGTCCGTGTTTGAATCTTGCAGGGTGGGTCCTTGGAGTCCGCGGGAAATTCAACTTTGGTTCCTTTGTGTGATGATATCCGTTGGAAGATGGCGAAGAAGGCGAAGGGCAAAGAAGGCGAAGGGCGAAGCGGGACGAAGAGAAGAGCGAAGAGGGCAAGAAGAAGAGATGGCAAGAAGAAGAGCAAGGAGAAGAGCAAAGAGAAGAGAGAGAAGAAGCGTTTGTAGACCGTCTTAAAGGGCCATTACGGGCACACCTCTTTTGTCGGAACAGCCAATCAGAGCGAAGGAACTCAGAAGCGGGAAATCTTCCTTTGTCTTTGAGTCTCGCCTCATTAACATGTTTATGGCTCTCTTAGATAAGCAGCCTTTGGGGTTTTGGTATGCAGACCTTGGGATTTTGGCATAAAAGAAAGAGTTTGATGCATCATAGTACCACACAACACACCTAGCCGGCCTACAAATTGCGAGACAAAGATTTCGAGACCAAGCATGGGGAGTTTAACTTAAGAGTTAAAGGAATGGCGAGGATTGACGTCATTCTTCCTTACGCATTCACTGGCTATAAGTTTCTAACCTATCAAACACATCTAAAATGGTTATAACAAAAAGCATGCATACATACAGATTCAAGATTCAAGATTCAAGATTCAAGATTCAAGAGTTTTATTTGTCACATACACAGTTATATACAGAATATACAACCGGCAGTGAAATGTAAACAGGTCCGCTCCATGGACAGTGCAAATTCACAGTTAAAAACACAAGGAAGAAATTATAATAGAAATAGGATATAAAAAAAGTACTATCTATCTATCTATCTATCTATCTATCTATCTATCTATCTATCTATCTATCTATCTATCTATCTATCTATCTATCTATCTATCTATCTATCTATCTATCTATCTATATATATATATATATATATATATATATATATATATATATATATGTCTATATCTGTAGAATTATAAATAATCAAGTCAAGAGAAAAAAAGGTAACAAATAAGGATAAAGTGGAATAAAATAATTGAAGTAGACTTTGCAGTGAGTAAACTGTAGACTTATAAATATGTGGTTAACAAATGTATAAAGAGTATAATGTGCAAACAGGTTTATGACAGGTTGTTACACAGTAACAACGAGAACAGAAAGTGCAGTGCAATGTCAGTGTATCGATGTTTATCCTGGCGTGAAGTCACGTGATGTTAAGTGACTGAGTTCAGGAGTCTGATGGCCTGGGGAAGAAGCTCCTCCTGAGTCTCTCAGTTTTGGCCATCAGGCTTCGGAAGCGCTTACCAGATGGTAGCAGCGTGAAATGAGGGTTTGCAGGGTGATTAGAGTCCTTGATGATCTTGGTAGCTCTACCTTTGCAGCGTTTGGTGTAGACGTCCTGCAGAGATGGGAGAGCTGACCCTGAGATACGCCGGATAAGCGCACGACTCTTTGCAGGGCTTTGCGGTCATGACTGGTGCTGTTCCCATACCACGCTGTGATGCACTGAGTTAAAACACTTTCTATCGCCCCTAAATAGAAAGTTTTCAGGATAGCTGGTGAAACCCTGAATTTCCTCAGCTGGCGCAGGTGGTACAGTCTTTGCCTGGCTTTTTTCACCTGTGTCTGAATGTGAGCAGTCCAGGTCAGGTCCTCGGAGATGTTTACTCCCAGGTACTTGAAGCTGCTCACTCTCTCTACTGGTGACCCGCTGATCATGAGGGGGGAGTATGTCCGTTGCTGTCTCTTCCTGAAGTCCACAATCATTTCTTTGGTCTTGCCAACATTCAGAAAGAGACAGTTGTCCTGGCACTATGCTGTTAGATGCTCCACCTCGTCCAAGTATGCCGTCTCATTGTTGTTGGAAATGAGGCCCAGGACAACAGTATCATCAGCAAATTTGATGATAGAGGTGGAGCTGTGTGTGGACAAACAGTCATGCGTGTAGAGAGAGTAGAGCAGGGGCTCAGGACACAGCCCTGTGGAGCTCCCACACTCAGGGTGATGGAGGTGGAGGTGGACTGGCCTATTCTCACCACCTGAGGCCTGCCAGTGAGGAAGTCCTCAATCCAGTGGCAGAGAGAAGGATTCAGGCCGAGATCCAGGAGTTTGGAGGTTAGCTTGGTGGGAACTATGGTGTTAAAGGCTGAGCTATAGTCAATAAATAGCAGTCTTACGTAGTTCCCACTTTTTGCTGTCGATGTGAGTGAGGGAGGAGTGGAGGACATGAGAGATGGCATCTTCAGTCGATCTATTGGGACGATAGGCAAACTGAAGAGGGTCCAAAGTGTCAGGAATGAAGGCGCAAATGGTGTTTTTAATGAGTCTCTCAAAGACCTTCATGACTATAGACGTGAGAGCCACTGGACGATAGTCATTTAGGCAAGAGGGTTTACTGTTCTTAGGGACAGGGATGATGGTGGATTTTTGAAGGAGGTGGGGACCACAGATGTAGCGAGGACTCATTAAAGATAGATGTAAACAACCCAGTGAGCTGATCAGCACAGGACCGCAGAACACGACCTGAAATACCATCCGCCCAGCAGCTTTCCTGACGCCCACACGCTTGAGTGCTCTCCGAACTTCATCCTCCGAGACAGAGATCACGTGATTGTTGCTGCTCTGAGTAATTTCTCTAACGCGCCACTTGGCGGAGTCGCGTTGCGCGGTTACAGTCAAAGCGAGCATAGAAAGAGTTTAACTCGCTCACGAGCAACGGATCAACGCTTGCCTCTGCAGAGGATTTAGATCCAAAGGAGCAGATGGACCTCAGACCTTGCCACATGCGCCGCGAGTCGTTGAGTTGGAAATGAGACTCCACGGTCTTTATAACGGAGTTTTGCGGCTTTAACTGCTCGTCTGAGAGCATAACAGGACGATCTGTATTCATTCATATTCCCTGAATGGAGACCGGCGTTGTAAGCAGCAGTGCGTATGCTCACTGCCGCGCTGGATTGAATTGTCCACCCACGGTTTCTGATTTGAGAAGGACGTTATTGTTATTGTTTGCGTGGCTTGCTCTGTAAGCGTGTTGATGAAGCAAAGCGCCACGCCTGTGAACTCGCTTACGCCAGCTGAACTCGCTCGAACATGTCCCAGTCAACGCCATCAAGAGCTGCCTGAAGCGCGGTCTCTGAGTGGGGCGACCAACGCTTAACTTCCGCCTCACCGGGGTTCCTGGAGGAGCTTTTGTTTGTATTCGGGAGTGAGGAAAATGGCGGCATGATCCGATTTGCCAAACGCTGGAAGTGACCGCGCTTTATAGGCGTTCTTAAACGGAGAGTAGCAGTGATCCAGTGTGTTTGCTCCTCGTGTGGGGCAGGAGACGTGCTGGTGAAAGTTTGGCAGGACTTTCTTTAGGTTTGCTTTGTTAAAATCGCCACGCGACAATGAATGCCGCGTCGGGATGTTGGTTTATGACGCCGCTGGCAACATCATGAAGGCCAGATAAAGCCAGCGCTGTGTCTGCCTGCGGTGGGATGTAAACGGCGGTCGCGACAACCGCAGAAAACTCCCTAGGCAGATAGAATGGGCGGCAGATGATTGTTAAATGTTCCAGATGAGGTGAGCAGGACCGCGAGAGAATGGTGATGTTCCTGGGATCGCACCATTTCTTGTTGATCATGAAACACACTCCACCGCCTTTGGATTTACCGGCCTCGGCTGTTCTGTCCATCCGAAAAACAGAGAAGTTCTCCGACGGCGTCACAGCTGTGTCCGGGACCGCGGGCGTGAGCCATGTTTCAGACAAACAATAGATATTACAGTCTCTCATGTCCCGTTGAAAACTTATCCTGGCTCTAAGATCGCCCATCTTATTATCCAAGGATTGAACATTTGCTAGAAGAATGCTCGGGAGAGGAGGTCTGAATGCCCTTTCCTCAGTCTGTTACGGATACCAGCACGCTTCCCACGGTGTTTCTTTGTTCTACGCCGCTGGCTCTGTCCATTGTTCAACTCGGCGTTCAAGAATCTCAGATGGCCACAGAGGATCGCGAAAGTGTCCTGAAACAGTCCAGTGTAGAGGTAACCAATGTCCAAAAGAGTTTTGCTGTCGTAGTAGATCAATGCAGATGATAAGTTTGTAAAAACAGAGTAAAAGAAAGTAAAATAGTAAATAAAAGCACAGTCTTCGCGGAGCGACCTGAACGGCGACCAAACACAGCGGCGCCATTTAGGGCACACAGCACACCTAAAATGAAAAATACCTCAGTTAAAAGCCATAGAATCTATTCGGATGTCCTTTGGTATGTGAGAGGGGGTGGGGGCTGTTATTTATGACGGTCTCTCGTGGGCTGCACGAGGCATGCACGAGCACCGTTAACCTGTCGGTTTGTAGACTTCACGGTGCCGGTCTTGTTTGAGTCATTATAACTAATCAAAGTATTGGTCCGTTGATCATTTATGAGCACCGTCCATACGCTACAGTGGCAAGGCACCGGGGGTGGATGAGATCCGCCCTGAGTACCTCAAGTCTCTGGATGTTGTGGGGCTGTCTTGGCTAACGCCACTGCAACATCGCGTGGTGGTTGGGCACAGTGCCACTGGACTGGCAGACCGGGGTGGTGGTCCCTTTTTTCAAGAACGGGGACCAGAGAGGGTGTTCCAAGTACAGGGGGAATCACACTTCTCAGCCTCCCCAGAAAAATCTATGCCAGGGTACTGGAGAGGAGAAATCGGCTGGAACTTCGGATTCAGGAGGAACAGTGTGGTTTTCGTCCCGGTCGTGGAACACTGGACAAGCTCTATACCCTTTCCAGGGTGCTGGAGGGTTAATGGGAGTTTTCCCAACCAATCCACATGTGTTTTGTGGATTTGGAGAAGGCATTCGACTGTGTCCCTCGTGGCGTCCTGTGGAGGGTGCTCTTGGATTACGGGGTTTTAGGGCTGTTTGGTCCCTGTACGACCGGAGCAGGAGCTTGGTCCGCATTGCCGGCAGCAAGTCAGACTTGTTCCCGGTGCGTGTTGGACTCCGGCAGGGCTGCTCTTTGTCACCGGTTCTGTTCATAATTTTTATGGACAGAATTTCTAGGTGCAGCCAAAGGCCGGAGAGTGTTCGGGTTGGGGACTACGTGATTTCGTCGCTGCTTTTTGCGGATGACGTTGTCATGTTGGCTTCCTCAGACCAGGACCTTCAGCGTGCATTGGGACGGTTTGCAGCAGAGTGTGAAGCGGCTGGGATGAGAATCAGCACCTCCAAATCTGAGGCCATGGTTCTCGGTTGGAAAAGGGTGGCTTGCCCACTTCAGGTTGGTGGAGAGTTTCTGCCTCAGGTGGAGGAGTTCAGGTATCTTGGGGTCTTGTTCACGAGTGAGGGAAGGATGGAATGGGAGATTGACAGATGGATCGGTGCAGCTTCTGCAGTAATGCAGTTGATGTACTGGTCTGTCGTGGTGAAGAAGGAGCTGAGCTGTAAGGCGAAGCTCTCGATTTACCGGTCAATCTATGTTCCTACTCTCACCTATGGTCATGAGTTGTGGGTCATGAACGAAAGGACAAGATCCCGGATACAGGCGGCCAAAATGAGCTTTCTCCACAGGGTGGCTGGGCGCTCCCTTAGAGACAGGGTGAGAAGCTCAGTTACTTGGGAGGAGCTCAGAGTAGAGCCGTTGCTCCTCCACATCGAGAGGAGCCAGTTGAGGTGGCCTGGGCATCTATTTCAGATGCCTCCTGGACGCCTTCCCGGGGAGGTATTCCGGGCATGTCCCGGAGAAGACGTTGGTTCTATTGACGGAAATGAGACGGTGATGGTGAGAGGATTTTTTACTGTGCCGAGTCAAAGTACTCTCAAAAGTGCTATTCCGCCATACATTATAGTTATCCTTTTTAACCCGCTTAGAAAAGCACCACGTTTTATTTTGTGTCACCATACTTGGTCATTCAACTATTCGTGCAACTGTATTTAAATCGTGGAGGTGTTTGGTCGCTTCTAACTTGATCTCTGTTTGGTACCTAATTAATGAACTGGGCTAAGTGGGCTAAGCTAAGTGCTATCAAAATGTCACCGCGCGTCAGAGCGATTAAGTGCACACACTGAGACGAGAGAGGTATGCATCAACTCGTCTTAGTTAAGGGAATAACAGTTTAATATGAAAAAACGGTGGAGTATCCCTTTAATATTTACTTTTGTGTATTTGTTCTAAATGCCCGTTGTCTTATGTGCCCAGACTTGAGTTTTGTTTGATACATTCTAGAAGCTCATTTTCTTTGAGCAGGTAAAATTAAAGCTTCAGTTCATATATCTGACTGCTTGTATTTATTGACAAAATTGTATAAATGAGTGCATCGTCAATGCATCGTGATATCGAATTGAACTAAATCGATGGCATGATAATCGTAATCGAACCGAACCGTGAGACCAGTGTAGGTTCACACTCTTAACTTCAATGATGTCTCACTAGCTTTCTGGGGCTTGAAAGTGGTATTACATAGACTGTCAGTGGAGAGACAGAAAGCTCTCAGATTTCATCAAAAAGATCTTCATTTGTGTTCCGAAAATGAATGAAAGATTGGAACGACATGAGGAATTAATGATGGAATTTTTATTTTTGGGTGAACTATCCCTTTAAGTCCACAAAAGCGTATGGTGCCCCATTTGTCTTTAGGTTTTAGAAGAGTGCACTTTTGCAGAGCCCACACTCCATGCAGACTTCTACCAGACAGTCAAAGTGGCAGGTTAGGTCACAAATGTGAGGATTCAGAGGAGGATAATGAGGGTTTAAGTTTAGGGAACCACCTTAGCTGTTATAAATTCACTGTAAACCACGGCTTCACAGGGCTTATTACTTTTATAAAACGGTTACCACAGCCAAAATTAATGAAGAATATCTCCCTTTGGAGTAGACTTTGTGACCTTTTCATGCTCAAACAGCAACATTACACACCAAAGAAAGTTGAACATTTAATAAAAAAAACATAATTGGCCATCTTTAAAGACAAACATACAGATTAAAAACTGGACACAGACACATTACCTATTATTCTCCTTGTGCTGAAGCTCTCAGATGGCAGGAAGTTGTGTTCTACAGTAAGCTAGTTCTGGGCAGCAGTGTGTCCAAGCCTTTATCATAAATGCATGACCAAACACGACAGTGACATTCTGCATTCAGGTCAGAGGCGTCTGATTCTCTCACATCCGCAACCAAGAAAGTGCATGACTGAAAACCCTCATACAAGTCAGCAACAAAAAATGTTCACAGTGGAAATTGGAAATTCTCTAAGTGCGGTTTCTGCCCTGGTTGAGACAGGCATCCGAGTGGGATCAGAGATAACGTGAGCTTGGCTGAACTATATCTGAGTGCATGTCAGGCTCTGTATTGGTTGCATTGATTTGAAGAATGCCAACAACCTCTGCATTTGTTAAAAAGAGCACAGAGAGAACTTCTGCTGGATGGATTTATTGTGTTAATGTTTTTGTTGTGTTTTTAATGTACAGTAGGATTAGTTACAAGACTATACACAAAAAAAGTTGACTTTCTTAAACTGCATTTTTATCTTATTTTCCAGTAAAACAAAAATATCTAAACCTCTTTTTAAAACAAAAAAATACTTAAACTAAATTACAAAATATGTTTTATAAGAACATATTTTGACAAATTGTGTTTTGCCTGTTTTTTTTTAGATTTAATAGGGTAAGGAAAATAAACCTAAAGGTTCACCCAAAAGGAAACTTTTGTCATCATTACTCAAGTCGTTCCAAACCTGTATGAGTTTTTTTTCTTCTGTTGAACACAAAAGAGAGACATTTTACAGCACCCCTTGACTTCCACAGGTTTAGTTTTTCCTACTATGGAAGTCCATCAACTGTTTGATTACCAACCAGTCTTTAAAAGATCTTCCTTTGTGTTCAACAGACGAAAGAAACTCATACAGGTTTGGAACGACTGAAGCAAGAGTAAGTAATGACAAAATGTTTATTTTTGGGTCAACTATCCTTTTAATTCAAGAATGTCTTATCCTTAAAACAAGATATATGTACTTGATAAGCAAATGATGTTTCAATATTTTCACTGGAACACAAAAGCAAAATACTGGATTAGAATTATTTAGCAAAGCAAGTTTTTCAAACAGTATTTACAAGAACAACTTTTACAATATTCATTTAATTTCCACTTCCAGAGGGGTCATTTTGCAGGATAGCATTTTTTTTTCATAGATTTTAAATTATGAATATGTAATAAGCATAATTTAATTAGCATGAAAAAGTATGCATATAATTAATAACATGAGCAAGATGCACTCAATCACTCTAGGCTCTCTCTCTCTTTTTTTTTTTTTTTTTTTTTTTTTTTTTTTTTTTGGAAATTGTAGAAATATACATTCTGTAATATTAAATCTCAAAAGGTGGCACTTTGCAATTGCATGTGATAAATCGGTGACTTTTCATTTAGCTACATACAAAAAAAAACAACTAATTTGAATAATTAAGAAAATGAAAGCCTATATGACTCTCAAACAAATGACCGACAAAAAAAGCTCATGACAATGGCTATTAATAATTTACTTATAGTCTACTTTTTTTTCTTTTAAATCAATTTCATTTTTATACTTTACAAATGTCAACAACCCCAGAGACCTGCTCATATCTTACAACATCCTTAAATCACAACTTCACCATTATGAAATACAGCTCAGCTGTGCTGGATATTAATACATCTAACACAACCTGACCTTCACAAACCCTCATCAGATGTGTGTCCACTCGGGGCTCCTTCATTTAACATTCGCTGGAGAGCACAAACGGTAATCACAAACCGCTGATTGCAGCAAAGAGACGGGAGAAGCAATCAGGGAGAAATCTCTCATTATCATGCGATCACTGTATTCTGTAAATCAAAAGGCACAAGCGATGCAGATTTTTACGTCGTATCACTAGAAGCAGCAAGAGGAATATGACACGGAACAGACATTTTAATGCAAATGTCAATCACCCTGAAAATGGATTGTTTCAGATGAAGGGTTATTTGACAGGTTTCTGAAGGACTGAACGTTTAGATTGGATGACAGCTGTTTGACCAAAGACAGGAGATGATAAAAGAAATAAACACTTGACAGTGCAAAAACAGGCGATACGGAAGAGGAATTATGCAAGCTTGTTTCTGACGCTGACTAAAAAAATAAAGGTAACCGCAACTTTTTATCTCTCAAAGTCTCAATTCTGACTTTTTTCTCGCAATTGCAAGTTTACATCTCGTAATTCTGATTTATCAGAGATGCATGATATAAACTTGTTCAAAAGTTTTATGTGTGTTTTATACGTGTTATAAAAGGCAGAACTGTGTGATGTAAACTCAAAATTGCGACAAAAAATCTAAACCGAGAATTCTGAATTGCGAGTTTATTCTGACAACTCCCAATAGTTTCTCACAATTGACGCTTTCTTGTAATTCCAAAAAGTCAGAATTAAGAGTTTAGATCACACAATTCTAAGAAAAAGACAGAATTGAGAAAATCCTACTTTTTCCTAAAAATTGAGATAAAAACTCACAATTGTTCATTATAGTCCAGTTCTGAGAAAAAGTCATTGACATTTTCTAGCAATTGCGTTTATAACCCGCAGTTATGACTTTTTCTCAGTTACAGAGTCCAATTCTGAGAAAAAAAAAGTCACAATTGTGAGATAAAAAGTTGCAATTACCTTTATTTCTATATATATATATATATATATATATATATATATATATATATATATATATATATATATATATATATTTTTTTTTTTTTTTTTTTTTTTTTGTGGCGAAAACCAGCTCAGACCAAATAAAGGACCTAAATTAAGAATTCATCATTAGACAGCTCACTTACAAATGAAACTTCTGTGATCATTTACTCCCCCTCGTCATTCCAAACCTGTACGACCTTCTGTCTTGGAACACAAAAAAGGGAAATTAATTCACAACTGACCAGGAAGAGAATGTAATTGGGGTTTGGAATGACATGAGGCTGAATATATGATGACGTTTTCATTTCATTGTTGGGTGAGTGATTCATTCAACTGTTTCAAACCTGTCTACAATCATCTAACATATTGAAACAGATGGCAGTGTGTGGATATAGATTATGACTGCACTCTAATATGACAAGGACAATTTTGTAGCTTTAATATCAGAAGAAATCTTGACTGTTGATGAGAAACGGTTTATCCATCAAGCAACATTTCAATTAGTTGTGCTGCGAAATCTGAATTAATGGTAACACTTTACAATAAGGTCTCATTTAGTTAATGCATTAGTTAACATGAACTAATTACGAGCAATATATTATTACAGCGTTTATTAACCTTATTTAAATTATTCATGCTAGTTCATAGTGCAATTACTAATGTAAACAGATACAACTTTTGATTTTAAAAGTGTATTAATACATGTAGAAATTACCATTAATAATTATAAATGCTGTAGGTGTATTGTTCATGGTGAGTTTGTTAACTAATGCATGAATAATGTTAACATTTGAAAACTTATTGTTAAGTGTTACCGAATTAATAAACTAACATATATACACATTTGATCGCGGTTCAGCTAAATGTCGCATCACAGCATCCAGTGCCGTGCAACAGCTTCCAAAATATGTAGATATTAATGTAAATCTACAGCGTAGTAACACAAGCAGGGCTTCGGGCGGCATCCGCTACATCAAATCATTAGCGTTCAATGAAGTACACTCACTTAAGTCAACATAAATAACAGAAAAATACACAATCCCACAGGGCTCCCAAATAAATCTGGAGATGATCTGTAAAGTACTCAATATGTTCCCTAATGCGCCCTAACTCTCGCAAAAAGGAAACATTTAGAGATTGACACGCAGTTTCCTTCTGTAACAGCCTGCAAAAATAAAGGCGAGGCACTCACATCGAGAGCATCCATCTATACACACAGAAATAACAAGGTTAACAAAAAAAAAACAAGTCTTCATTTTACAAAGTGCTTGGCATTTTTCACAGTGTGTGATTTCAGCAGTCTGCCTTGTGATTTACGGAGCTCTGACACTAATGTTTCTGTCCCAAATATAGAAGATGAGACATCTAAAAATTGTGGCATCTCATGGGCTTGTCCGACACTTTGCAGTTGTCCCATGAGCTCAAAGGAAAGTGAAGTCTTGTAAAGTATAGAGTAAAAAGAGGAAACAATATTTGAGATGTTTCACCACCCATAACGAATAACACCTCCACCAAATCTGTTTTTTTGGGTGAGTAAACCTCAAGTGCACAGTTAAAGGTTGATGCATAACCTGCCACCTCAGTTTAGAGCAGAAACATTCCTGCAGAGCAGCTCTGAGGGGTCACTTCCTGTGAAGGTCTCCATTTCCTGTTGAAACCCAAACATCACTACAAGTGAGGACTGGCATGATTCCTGCCTCTCCCCCCTCATGAGGCGGATGGCCATATGGGCAGCGGATGGGCTTCAGTGTTGAACACGAACTTATCCAGACTGAGCAGCTCGTTGTCGTCAGAGAACAGGAGGAAGAGATACTTCAGCGTCTCACCCAGGAAGAAGCTCTCCATCTTATCTCTGGGTGCGGGGTTTAACGGGTCACGGACATTACCTATGGAGGTGTAGCCACCGCTGGGGACCTGGGACAGAAATTGAGAAACGAAGTCAAGTTTGTTTATTTATTATTGGCACAGCTAGTACACTGTTCAATGGCAGAGACCGATAAGTGAAAGATATTACATATATATATATATATATATATATATATATATATATATATATATATATATATATATATATATATATATATATATATATATATATATATATATATAATATAATATAATATATATATATAAATAAAAATTACACACTAAAAGATAGAATAAAGCATCTTAAACTACAAGTGAATTTTGGCAAAATAAAAATGGGGGAAAAATGTATTTTAAGAAAAAATATTTTGAGATTTGCTCAAGATTATGTTTAACAGTGTTATTAAATTATTCATTAAATTAATAATTTTGAGATTAACTTTAAGACTAAGGACCCTATCATACACCCGGTGCAATGTGACGCCAGACGCGTCACAGTGTTTTTTGCTAGTTTCAGTCTGAAGCAGTTATCATTTTCACATCCAGCGCCATGTTGTTTAAATAGAAAATGCACTTGTGCACCCATGGGCGTGCTGGTCTAAAAACAAGGTGAGTTCAGGCGCATTGTTGGCGAGTTGCTATTTTGAGGCAACTGAAAACGAGTAGTATTTTTTTTAAACGCAGTGTTTTTTGTGTTATTTAAAGGGTGCGTTAGTATTATGTGCCTATAGGCGGGTGCACAACGCGCATACACTCGTTTGTTACACACACACAGGGACGTGCAGCAGCTCACAAACATGCCAAATATTAAAAATAAAAGGATTATAATGTAAACGATTATTATTGTGTACATAAAGATAAAAATGCCTATATGTCATAATGGATAGTCATTGCACAGAATTACCTATTTGCACTAATGACGAATGAAACTTATTTAACCAATCATAGCAATACCCACATTTATTTAAACTGACTCGTCAGGTTGAGGGTGTCTATATTCCACCATATAAATAGCGAATCCACCATGGTGCAAACACAACTGGCTTTTAAAGGGAATGGGAGATGAGACTGACTGGTTTATTGCACGTTACACAAAACACACCCATGACTCATTAAGAGAATAGGGACAACCCTTTTGGACCATGCGCCTGGCGTGCCAACCATTTTTCTCCTCGTTAAACTAGCAAAAGTGGATTTGGACATGCCCTAAGTGCACCTGCGCCATGTGCTTCAGACCATGTGCTTAGAACGTTAAAATAGGTCTGTAAGCGAACAGTAGATAATGGTAAAGTTAATCTAAATGTAAAAACAGAAATATATTTTACAATCTTGGATTTTCTCTAATATGGACTGATACTGAACAAAAATCTAACATCAGCTGATTTAATATACATATTGCATTATATTTATCTAACGCAAACTTAAAGGGATGAAAATGTTGTCATTATTTCCTCACCCTCAAGTCGTTTCCAAACCTGTATGAGTTTCTTTCTTCTGTTGAACACAAAAGAAGATATTTTGAAGAATGTTGGTAATCAAACAGTTGATGGTAGCCATTGACTTCCATAGTAGGAAAAAAAAATACTATGGAAGTCAATGGGTGCCGTCAACTTTCTGGTTTCCAACATTCTTTAACATATCTTATTTAGTGTGTGTTCAACAGAAGAAAGAAACTCATACAGGTTTGGAACAACTGGAGGGTGAGAAAATAATGACAACATTTTCATCCCTTTAAGTTTATGCGATTTTTAATAGTTTTAGGTAAATATAATACAATATGTATATTAAATCAGCGGATGTTAGAATTTTTTGTTCAGTATCAGTCCGTATTTGAGAAAATCCAAGATTGTACAATATATTTCTGTTTTTATATTTAGAGTAACTTACTACTTTCAAGTGAAGATTAGTAATGATTAGTAAAGATTAGTTGACTCAAAATGACATGCTTAAGTTGAAGTACTAAAATTACTATAGCTCGCTTCTCTCTCTCTCTCTCTATTATATATATATATATATATATATATATATATATATATATATATATATATATATATATATATATATATATATATATATATATATATATATATATATCTTAGATTTTGGACCCTATAGCATAAAAACTTTCTTGTAATGTAAGAAAAACTATCAAATGTGCTATTTACAAAATGATGATATACAAAAATGTATGACCTCTTGTCATGTAAACCAGTAAATTCTTGCACTCACTCTGGTGTGCTTGTTGAAACTTTGCAGTATGTCCCAGCCCCAGTCCCTGTATTTGCTGTCCTTGGTGAATCTGTACATGTAGAACAGACTCTCGACGGTCTCTGGTCTCAGCAAGTTGTGTCTGTCTGCAGGCTGCACATACATATTGAGAGAGAGACAAAAAAAATTCTGTTAATGTAAAAGGGCACCAACTATTATAAAGGTCATCTTCATCAGTGCTGAGCGCAGAAATAGTTTTGTTCTTCAGGACAGATATTAGAAAAGATAAACAAAGACAATCTGAACCCAATACAGCCTCTGCACTGTTTGGGGGTCTATTACCATTTTATTTCTAGACAAAGGAGAGAAAATGCATTACAGTTTTGTTCCAAAACCTAGATCTGGCCTTGTCTCCAACCACCCAGGGAGTTTATTGTCAAAAATGAGTGGTGACTGTACAGGTTAAAGGACCTTCACATCGATGTCTCGTCCATTGGGGGACTGCAGGTTAAAGTGAGCGATCTCTGGACTCAGGCCCGTCTCCATCTGCGCATACATCTGATGGCACGTCTCCATCAACTGCAGAGCCAGGTCCATGTGATCAGCGGGCAGCCCGTTGTGAGCACCGAGAGCCAGTGTGCCAGGAAGAAAACACACCAAATGATCCTAGATGACACAGAGTGAGTGTTGTTAGGGAGAAAGAGATTAACCCTATAAAGCCTACTATATCATATTTGATGCACAAAAATACAAGGCCTCTAAATTATCAACAAGATCAAAACTTGGCTGAAAAACCATGCTACATGCATTCTGACCTCTGATTGCTAGTTCATACCTTTTTAGTAAGTTTAAAAACGTTATCCTTCAGGTCGTGGTACATGTGTCTTTTTGCTGTGAAATCTTTACAGATTTTTATAAAGTAAACATAAAAATAACTTCTGGGTCATTCCGTGTCAAATCAACCAAATTTCAGAAACTTCCCCGGCTCAAATTTTAGATTTTGTAAAAAAAAATTTTCTGTACAAAGACAAACATAAATAGTGATGAAAGCCAAAATATTAAATGTCATGGATGTATATTGACTGAGTAATCCACTATTTTGTAGAGGAAGGTCAAAATGACAATTTTCACCTGAGATTTAGAGTCAATTTACAGGTGTGTAAAAATGACTTAAGAAAGATTTCAGTTTTACACAGAAATTGGTAGGTCCATTAGTAAAATCTGTTTACTTTCGCAATCTTTGTTTCATTATATGCTAACGGCATTATAAGCACTGTAACTTGCCTGTAACTCAAGAAGATTAGATTCTAAACTTTTACTTTGGTATTTTAATTTTAAAGGCCCTCAATGGTTCAATCCCAGAGATATGGAGATCTTAATCCGGCTCCATGAGTAAATTGGTAAATTGTAAACTTTTTTTTTTTTTTTTTTTTTTGTAAACAATTGCATAGAACATACCTGTCTGAGTGCCATAAATATTCCTTTTCTAAAGTTGTCATGCCTGTAACTCTAAAAGTATTCAAGATATCTTAATATCCTTCTAGATTCTCATTCTTACAAACTTTCCTTTTAAAATCTTCATTTTCAAGGTCCTATATAGGATCTCAAAGCAGCTCCATGTTCAAATTGTATTTTACTCTTTTTCAGTGATCAAAAACCAAATGTGGTTCACTAGTTTGCACACAGCTGATACTTACACTAATGTCCCTCTACAAAATAGTGGATTACTCAGTAAATATACATCTGTGAAATGTATTAATCACCCTGTAGCCCAAGACTGGTTTCCCACTGAAGCTAAGCAGGGCTGAGTCTGGTCAGTACCTGGATTGGAGTCCTCTTGGGAAAACTAGGCTGCTGTTGGAAGAGGTGTTAGTGAGGCCAGCAGGGGGTGCTCACCCTGTGGTCTGTTTGGGATACTATACTGTCAAAGAGCACTGTCCTTCGGAGGTCCTGACTCTCTATGGTCATTAAAAATCCCAGGATATCCTTCGTAAAAGAGTAGGGGTGTAACCCCAGAATCCTGGCCAAATTTACCCAATGGCCTCTGTCCATTATGGCCTCCTAATCCTCCCCATATACCGATTGGCTTCATCCCTCCGTCTCCTCTCCATCAATAAGCTGGTGTGTGGTGGGCGTTCTGGCACAATATGGCTGCCGTCGCATTATCATCCAGGTGGATGCTGCACATTGGTGGTGGTTGAGGAGATTCCCCCTTCTACATGTAAAGCACTTTGAGTGCCTAGAAAAGCGCTATATAAATGTAACAAATTATTATTATTATTTTGGCTTTCATCACTATTTATGTTTGACTTTCTACAGAAAAAATATTAACAAAATTTTGATTTTGTCTAAAATTTTGTCTTTTAAAAAAAATTATTTCACATATGTCAGGCTTTACAAGGTTAAAAAGGTTTTGTATGCATCACAAAGGTCTCAAATTTCCATTGTACTGGTTTATTTCCATCCTTGTGAGAAAGCCAATTTCATTAAAACCTCTAGATTTAAGCCTGGAGATTGTAGGAACAGATGCCGTGTGATATAGATTAAATATATTTATAGGGCAAATATAAAGAATGCTAAAAGGAATAAAAAATGAAAACGCTGTCATTATGTACTTCCCTCATGTTGTTCCAAATCTGTATGCTGTTATTTTTTTTATGTAACATTAAAGTCGAATTTTTGCTATTTCCAATTTTGTGTTCCACCGAAAAAAACAACAACAACAACAGCATACATATTTGGAACATCATGAAGGTGGGAATTTTCATTTTTTGGGTGAACTATATGCCTTTAAGAATGACACTTGGCAGCTAAAATTAAGTTATGACTTTCTCACCATCTTGGGATTGAGGCGGCCGTTGGACAGCTCCCCAACGAAGGTCAGTTTACTAGGCGAAGTCTGTCTCAAGAGATTCTTTTTGACACCTTCTATAGCCTGAAGATAGTCCTCCAGCAGCCTGCAACAATATACATACATCACACACTGCATTTGATGTGATTAAGTTCGCCCTCTAGAGACAAAAATAAGCTGTTGCATCTAAATTGTACATTGAGAGTGTCCCAGACCTTGGTTGATCCTCATACGTGTCTCTGTGATGCATAAAATCAAACATATAGAAAGTGAGGGTAGCGATCCAACCCCATCAGGGTCTTATTGAGATAACAGACAGTATTCAGAGGCCATTTAAACAGACCACCTTCCCCGTCATTGACTCGCATATCCATCACCAGCCTGGTCTTGGGAAGATTTGATATTCCAGACCAGACATTTATCAAAACTCATTACCAGTCAGTATCTACTGAACCCCAGTGAACACCTTTTTATTGAATTATTCAAAACTGAAGCCTATGAAAAAAAAAAAATACTATCAGCGAGGAGCAAGTGTAGGTGATGTCAACACAGCGGGAGTCTAACGAGACTCAGGTGTGAGCAGTGCATGACAATGATCCGTCAAGCGCATCAGAGACTGAATCGCAACAGCAGAGAACAGGAAGACAGAATAACATCCTGTCAAGTGCAGAAAATGGCTGATGTCGCATTTCGCCAGGAGCAATGGCGCCTTGGCACTGTCCCTAATGGTGGTGGACAGACATGTGTGAAACGTGCCTATGACAGTTGTCATCATGATGCTATGGTCTTGTGATGGGTTTTTACCCATTTTATTACTATATATATATATATTACACACACACACACACACACACGCACAGTGTTGTTTTCCACACATTCTTTGCATCTAGCCGATCTGACACGGTAATACATCCAAATGTGAGAACATATGGCACGATGGATCCTGTCATGTTTCATGGGACTCTTATGACGCGCGCAATACACGGACATCCGTAAACAAATTCTATGACAACGGTCCTATCTACCATGTCACTTACATGTGAAGCAGATATTATAACATTCAAATAAAGCGCTTTTTTTCTTTCATTTCAATTTACGATAGATGAGGAGATTAAAGACTTCAGTTGTTTCTAAAATTCCATGAGTCTTTTTTTGTCGGAAGTCGGAAGTCATTTCAGGTCGAGTCCCGAGTCAAGTCTGAAGTCTCATAAAATGCGACTCGAGTCCGAGTCACTAACTCGAGTGCCCATCTCTGGAAACAGTATTCCCTGGTGGCTGTGGCCTCTTTCTGCAGGATAATGCGCCCTGCCACAAGGCAAAAATTATTCAGGAATGGTTTGAGGAGCACAACAATGAGTTTGAGGTGTTGACTTGGCCTAAAAATTCCCCAGATCTCAATCCAATCGAGCATCTGTGGGATGTGCTGAACAAACAAGTCCGATCCATGGAGGCCCCACCTCACAACTTACAGGACTTAAAGGATCTGCTGCTAACATCTTGGTGCCAGATACCACAGCACACCTTCAGAGGTCTAGTCCATGCCTTGACGGGTCAGACATTTTGGCAGCAAAAGGTGGATGAACACAATATTAGGAAGGTGGTCATAATGTTATGCCTGATCGGTTTATATATATATATATATATATATATATATATATATATATATATATATATATATATATATTAAAGAGGAAAGGCTAAATTAAATATGTGAGCATGCACAATTAAATAATAATAATTAAATAATAATAATAATAATAATAATAATAATAATAATAATAATAATAATATAATAATAATGTGTATCCCTACTTAATATTTTACCATAAGTATGAGCAATAGGGATGTTATCTGGAATTACAGCTAAAATAATGTTGCATTATTATACCAATACACATTTGTTTTATGTTAAGACACAGTGAGCAACATTGTCTCCACCAATAGTATGAGTTTGGGGCAGGACTATCTATTTGACCATCCAATAGATGCCAGGGAGAGTGTGCAGGAAGTCTATTTGAAAACAGGCTTTATTTCTGTGACTGTTATTTTTGGTGATCCTAGTAGCAAAACGAAATACACACTTCACCTTAAACCAGTGGATATTCACAGCTGTTTGTTTTCTACTCCAGAGCACAAGGTTTTTAACTCCTTGAGTCCTAAATTTGACATTCAAACAGAAGAATCTGCACTTGTATAATTTAAGACCTCTTGAAACCAATTCCACCAAGAAATGACTGACATCATAATAAAATAATCTAAAACTGAATGCACCAAAGTCAGCTCCAGGTTTTCAACACAAGTGCCCTGTACTTTTATCATTGTCAAGGCTAAGTAGCATGTCGTTACGTAACAATTAAAACTATTTCTTTCCTGGTGCAATTCACTTTATCAGTAACTGACAATGTGAATCGATCATACCAGCCCATCTGTGACCAGAACCATAACCATAGTACATTAGGCTCAGTGAGCATCGCCAATTCTCTGGAACCCATTAGCTAAAAGCACCAGTGGGCTATTGACACTCAGTCTAAGCGCTAAATTTATGAACCGTCAGCCAAAGCTGCATTTGTATCTGCTGTTAGTGTAACTCACTCAGTCTCTTTCTTGCCACCCTGTAGCCATTGTTTGAGCAGGTACTCGTAGTAGCTGTCCGCACGGGCCCCCAGCGTAAAGGCCCCTCGCCGTGTGAATTTCCCACTGTTTGTGTTGATGAACATGGGCACCAGACCGTCACGCTTTCCATCCAATCTGTGGACCTGTCTGGTTACCTCCTCCACTGCATTCTGAAAAATATATAAATTAAATTAAATAAATAAAAAAGTAAATAAATAAATTAAATAAAGTCTTAGTTTAGTCTTAATTTTCGTCCAAAAAAAAAAAAAAATTCACTTAAAAAAAAAAAAGAAAGAAAAAAAATCAATTAAATAAATAGTGAAAGTAATGTACCTGGTACTGCGGGTCCTGAGTAAGTCGGCTGAGCTCTCTGAACTCCAGCTGAATGCTGGTCACCTCTGCGACTGTGCTGTCTGTGGTCCAACGTGGAGGGTGAGCGGTTCCTTTACCAATGTTCACGTCAGAGTAGGGGATTTTAGATGGTGTTTTGAAAGCAGGCATTAATCTGAAGCCAATGTCTTTCTACAAAAACAGAGACACAACATGTGTTTTAGCTGTGGTCTATTCAAATAGTTGACTCATCTGTGTAAACCAAAAGCTGTAAACCTTTAAAGCTATACTTTGCCCTTTACTAGGACAAAAATGAAGGATAATGAAGATGATACTACATTAATTAACGATATTAAGTACTTACAGCTTTATCCAGGAAGAGTGTGTCCCCGGACAAGTGGTATGTGCTTAAGAGACCCCCCAAAATACGAATGGTACTCTCAAAAAGATTCACATCCACATTCTTGGAAAAAGATAATTCTGTCTCAACCCATTTCCTGGCCTCTGCAAACTCTAATATAGAAAGAATAGAGAGAGAGAGAGAGAGAGAGAGAGAGAGAGAGAGAGAGAGAGAGAGAGAGAGAGAGAGAGAGAGAGAGAGAGAGAGAGAGAGAGAGAGAGAGAGAGAGAGAGAGAGAGAGAGAGAGAGAGAGAGAGAGAGAGAGAGAAAGAGAGAGAGAGAGAGAGAGAGAGAGAGAGAGAGAGAGAGAGAGAGAGAGAGAGAGAGAGAAGAGAGAGAAGAGAGAGAGAGAGAGAGAGAGAGAGAGAGAGAGAGAGAGAGAGAGAGAGAGAGAGAGGGGCAGAATACTAATTCCATCTTTTAATCATATTTATACAGTCTTTTTCACTCAATATTTTTTATTCATGGGGTTTTCTTCAAACATGGACACTTCAGGCCCTGTGGACTTTTAGAAAATAGTCTTTCTTAAAACACACTTTTGACACACTCACTAGTTTATTTAATTTGTATGCTAGCAACGCCTAACTGCACAAATGTTCAAAGGTTTTGGGACAGAATGATGTTTTTATGTTTTTGAAAGAAGTCTCTTATGCTCATCAAGGCTGCATTTATTGGATCAAAAATACTGTAAAAACACATTCTTTAAAACTGACATTTTCCTGTGATGATAAAGCTGAATTTTCAGCATCATTCCTCCAGTCTTCAGTGTCACATGATCCTTCAGAAATCATTCTAATATGATGATTTGCACGAAACATTTCTTATTATCAATAAGGAAAACATTTGTGCTGCTCAATATTTTTTATTGATTTTTTGCAGGAATGTTCAACAGAACAGTATTTATTTTTAAACAGATATTTTTGTAACAATGTAAAAGTCTTTACTGTTGCTTTTAATCAATTTAATGCTGAATAAAATAATTTTGAATGGTAGTGTATTTATATCATAAGAGTTCATCATACTGTAATCTGACAAAACTGCATCTTGATTGGAAATGACAAAAGTTAAATTATTTCTTTCAAAAGTGATATTATGATTTTTCTTTTTCTTCACACATCACAACACATTTTACTGACATTATACTTTATATTATCCTAGTTTAAAAAGGAAGTAATAATTGATATAGTTTTATTTTAAGATTGCAAATCTGCAACAATGGTAAAATGTATACATAAAAGCCATCTGAAAGGTAGCAAAAATAAATTAACTCAGTTGTTACGTGACATTTATATATAAAAATTATTTTTTTTTAAAAATGGAAAAACTGACACTAGTCAATTTTAATAAAATAATAGTGCCTGAAGTTGAAGAAACACCCTCATTTTGACAACAGGAAAAGAAAAAAGGAATAGATTTGAAATGTGCAGAGTGATCATGAAACCGAAGCTGCAGTTATAAAGGCTCACCGTCTTTCAGGCCCAGGATCCACATGGTGTCTAGTGCGTCTATGAGAGTAAGGCCCAGACCGAACCACTCTCCATGAGTCTTAGATAAGGGCTTGAGTTCATCATGACCCCACGCAAAAGCCTTGTAGCCCTTCCACGCATGTCTGAAGGCCTCCCGGACCTCCTCCACACGATCCACGGGCTTCACTGTGACTGAGAACACCAAATAAATCAAAGAAGGACATTAAGGCCTTTAGCCCAATCCAAACTTTGCCACAGTTTGTGCTACAAACATAACTAATAATTGTGGGATGAATTCTGATACCTGGTTTTAAGTTGGCAGCTCCCTCGCCATCAGCCACTGTTCCTTCTTTTCCACGGACGGTGGACTGAAGCTCTGTCTCCTGCTCCGCCTCAATCATTGCCCCGCGCCAGCTAGTCCAAAAACAACACTGGCATCAATTGTGAAAGCATTTTATCTAACATCCAATCCAGAGATTCAGCACCCAAAATAGCACTGTTTCTTTCCACATGATTATAACTGCAATTACACATGAGCAGGAGGTGGAGTCCTACAACAGGACACAGCTGGAGGAAGCGAAAGCTCATCACAACTCACTTCAAAACTGCTGCGTGACCAGCTCAACTGTTAATAACTGTTCCCTAAGGCACTATCAGCACACAGGAGTGTTTATCTTCTGCTCCTGTTATGTAATTATCTGTTCCTCCTAAAGGTAGTGACACATGTGAAAGCCAATTTAAAAGAACTAGTGGTGACAAAAGCTGACTGTGTTGACACCTCACGTCGGCTGCGTCTCAGCCAAAAAGCTGCGCTTGAACACATCAAAAGGACTACAGGCGATTGTCAATTAGCATGTGCACATGGATGCAAGAAAATAACTGTCTATATGAGCAGGTATCAAAAGTCTATATTTGTCATTAAAAAGGGAAACCGAAACTAGGACTACAGATATACAAACCATGAACAAAGCAACACTTGCTTACCATTTTGAATATCAGACATGCTGACCATGCCTTTCTTCATTCCAGGCGACTCATGTTATGAAAATTTTTGCGCACTGGAATGCTAAGGTAAGATGACATTCTGTCTGTGCAACCTTGACTTCTTTGCCCGCTTTCATCACTTTAGTGTCAGTATTAAACACATGCATTGTGATGCTCATGTGAACAGTGCCGGCCAATAGAGTGGTGCAGGTATGACATCACTTTGTAGGTCAGTTAGCATTTTAGCACTTCTGGTTCCATCATCAGAGTCAATGGGATTTTGGTTAAATGGCTGAAATAAGGTCTGTGGTGAACACAAGTTCAAGACACTTTCACTTTTTATTCAACAACATAAAATACATCAGTACCCCCACTTTTTTTGAAGCGGTTACGTGTCTTGAAAAAGGCGGTTGCTAACAAGTGGCTAAATGGGACTAGAAGCTGTCGAGATTAAACGTCATCACGTCAACAGGTAAACTCAGTCCGCTTTTACAGCCTCATTATGTTCATAATTGTGCTCTTATAACCTAGTCTAACTCAAACGTTGTGGGAAAATGTTTTTAGATAATACATGAAAGAGTTGTCAGAAGCTAGTGGTGGTGACGTTTATGTTGAGCGACCGTGGTGTTAATTTATAGCCTACCGTTAGCTTTTACATCTGGTGACTGCATTTAGGGTTCAGAATTCATACAAGTTGTTTTCATCTGTGATAATTATCTTGATGGACAAAACGTGAAACTATCAAACTTTTATTGATCACAGAGCGTGTTTTTAGCTATAATCCAAAAGCCTATGGGAAAATCCTATTGGGTTTTTGTCAAAGTCAGCCCACTTTGGGCTTTAAAAATGCTCTTCAGAAACCTACGGGTGATGTCACGGACACTACATCCATTGTTTTATACCAGGGGTGTCCAACCCTGCTCCTGGAGGGCTACCGTCCTGCAGATTTTAGTTCCAACCCTGCTCCAACACACCTGTCTGTAATTATCAAGCAGCCCTGAACACTATGATTCAGGTGTGTTTGATTCAGGTTTGAGCTAAAATCTGCAGGATGGTAGCCCTCCAGGACCAGGGTTGGACACTCCTGTTTTATACAGTCTATGGGTGTGTGTATGTATATATATATCCAATTAGCAGCATACAGGTTTTGAATGTTTTCACTGTTATATGGTAGGGGGCGCTATTACACAACTTCTGAAAGAGTACTGAATGTCCTGATCAAAACAGGTGAAGAAGAAGCAGAAATGAGCGCTCTCATATGCAAGGAGATGCATATGTAAAATAACCAATGTTGGGTAAAGATACTTTGAAAAGTAATGCATTGCAATATTGCATAACTCCATTAAAAAAACTAAATGCGCTACTTAGTTACTTTTTAAGAAAAGTAATGCATTACGTTGGTTTTGTGTTACTTTTTCTCACCTGGGCTGGGCTTGTTTTGTTTTGTTTATAACAAAAAGGTCTGTTTTTTTTTGCAAATATAAAGGCTCTTTCACACCAAAAGTGCAAATGATAATTGGAACAGGAGTTTTCAAACTTTTTCTGCATGAAAGCCTATATATATATTTTTTTTTTTTCGGTCTTTAAAAATGACAGTGTATGCTAAGCGAACCAGGACTAAATGTATTATTTTCTGTTTTGGTCCAGACCAAAAGAGATGCAAATTCATGTGTACAGTAGAGGGCGCAGCTCAAACAAACCTTTCATCTATGCTGAATTGCAGAAGAATATGATGCAGGAGAAGAATATTCACCAATAAAAACAAAACATAACATTTTTGCTTATGGTTCAACTGAATCATCGTAGACCAGCAGCAAGTACATTGGTCAAAGCATACAAATATTTGGTTTATTTAACATTTAATTATTAGAGGTTTGCATAGTATTCTGATTTTGCATTTCACTGATTTTATTCATTTTGGAGAATATTGTATCTTTTTCTGTGCAAGTGAGATGAGTAAATGCATGTTCACATTTAGTCTAGAACTACATTAACCATCAATAGTCTCTGCACTCACTTACTCTGCCTTTTTCTCAACATAGTGCCAAGAGAGCTGTCAGTCAATAAGTGGGAAAACAAAGTAACTTGCATTACTTATTTGAAAAAGTAACTCATATATTTTGTTGTAAATTTTAATTTAAGTAATGCATTACTTTACTAGTTACTTCAAAAAAGTAATCTGATTACGTAACGTAAATTAGTTACTTGTAATGCGTTACCCCAACACTGAAAGTAACGCGATCATAAACAGCATATCAATTAAAACCTAATCGTTTCGCTAGATAAGACCCTTATTCATCGTCTGGTATCGTTTAAAGCTGCACTGAAGCTGTCATTTGGACCTTGAACCGTTTGGAGACCATTGAAGTCCATTATATGGAGAAAAATCCTGGAATGTTTTCATCAAAAACCTTCATTTCTTTTCAACTGAAGATAGTAAGACATGGCCATCTTGGATGACATGGGGGTGAGTAAATTATCAGTATAAGTGAACTAATCCTTTAACTCTTTCTTAAAGGAATTTGTCATAAATATGTACCCAGTGACAGATTAATCTGACAGTGTGATAATGTATTTCATTTAGTGGAGGAGATAAAGTTCTTAGGAGCTCCAAGCGTGTGAGTGAGACTAATAACAAATAAATGGCAATAAAACTCATAATTACTGTGTCTAATAAAAACTGTTTTAATACCTCTAATTACTCAAAAGGTTAAATACAAAGCAAACAAATGAATGTTAATAATCCTTTACCAGTTATCATTATTGAAAGTCTCATATAAAATTCCAAACCTAATGACTGTTTGTGTTTCTTTCCCTCCGTCGTCTTCTCTCTTGATCACGGGTTCGGGTTCTTCTCCATCTTTCACCTGCCAATCTGACACGTTCCCTCGCTTCTGTAGAGCTGGAGGACCACGCTTGCTAGGGGGCTTCCTCTGCTGATTCAACCCGACCAACAAGACAAGAGTAGATAAAGAATCTTAGAATCTTACAACGATGTACTAAAAATGGAAAAGTTTTTTCTTTTAGAAAAACAATCCCCGTTCACACAGATCCACAAAATAGACTAAAAACGCTGTATTCTGCTGCCAGGCCAGCAGTTGGCACCTATAGACTGAACATGAAATATGCATGCGCATGATGCCACTGTTTTAACAAATGTATGTTTTTGTAGTTTACACAAAGAATTTTTTTTTTTTTTTTTACTGCATACTTTGAAACCCGTTTTCAAAAGTTTGCATTTTCAGGTCCCCAAAACGTGTAAACGTGTAAATGAATGGCCAAAACACGTAAAAAGTTTTCAGTTTTTAGTTGAAAATGGTGTCGTGTACATTTTTAAGATTAAAGATTAGCACAGTCATGGTCATGAATTATTTATTAACATAATATTAACATATATTTATTTTATTCTGTATTTAGAAATGTATTTTGTATTATCAAAACCTTTTCTATATTTTAAATGATTAATATTACTATTAATGTTTTGTATTTTGTTAATTTAGAAACAACTGCAATTTTATTAAATTTACTTTTAAAATACTATTATTATTACAATTGATTTATTTAAAAAGCTTTTATTTTGAAATTAGAAACAATTGTATTTGTACAGAACAATTTTGGTTTAAGATTGTTTTGTTTTTTTAGCAGGGGCTATAAAAACCCTTAAAAATTAATAGAAAAAATTATAAAGTAACCAATATAATATATATACCAAATATCTGAGAAGACCTACTAACCATAGCTGGAGGTTTGGGAAGTATTGGAATGCTTGGTCTTTGAAGCTCCAGCAACACTTCTGGCGGGACGTCCTGGTCCCCAGGGACAACTCCCGGTGGGAGCTTTGGGACGAGGCCAGGAGGAATGGGCCTGAGACCTCTGTTATCCATTTCAACCCAGTCCTCCTTCAACGATCTGTCAGAGAGCCCTAGAGAATAAACAGACAGGAATACATCTCATGTGATAAATTAATAGAAAACTGTGTTATGTTTAATAAATCTTCTACTCAAGCAGCTAATATAAATGGGCACAGGCTGCACCAATCATCTACCTTTTGTGTTTTCACCTTTCATATCCTGTGAAATGTCATTAAAGGGGGCTGTATAAATTACCTTTCCACTGCTCCGTCAGACTGGAATAGGAAAGAATCCCACAGATGAAGAGGAAGGCTAGCAGGAAAAGAATCAGACTGCGCTGAAGCCGAGACAGCTGCTTCCATTTCTGCCAAAACAATACATGGACAATCGGAGGAAAGTGCAGCAATTTTATATTTTATGGTGATTGGTGAATTTTATGGCTTGATGTGACAACTGCAATGACCTGCTACAAAAACAAAGCTACAGAAAAAAAAAAAAAAAAAAAGATTTATCCTGCAATCACAAATCAAATCTAAAAGAATTTTTCTCTCAGTACAGACGTCATTATAGTTTAATCAACCTAACTAATTCAATTAACATGCATCTCAGGTAATGGAAGACATTAAAGGGACCGTTCACCCCAAAATGCCTTTAGACACACTACCTTTCAAAAGTTTGGGTTCGGTTAGATTTTTAATGTTTTTAAAAGAAGAACTCACAAAAGCTGCATTTATTTGAAGTAAAAACAGTATTATTGTGATTTTTATTTTATTTTTACATTTAAAATGACTTTTTATTTGTATATATTGTAAAATTTAATTTATTCCTGTGATGGCACAGCATCATTCCTCCAGTCTTCAGTGTCACATGATCCTTCAGAAATCATTCTAATATGATGATTTGGTACTGAAGTAACATTTATGATTATTATCAATGTTGAAAACTGTTGCGCTGATTAATATTTTTGTGGTAACTGTGATACATCCTTCTCTACCTTTTGGTGAATAGAAAGTTTAAAAGATTTATTTGAAATATAGTTTGTCTTTATTGTCCCTTTTGATCAGTTTAATGCATCCTTGCTGAATATAATATTAATTTCTTAAAAAAAAAAAAAAAAAAATCTACTGCTGTTATAGTCAGTGAGACTCATAATTCATGTGACTGACTTAGTGATTTGTTTGCTTTTTTGGTGTTCTTATGTTGTTTATTGAAACTTAATTGGCACAGTCATGTTAAAACGGTTTTGCATAAACAGGAGCCTAATTTTGGGTTCCCAAGGAAGAAAAAAAAGAAAAAGTACGTAGTTTAGAAAGACATCACGGAGAATAAATCATAGCATAACACAATTTTTGGTGAACTATTCCTTTAAGCTACGTTTTTAAAATAAAAGGTTATTTTTCAAGCCACACAATTGTGTTTTCGGCTAAGCAGGGAGTGCGTGTCTGCTTTTCGGCGATAATTAAGTATATACAAATTAGTAGATTAAATGTGAGGGGGAAACAAACAGGGGTTTTGACATCTCCAGTCAGGCTAGGATTTAACATATTTTCTCAGAATATTAAATCGACGTCAAGATGTCTCACAGACAGGAAAATGGCATTAATTTACATAAATAAAGAAGCAGAAGCCATCAGTGTTACAAACTTGGTGTTGATCAAACTCACAAAGGCGAAGGACAACTCGGAACAGGAACTTTTAATGACAAACTCAGGAACCATGCAGGTAAACCACCAGTATACATGAACGAGAACCGACCAACACTGAGTGAACAATGAGAACTAGATACACAGAGGCAAACAAGGTAATTGACAAGACACAGCTGGGACAAATGGAACTCATAATGACCGTGACCATGGGAACACAGGAGTGGCGGGAAAACTGAACAAAGGAACATGACAGCAAAAAAAAACAACTGAAACAGACTAAACATGTAACAATCAGTCTTCGAACATCACAGTTAATAAATGAAAAATACATAATGCTCTGTATTCATGTCCTGGAAAACAAAGGAAGAGTTTAGATGGGATCTTAACAGGAAAACAGCCAAACACTAACCCTCCAGCAGGACTGTCTCCGGTGTTTGCCGTTGGTGTAGCCGCGGCTGTGTTGGTCTCCCAGCGTCAGAGAGACAAAGTCCTTCCTCTGTGGCGAGTACATCTCTAACACAGCCCACCACTCAAACACACTGAATCAAATAGGTGAGAGGGGGGGAGACAAGAATGACACAGATATCAAGTGATTTTCCCACAAATTACTATTCGGAACATGAGCTGAGCACATGAAGGTCTGTTGCTCCAGCGATGCTTGCAGGTCCCTGAGGAGAATCAAGGTGTAAAACACAGATCTGTTCACAAGATTACTCGATACCAGACTAAATCTGAAGTAAGATGAGGCATGGGGTAGCACATCTAATCTGAGAACAACACCATGGGACAGGACTGTTCACCTCATTGTCCCAGGGCCATGAGAGCCATGTAAGAGGGGATTAGAAACATTAGCCTAAATCCATCTGGTTTCTATCATACCAAATTCAGCTTATTGGATGGAATAGGTTTAAAAACACTGGCCTGCTAAGATGACACACATACTTTATGCTGCTGGACAGGAGAAGGTTGAATGTAGACAGTCCCAAAAGCAAATTACAAGTAAAATCATCTGTTTGAGTGTGTAATTTAAGTGTGAAGGTGAACATGAAAGGTCAGTTTGGTTTTGAGACCGCGTTCCCACACTTTTCAACTATTTCCATTACCTTACCCTGTTGTTTTTGATTACTGGATTTGAATATTCCTTTTAAATAGCATGCAAATTAAAATAGATTTGAATTTTAATCGATGGGTCATGTTTTAAATATCCACCCAACTAGATTTCCCACCAATTTTGATTTTCTGAAACATATAGCTTTATATATGTCCTTCCTTCCTTGATATTTTTACTTTTTAAACCTGTGAATACTTATTCCTAGGCCAGCCATATTGAATTTTGTCATAAAATGCAGTCATTTTGTCATAACATTTGGCAGCATGTGCTGAGGGTACCTGAGAGAAGTTTGGGTCATATGATTTTTGTAATAATACCATATACCAAAATTAACCATGGTTTTACTACAAATGAAACCAAAGAAAAAGTTACTGTAGTTGAACCATGGTAACCACAAATTAACCCTGGTTTTGCTACACTAACCATGGTTTAACCATGGTATTTGTAGTAAAACTGTGGTTATACACATACATGGTAATCAATCTGCCAAAAACATGGTTACTGTACTTAATAATAATAATAATAAAAAACATGGTTATTTTTACGCGCCCCTATTAAAGATATACGTACTTGTAAGTAATTTTCTTAAAAATCATCATCATTCAAATTAAAAATACTTGAAAAGATCCTGTCACGTGCATGTACTTGTTATATTTATTTTACATTTACATTTCATTCATTGCTGTACACGCTTTGGCAATACAAATGTAGTGTTTGTTACACCATTAAAGCACATTGACATGACATGAAACAATGCATTAATTCTTTATCAACCGTTGCCCATCTGCTCAGGTAAGGGACTAGCTGGCCTCCAAACGCATCCTTATTTTACCTTTCTCTGGACAACTCGCTGATCCTGGTTAGAAAGAGGATCTATATGCATGAAGAGGAGGTCACAGCCAATGCATCCCATCCACAGTGCGTGTAGTATTAGTGTACACTCAGTAGGTGACAGCAGGAGTGGCTATCAGATTTCTATCTCTCCTCCATCACGCTGCTCTCCTACAAACCGCGTATTACTCCCACAAAACGCTCATTTATGCTGACATACAGTCTAATCGTAATGTGTCAATGTGTATAAAAATGAACATGACCGCTGTTAATAGTCAAATAACTGTTTGCAGGACAATGTTTATGTGACGGCTCCTTACTGTATCACGTGATCCTCGTGCACACGCGTCATTCGTTCGGGCTCCGCCCTGTTTTATTAACACGTTCATGACCTTACAACAGTCTCCCTTTTCACATGGAGGTTTCGCTCAACAAAGTTAACATAAACATATTTATGATAACATGGTTTGTCACCTGATTTTTAATTTTTTTTATTTTACGTTAAAAAGATGATGCTTGATTATTAACCCATTTAAGCCCACTGGCAACTATATAGTTGTTTATAGTTATTTTGAGTTAGATGCCAGATGTTCTCCTCCTATTCAAATTTGACATTGAAGGGGTGCATACAACATATTTGCCCACCGCACATTCAAATACGATTTTCAAGAAAAAGGAAAAAAAAAAAACCTGGGGAAAATAAATGCAGAACATGTTCACATAGGTCACTATTAACATTACTGTATTCATGAAACCATTCAGAAAAATTTGGGCACAAATGGGTTAAATTGTAAAAATGTTACCACAAATAAATACAATAAGCCTCCTACATTTGGAAATTGGAATTATCCTACTAATGTATTATTACTCAATACATTTCATCTATCTATCTATCTATCTATCTATCTATCTATCTATCTATCTATCTATCTATCTATCTATCTATCTATCTATCTATCTATCTATGCAATCTATCTATCAAATGCAATGATATATTGAATAGTATATAGTAATATAATAAATGAAGTAATAAGAGTTGAATGATATTTTAATTACTGTAAATATGCATATAAATAAGTAGATAGATGACTAATACAAGGGAGATGGTGGTGGAGTGAAAGGAAGAAAGGAACACTTCACTGACCTGTTTTGACACTCACTGACTGACAACACTCCTTCCCCATATTTATATAGGATGACTATGTCAGGTGAAATCTGACATTTTCCGTTGCATTACCATGACCCGATTTGAACATTTTTAAACCTTTTTTAAAAGTTCAGGCATACAGTGTGCGAGAGATTTCCCACAGATTTCTGAACGTTACTGACTGCATTCATTACAGAATTACAGACAAAAGGCGATACTTCTAGGGTCGGTTCAGCTCATTAGCATGCTTGTTAGGGAAAAACACAACTTCACAAAAAATTTTTTTTAAGAAACGTTCGTGTTTCAAACAACGATACAAAATTGTTCAACACGATTTAAATGATACATTATTAATGCACTTTGCTATAGCTGATACTCAAACAGATGACCAGCATGTGATTTCCGATGTTACCACAAATACATAGAAAATACAATATACATTACAAAATGTAATTGAACAAAATAAAGCACCTGTGCCTAAATTCAATGTGGTTTAAAATGTGTTGAGTTTGAAGCAATGCTGAATGACACTTAAATTGGGCTTTGTTCGATTATTCTCAACCTATTTTACCAAAATCATTTGTGTATTTTCTTACATTATGTCATATTTGTTAACGTAAGTGATCCCTGAGACCTACATACAGTAAATGTGAACTAAAGGACACTGTATCTCTATGACTTATTGCATGTGCATTGAATTTCAGTCTCACACCCATAATGCACATTAGATCACACGCATGTATTTGCTGCGGTATTATCCTTCTCTTTTTGAAACAACGATTACTGCTGTATCGAAAATAGTAGCACCCATAAATCATCTAAGCACATATTTGAACAATATTTATGCAATATGACAATTTCTGAAATCAAACCATGAGATGAACAGAGAAAACTGAAAGATTGCACAGACTTCCTGATATTGAAACCTCATGGGAAGGTTAGCTGTGTCCTCACTGGGACGCTTTGTTTGTATCAGTCCTAAAATTCAAGTTAGACACTTAGATGAGAAGGGAAAAAAAAAAAAGTGTAATTTATACACTCCATGTATGCACTTATATTGCCTTATAATGCAAAGTCTTATAATAATAACTGGTTAATCCATGGTAACCATTTGCACATGATTAAGTAGTATACAGCTGAAACTTGGACCATGCAACCACATAGTGGTCACGTCAGAACCCTGTCAATACACTTGATGTGATCCAAGCTTCATCTACAACGTTATTACAAGACCAGCTAGTGATTAAAAAAACATTGCTAAATCAAATAAAATTAGGTGTAAAAACAGTACATCAATTACAAAGCCATAAGTCCCTGTAAACAAAAAAAGGATTTTTTCCATTTCCGGCAGCACCAGGAAAGACAGGACACTGTCACTGTCTAAAGGACTTAGTAGAGTATTTCCTTTACCACCAGCCATAGATGCCACATGCTTCTTCAGAGTGTTCTGTTTTCTTCTCTTTGTTGCTTGTATTTAGGGTTAAACACACAGGACGTACCGATATCATTCAGTGTCCCTAGCTGAAGCACACAGGGCCGATCGTGAAGCCAAACTCGTGACTGCTGTTGCCAAAGATACCAATGTCATGTAGAGGAAGCAGGTCCATGTCCTCAAACTGAAACACAGATTCACGGGGTCCGGGATCCACTTCCTTTGCAGACTGGTACACCAAACATAAACATGAAGGGTTTTAAAATGGTTGTTGTTAAAGGTGAAGTGTGTAAATTCTGCCACAAAATAAACTCTGTTTCCATTGGTCAGTCAAACAGAGAGTCACAACTTTTCCACTTAGATGTCATTGGATATTAAAATTAAAATTAATATATAATTTTAAAATTATGTAAAATTAAGTCACTTAAAAATATATATTTTAATATAAAAAAGATTTAAAAGATTTTTGTTTACCTGCATGTCATGTGTACATTAATAGACATCAGAGAATCGTGCACATGCAAATGTGTTTTTAAAATATTTAAATATTAACTTAAAACCTCAGGGGGACTTCAAGTAAATATTTAAGGTGACAAAAATCCGTAATGTAAACCAATAGCCAATAGCAAGCTTACATTCAGGTCAGGCTTTCTACACCTACTTTTCCCAATCCAATCAATTCTCAAAGGTTAAAATCAAAACCAGCCCTACATTTTTTGTCTTGTTTCCACAAAAGTATTAAGGAGCACAACCTGCTCCAACATTGATGATAATAATAATAAAAAATGTTTCTTGAGCCGCAAATCAGCATATTAGAATGATTACTGAAGGATCATGTGACACTGAAGACTGGAGGAATGATGCTGATAATTCAGCTTTATCATCACAGGAATAACATTTTAAAATATATTTAAATAGAAGACAGTTATTATTTTAAAATGTAATATTTCACAATAATACTGTTTTACTGTATTTTTGCTCAAATAAATGCAGCCTTGGTGAGCATAGGAGACTTCTTTCAAAAACATAAAAAAAAGATATAGACTTCTGGACATTAGTGTACAATATAGCAAAATAAATTGATTCACTACTGCAATGAATGATTCTTCATAATATTCACCTGCGCTAATGTGTTGAAACTTCTTTTATTCACTTATTTTATCACTAGTGCTGTTAGACACCACGTACCACACAATCCTGTAATGCTCCTAAATAGCTCTGCTTCACGGCGTCTGTGAGGAACTGGACCTGTCGCTGTGTCTGGCCCAGTCGGTGTCCAGGGTAACAGGAGTACGTCACTCTCTGTTCTGCTCTGTTGCTCTGGAGTCGTAAGAACCGCAGCTGAACCACACTGAGGGCTGGATACTCAAACTGACCAAAGATGGACAGATGGGTTTGGAGGATAAAGTTAAAGGACACAGACACTTTACTGTATGCAACAACAGGGCTTAAAACTGAACATAAAGAGCAATAATTTTAGAGATAATAAGAACAACATTAATAGCGGCTATTAAGCTGGACAATAAATTAAAGATGTTAAAGAAGTAAAAGGAGTTAAAGGAGTAAAAAAAAAAAACATGTCTTCGTTTAGTCAGCATCACGTCACTCAACCTTGTTATTTTATAATTTAAAAAATATATATATATATATTATTATTTATTTTAGCCAATTTTAGGCCAATTTGAGATTCTGTAAGTCTACAAGCTCTGTGAATTTTCCTTTTAGGTGAGCTATCCTACAGTCAGACTCCCTTTTGTCGATAACAAACTTTGACAAAACAGAAAGTAAAACTTTCCACAGACCGATAGTACTACTTACTTTAAAACCTCCCTCCAGTGAACTTATCCAGTAGAACCTGCTGTTATTCCCCAAGTCATTCAGCCAAGTCCTTATGGGCAGCTGTGGAAATTGAAAGGGCAATAATAACATTTTTGATGTTTTTTGACAAAAGAGATACACAGTAGTGAGGTGTTAGGTAGAACATTACGTGTGCATCTCTGGGGTGAAGGCAGGTCTCTGCTCCTGAATCTGAGAAGTTACAGTAGGCCAAAAGAGCGTCTAAAGGACTGCCTTGGTTTGGGTCAATGTAATAGAAACCTGAAACAGTTACAAAAGTAGTATTTATGACTTTTGTAACTTACAGTATGCTTCATAGTACACAGACACCCCTTACTTCTTATTTTAGTAATACGGCTGAATTAACTGAAGATTTGATGTGCAAAATAACATTGTAGACCTCATTTGCACCTCTCTTTAGTGCTGTTGATGAAATATTTGATTTATCCCATAGAAAACTATTGTAGAAGTAGTTTGAACACAATAAAAGCCAGATGTGTTTTGAAGGCCTCATGGCCTACATGACCGTGAGAGAAGTCCCACGGGAAATAATGTGATTTTAGCTGAAGTTGACTGCGGTTGGCATCTGCACTGATACTAAGTTGCTATTTTGGTTCACGTGGCCTTCAACATGTTCTCTTGATAAAAATAATGAGGCAAAAACACTGGATAATCACTTTGTGGGACAATCAAAATATGTTTTTGACTAGTTGGCAGCCAATTAATGAATTAATGAACGCCAAAAGTGTTGGGGAGATTCCAGGAAGCGAAAAGGGAGGAGAGCACCTGTAAATGAGATCAGTAGTTAAAACTGTAAAAAAAAAAAGTTGCGAGTGAGATGGTTGGATGTCCTGCAGGCATCTCTGCTTTGTTGCTTTATCCAAGTCTTATTTTGATTCCTGGAACTCTGCATCTTGAGCATTACTTTTGCAAGATTGAGAAGACTTTTCTCCATGACACTGTATACTTGTTGCAGAGATAGTACTGAGTGTGTGTATTTCAAAAGATTTTAAAACTCCATAAACACAACTACTTTTTCAGAGAAAAATAAAAATAAAAAATACAACTGTAATGCAGAGATTTCTAAAAGACAGCACAAAGGAGAACATGAACAAACAGATAAATGACTTTGAAAGATAGAAAAAGAAGAAATAAATAGGTAGGGCTCTGACCACTGGTGTAATTGGGATGGCACAGCCACAGCTCCAGACAGGTAGAGGCTGGGTGCTGCTTGCTGCCATCCGGAGGGTCCACCAGCAGCCGGAGGTCATGGTACAGAGAGTCCAGCAGTGTCTGAATCAGAGGGTAATTGGGCTTGTCTGAACTGTACATCAGGTCCTATTGGAGATGAAAAAGTAAGACAAAGAAATTTACTATGTATTTTATTCGATGATATCAGTACAAAATACGATACTACCTTAATTCAAATTTAAAATAAAAACATTATTTAGATAATTGTCTGAATCATGAAAAAAAAGATAAATGACTGAAAACAAAAAGAAGATAAAATGGGCCTAAAAATCACAAAAACATGAAATCAGATTTTTACAAATACACATTTCTAGGTGGCTAGGAATATCTAGTTTGGCAATGCGTCTGTCTAAATAGTCCAATTTAAAGGGATAGTTCACCCAAAAATGAAAATTACCCCATGATTTACTCACCCTCAAGTCATCCTAGGTGTATATAACATTCTTCTTTCAGACGAATACTATCAGAGTTATATACATAACTCAGTAAATTGCAGCCCAAAATTGAAGAAGTAAAAAAAAAAAAAGTATCCATCCATTATAAAAGTAATCCACACGGCTCTGGGGGGTTAATAAAGGCCTTCTGAAGCGAATCGATTGGTTTGTGTAAGAAAAATATCCACTTTCATGATGGATGGATGCACTTTTTTGGGCTTCAAATTTTGGGCTGCCATTTACTGCCGTTATAAAGCTTGGAAGAGCCTGGATATTTTTTAATATAACTCTGATGTTCATTTTTGGGTGAACTATCCCTTTGGTATTAAATGATCAGGAATGTAATTAAGAGAAAAGGGCCAGTAAGTTTTTAAACAACTTGCCTTGATCTGGGTCATGGTCAGATTCACAGTATTACCAGCAGGTCCTGCTGGTCCTGGTGGACCCTAAAATAATCACAGAAATTGTTTCTGTTATCAAAACTGTTTTCATATTGTTAAAATACTGTAAAGAGTATCTGGCAACTTACTGGCAAGCCCCTTCTTCCAATGGGGCCAGGAGGACCCTGAAATCCCTTAGGCCCCTAAAATTAAAAATTACAAGATATATTCAAATGATATACAAAACTTAACATGTTACAGTATATGTTAACATATACTGTAAATAAATAAACTATAAAAGTAAATGTTAAAATATTTTATGTATTTTTACGTTGTTTAATTTGGAACATTGCCTTTTAACCTGATGAATGCTGACTAAAGAAAGCTTTGGAAATTACATTTCATACCTTGTCTCCAAACAAGCCCTGCAGGGTGGAGGAGATAAAAGAGAAAGAAATTATAAATGATCTTCATGCTCATCCAGGGGAAAAAAGGAAAAATGTGATAAAGCACTTCACTGTCCTTGCTTGTGTCATTAAAAATGAATTAACCAAGAATTATCTTGAAAGGTGACATGTAAATGCATCTGAAGCAGATGTGTTAATACAAATTGGGCTATGGTTTAAAAAGGCACAGTTTGCTATTAGTTTAAATGCAGAAACATAAAAAAAAAAAAAAAAAAAAAAAAAAAAAAAAAAAAAAAAACATATTCACCGGTAGTCCAGGTATTCCAGGTGTACCTCTAGGCCCAGCAGGACCAATATTGCCCTTTAGGAAAAGTATATGCATTTCATAATTAGTTATGTAGTTATGTAGCTTTTAACCAAAGCAACTTAAAAATGAGGGAAAAAAAGATGAGAGATACCTAAGAATAAGGCATGACCTGTACAAACCCGAAAAAAGTTGGAACACTACAAATTGTGAATAAAAACTGAATGCAATAATGTGGAAGTTTCAAATTTCAATATTTTATTCAGAATACATCATAGATGACATATCAAAAGTTTAAACTGAGAAAATGTATCATTTTAAGGGAAAAATAAGTTGATTTGATTTTATGGCATCAACACATCTCAAAAAAGTTGGAACCCCATACCATCAGAGATGCAGGCTTCTGAACTGAGCGCTGAGAACAACTTGGGTTGTCCTTGTCCTCTTTAGTCGGATGACATGGCGTCCCAGTTTTCCAAAAAGAACTTCAAATTTTGATTCGTCTGACCACAGAACAGTTTTCCACTTTGCCACAGTCCCTCTTAAATGAGCCTTGGCCCCGAGAAAACGCCTGCGCTTCTGGATCATGTTTAGATACGGCTTCTTTTTTGACCTATAGAGTTTTAGCCGGCAACAGCGAATGGCACGGTAGATTGTGTTCACCGACAATGTTTTCTGGAAGTATTCCTGAGCCCATGTTGTGATTTCCATTACAGTAGCATTCCTGTATGCGATGCAGTGCCGTCTAAGGGCCCGAAGATCACGGGCATCCAGTATGGTTTTCCGGCCTTGACCCTTACGCACAGAGATTGTTCCAGATTCTCTGAATCTTTGGATGATATTATGCACTGTAGATGATGATAACTTCAAACTCTTTGCAATTATTCTCTGAGACACTGCCACTCTGAGAGGCTCTTTTTATACCCAATCATGTTGCCAATTGACCTAATAAGTTGCAAATTGGTCCTCCAGCTGTTCCTTATATGTACATTTAACTTTTCCGGCCTATTATTGCTACCTGTCCCAACTTTTTTGGAATGTGTGGCTCTCATGAAATCCAAAATGAGCCAATATTTGGCATGACACTTTAAAATGTCTCACTTTCAACATTTGATATGTTATCTGTATTCTATTGTGAATAAAATATAAGTTTATTAAATTTGTAAATTATTGCATTCCTTTTTTATTCACAATTTCTACAGTGTCCCAACTTTTTTGGAATCGGGTTTGTACATGTATTATATAAAAATAAATAAATAAATAAATAAATAAAATAAATAATATATATATATATATATATATATATATATATATATATATATACACACACACACGTGTTCTCAAGATGTTTTGACTCTTACCTGATCCCCCTTTGGTCCTGGGGATCCGGGAGGACCAAGAGGCCCCAAACTCCCTAAAGAGAACAAATTAATTATTTTATAAGAGAACTGAATGGGCTTTACTGGAGACTCATTGGATGTGCTTGTGATACAACATACCTTCAAGCCATCTCTCCTGGTGGACCAAAGGGTCCTTGATCCCCTTTCTCACCCTATTATGGGCACGTTAAGGAATTAATATTAAGGATGCATTTCTAAGGTACAAAAAGAAACAGTAAAATTTTAAAAGCACCTCTGCTCCTTTGACACCTTGCTCCCCAGGCTCTCCTCTCACCCCTTGGTTTCCCTGTCAAGCATCAAGCATCTTAATATTCTCCTATTTTATTTATTCACACAATGTTATTTAATCCAATAGATGTGACAGTTTTAAAATGGACTGTTCTGACCAGGAGTATCAATCTTACCATACTTCCCCCCCATCCAGAAAGTCCTTTCTCTCCTACATCTCCTCTCTCTCCCTATTGGACAAGGAAAATGAGAAGGAAATGCCTAATGTGTCCAATTAAAGCCATGGGATTCAAAAATTAAGCTTGCCATTTGTTTGCTAGCAAATGCTATGTTGATAGCAACTCTGACCTTTTCTCCTCTTGGTCCTCTGGTCCCCCTCAACCCTGCCTTGCCTCTTTTACCCTTTAGATGTAAAAAACAAAAAACAAAACAAAAATCAGTTTATCAATAATAATCACCACAATGTTTCATAATCAAATATAATCAAAATAATCAAAATCAATGTTTGTCCTGCATTATGACATAAATGTCTAAAATAACCTATAAGTATATTCATTCCAATATAATGTCACAGAAGTTCTTTGCCTTTTACTTCGAGATTTGGAAACATTTAATAGAATAGAGCGCTAAAGGCATATTTGCGGGCATATCACATCTTACCCTCCGTCCAATGTGACCCATTTTTCCAGGTGCTCCATCTTTGCCCTGAGCTCCCTAAAAATGCATCAATAACCAAATTTAAATTTGAAATTAAATTGCAGATAAGCGTCCTGGGAAATCTGTATGCTTAAACACAGTTCTCATATCTGAGAGCAAGGACAAAGGCATAGAGGAAGAACTTTTATTTTAGATAGCAGACAGGGATTAAGACAGAGAAAAGAACATTGCGACCTTACCTTCTCTCCTTTAATGCCTTCTTTTCCTTCAGGTCCTGGGTTACCAATACGGCCCTGCAACAATCAAAACTCATTAAAGGCCTCATGATTAAGCAAGCAGAGTTGAAGCAAAGGCATAATTAAATTTGCTGTCTTTTTGCTGTAAATTTACACTTTTGTCTCACTGAGCACTGACCTGAGCTCCTGGTAGGCCTGGTGAGCCCCTTTCCCCTGCCTCACCTTGTGGACCCTAAGGTAGTAGATTTGAATTGATACAACTGGGTTAATCAAACACATGTATTGTATTTCTATATGCAGTCAAGCCCCAAATGCCACACCAACTGATTGAATAACTTTTAAACGCAATATTCTGGGTTTTAAAGGTTTGTACCTCCAAACCAAGCAGTCCTGGTGGCCCTTGTATGCCTTGAAGGCCGTCTGGCCCCTAAAGGGAAGAGATTGCTTCATTTTGAACATGTGGTAGTTTTATTTATGATCAATTTAAAGAAGCAATCATGAGTTTCCATCTCAGTGGAGTTCATTATAAGCGCACCTCTACCCCTGGTTCTCCTTTATCTCCTGGGTCTCCTTTCTCCCCTTCAGGTCCTGGGAGACCTTTAGGCCCCAAAGGAGCTTGGGGACCAACTGATCCAACACCACCCTGTAGGTTCAAGGTATGATCATGAATTAGTTACTAACTCTGAGACAAAAATACACTGATTGTCTCCTCTTGTTCCTAAGAATAAGCTATCATCTGGGAGATGAATATAAATATGAACAAATGATCTTTACCTGTGTGCCGGCTTTTCCTGTGTCACCTCGCACACCTCTGGGACCTGCAATTCCCTGAGGCACATAACATATGAATAATGAGAACATAAATAAAACAGCAAGTTTTTTGACATCCAAAGCAATGTAAAGAAGTGCTTTGCAGAATATATTAATATAGTAGTGTATTTTTATTTAAAGTGGATCAGAACCTCAGGTCCAGCATCTCCTGGCTCACCAAGTAAACCACTCGGCCCAACTTCTCCCTAAAAGAGACACTTAGTTTTAGACCATAAAGAATTATAATAATCCAAAGATGCTCTAAGTGAACAAATCAAACATGGTACCTTGATTCCTGGAGGTCCATCTGGCCCTACCAGCCCTGGATGGCCTAGTCCACCCTGAAATAAAAGAAAACAGGAACCGTTTATCAGTAACGACCATATCAAACAGGAATATAGGTGTCAATCATTCTCAGGTGAAACAGATCATAGAGTATGATGAACTGTAGTAAAATAGGATACTACACACCTCTACACCTTTCAGGCCAGCAGGTCCAGTCCCACCCATGAGGCCTGACTCACCCTGACAAAAACAGCAAACGATCACACACAAATGCAATAAAAAATTCAGGATACCATGATGCATTTTACATGGTAAAAGACACCATGAAAACATACCACATATTTTTGCGCTTTCCATTTAGGAAAAATAGCTACCGTTCAAAAGTTTGAGGTCAGTAAGATTTTTTTTAAAGCTTCTAAAAGAAGTCTCTTATGCTCACAGAGGTTGCAAACACCACTAATATTGTGAAAAATCATTACATTTTAAAATAACAACAATTTAAAAAAGCATTAAAATATTCTGATTTAGTGCTCAAGAGAAATTTCATCTGTTTTCAACAGTTGTTTGGATTTATTTGAAATAAAAATCTTTTGTAATATTATAAATGTTACTGTCACTTTTGATCAATTTAATGCATCCTTGCTGAATAAAAATATAAATTTCTTAAAAAAAAAAAAAAAAAAAAAAAAAAACGTACCAACCCCAAATCATATGATACGTTAAACAGGGGAGATACTTAACATTTTATTTACCCTGACATGTTTTTTTTTTATGTAAACAAATACATAATGTGAAATGCTGATTTGCACTCACCTGCAGTCCAATTTGGCCCTTGGTTCCCTTGAACCCCTTCTCTCCCTGCTCCCCTGCGTCTCCCCACGGCCCCTCTAAACCAGTAAATCCTCGTGGCCCAATATCACCCTGAGGGGAAAAAAAGAAATATAGTACAACAGCATTTTCCCTAGTGAAATGACACTATAGGTGTAAAAGATGAATAACCTTTTCTCCTTTAGGGCCAGGGTTGCCAGCAACGCCAACTGGACCAGCATCACCCTTCATCAGGAGTAAAACACCAATATTACTCTTTTGTAAGACAGTGAGACTGATCGTATTTGACAGATGACTTTAGGGGTAAATTCCACAGTTGTGCCAACATTAAGAAATTAATCTCCACACCTCATTGCCTGCTGGGCCTGGTGGACCGATTGGACCTTTAGCACCTGGAGGACCAATGTCTCCTTTTGGTCCTTGAAGACCAAGCTTTCCGAAGGGACCTCTGTCCCCCTGCCAATAGAAAATAAATGTTAAAAGATACAAGAAAAAATACTTTTGTCTATCATTTTATGCATATAATTGACAATAAATTGTCAACTGACCTTATCACCTTTCCTTCCGGGAGGTCCCTCCAAACCCGCCGGACCAATTGGACCCTACATAGGATCAAAAAAATCTAATCTCAAAAAGATCTCATCTCGGTTTCCATCAATTTATTAAAGCTATAACCATTTGAGACTGTGTGTCACAATTCCAGTTCATTAAAACACCACATGGCTTAATGTTTTAGTTTGATATTCTGTACTGAACATAAAGACCAAATATTTTTTGCAGTGCCAATCTAACCTGTGGCCCTTCCAGTCCGAGAGGCCCGTTGTCACCAGGAGGGCCCATCATTCCCTATGTATTTATAGCAACTTTTAGTGATTTCATAAGGAAACACAATTTGAGATCTCTCAAATTACTTAAAAATCACCTTTTCTCCTTTCATCCCGTCAACACCTGGCACTCCATTTGCCCCCTGTGAACCCTGAAGAAAGAAGCAACAATTTTATCTTGATGTCCTTCAACATCTTTCATATAGCAAAGCTTTTCAAATCCATCTTCAAGTATGGTAGGGAGAATTATCACTTACTGGAATACCTGGGGGCCCGCTTGGCCCAGGTTCCCCTGGGGGTCCTTTACTTCCACTAGGTCCTGGTTTTCCAATGACCCCACTCACTCCCTGAAGTCCTGGAGGACCCTATATAGACAATCAATCAAAATCAAAAGTTTGAAAATTAACAGGCAAACAGAGATATAATGTAAATGAAAGAGCTGATTGTGTGCTCACACATGGCCCATCTGTTCCCTGATACCCAGGATTTCCCTGACGGCCCTGCAGAGAGGTAACCCATGGTTTACAATTGAAGGAAATAAATTAAGCTTTTTATATTTCAGCACTGCTTTATGACAAATCAAACTTCACTGAATGAGTAAGGTCAGGATCTTTTATTTTCTTTGAGAAGTGGTATATACCTGGGGTCCTGGCAGGCCTTTTTCTCCTACTGGACCAGAGGGACCCTAAAAAAACACACATAAATGTTAACAATATTAGTCACCACTACATGCAAATGCCAGTGCTACAGCAGTAGAAACTGAAATACATTTGTCCATATAATGAAAGAAATTAAGGTAAAGTAGCTGAAATATAAAATATAAATGATCTGCTTGATTTAGGATCCCAGTGTTTGTACTAGATCCATCACACACTTACTGGTGGCCCAGGCTTCCCAGGTGGTCCAGGAGGCCCTCTTAAACCTGGCTCTCCCTATGAGAAAACAAATGTCTTTTACATAAAATTACTTTTAAAAAGACTAAAAACAATGCGGCTTTGATCTAAACCAAAGTGAGCTGTCTACATTTTAGTCATCATCATAATAGGAAGGCTGTTCCAAGCCTATAAAGGTGTAAGAAAATCCCAGAATGAATAACGACAAACTCAGGAAGTGATGCTGATCATTAAAAATACTTGTACAGTGCTTTAGTTTTTCAGGTATTCAGGTATACAGTATTCAGTTACAAACATTGAATAATCAAATTTAAACAGCATAGTCTTCACTGTATAAATTAAATATAATCTTTATTACAGCTACAAAAGTGATTTTCTCTTTGTATTTTGACATTTGATTAACATTAATGACACAGCAGGAACATTAGGCTGCTGTCACTTTAAAGCTGAATGCACAGATCCAATATAATTACACACATCCATTTTCTTTTTCAAATAATTACATTCATGTAAGCCATAAGCAACCGTGTTTTTAAAATAGCTTGAATGTTTAAACTGACAGGACCTAAAACACATGCAAGTGAAAACTTTTACTCTATGATGGTTAAACTTTGCAATTAATCAGAGAATCACGTTTCGAACCGTGCTGCCTGGTCCGTACAGATTATACGATCCCTATACTTGACATTGCACATCCTGCGATGTGACTGACTATTGCGGATGCGCACATCATGATATAGACGCTAAAACGATATATATCGTATAATTCAGTACTAAGAAATATTGACTCTAAATACACTACTGTTCAAATGTTTGGGGTTAGTAAGATTTTTTTTATGTTTTATAAAGAAGTCTCTCATGCTCACCAAAACACAGTACAAAACACAATATTGTGAGATATTACAATTTAAGCTGTATTTTCAGCAGCCATCACTTAGGGTCCTTAGGGTCACATGATCATTCCTAAATCATTCCATTCTAATATGCTTATATAGTACTCAAGAGACATTTCTTATTACTATTATTGAAAATGGTTGAGCAGCTTAATATTGTTGTGGAAACCGTGATACATTTAATGATTATTTTATAAAAGGAACGTTTAGAAAAGCATTTATTTTAAATAAAAATCTTTGTAACATTATAAATGTCTTTACTGTGACTTTTGATCAATTTAAAGGGATGATTCACCCCCAAAAAATTTACATTCTGTCATCACTTACCCTCAAGTCGTTTCCAAACCTGTATCAGTTTCTTTCTTCTGTTGAACACAAAAGAAGATATTTTGAAGAATGTTGGTAATCAAACAGTTGATGGTAGCCATTGACTTCCATAGTAGGAAAAAAAAATACTATGGAAGTCAATGGGTGCCAAATCAACTTTCTGGTTTCAACATTCTTTAACATATCTTATTTAGTGTGTGTTCAACAGAAGAAAGAAACTCATACAGGTTTGGAACAACTTGGAGGGTGAGTAATGAGGGGTGGGCAATTCCAGTCCTGGAGGGCCAATGTCCTGCAGAGTTTAGCTCCAACCCTAATCAAACACAGCTGAACCAGCTAATCAATGTCTTCAGGATTACTAGAAGGCTACAGGCAGGTAAGTTTGATCAGGGCTGGAGCTAAACTCTGCAGGACAGTGGCCCTCCAGGACTGGAATTGCCCACCCCTGCTTTAATGTGTCCATGCCGAATAAAAGTATTAATTTAAAAGATAAAATAAAATGTGTATCATGTTAGCTTAGCAGCATGCAAAGTTTGTTCAAAGTCAACTTTGAGGTTAGTCAAATCTCTTATGAGGAACATTGTTTAAGTGCAGCATATAAGTAACTGTTAATAGAGCTGCTGAGTGTTTCCAGTCATTTATAGGTTCCATTTTGGTTAGGATGTTGCCTTATAGGTCAGCTGCCTATGCAGATTGTGAGGCAGGCAGCTCACTACAGATAAGAATGGAGCCTTTATCTGGGTAAGCTTTGACATTAAAACTGTAATGTGCAACAGCATAATATGATGACATTGTGGCTAATGCGGGATGGTTAAAGTGCATTTTGTCTTTACTCTGTCTCCAGCATGGCCCGGTCTTCCTCTCATTCCCAAGTTTCCTGGAAAACCCTTAAAAGAATTTGACAGAGTTAGGTGGCTATGCCAAAAATCAACCTCAAGTATAATTCTCCTCATCCCTAAAGCCCTGTAGAGGGGTCACTTACATACATGCCAACAGGGCCCTGCGGTCCGTCCACTCCTGTCTTTCCAGCGAAACCCTGAGAAAAATAACCATACATACCAAAACATCATGAAAAATCAGCAGCTTGGTTATATGAGTTATTTGAGAGCAAACAAATAAATCATAGCATACCCTCTCTCCCGGTGTTCCTGGACTGCCCATGGGTCCCTCTCGTCCAGACAGACCCTGTCATCGAAACACAAAATCATCAGTACAGATTTAACAATCCACAAACAGATCACAAAACAGTATTTTTATTTGTGTATTAAAGTTGCTGAAGTGCTCTTACAAACCTTAGTCAGGGTAGCGCCATATTCAATTTTTGACAGGAATGAAAACAAGGTTGTGAGGAATAGAATACTGTTATACTATACTGTTGTTTAATACCATACTGATTATTCAGCTGATGAAACATATTTTGAAAAAGTTTTAAGAATTGTGAAAATGACATGATCTAAGACCTTTACGTCTATCACTCACAGCGTTATAATTTGTGTTAAATTCAATATGGCATCTAACCTCTTTGGGCCCTATCATACACCCAGTACAATGCAACGCAAGTTTTTTTTTTGCTAGTTTCAGCCCAACGCAGTTATCATTTTCACATCCAATGCCACGTTGTTTAAATAGCAAATGCACTCGCATTCATCTGTCTGCCTATGGGCGTGCTGATCTGAAAACGAGGCGTGTTCAGGCGCATTGTTGGGACGTTGCTATTTTAAGGCAACTAAAAATGACCGCGCTATTGACCAACAAAAACCTGGTCAATAGCGCAGTGTTTTTTGTGTTATTTAAAGGGCGCGTTAGTAATATGCGCCTATAGGTGAGTACATAACGCACATACACTCTGCTTATTACACACACAGGGATGCGCAGCAGCACGCAAATATTTTTAAATATAAAAAATAAAAGGATTTTTCTCTGGAGAAGCAAGTCTTTCTGCTCGCAAATTCCTCCATATAAATAGCGAATCCGCCATGGTGCAAGCGCAACTGGCTTTTAAAGGGATTGGGAGATGAGACTCTGATTGGTTTATTGAATGTTATGCCCAAAACACACCCATGACTCACTAAGAGACTAGGTACAACCCTTTTGGACCATGTGCCTGGCGTACCTACCGTTTTTTACCGTCGTTAAAATAGCAAAAGTGGATTCGGACACGCCCCAAGTGCACCTGTGCCATGTGCTTCAGACCATGCACTCAGATCGTTAAAATAGGGCCCTAAGGTCCATTAGTCTAATTACTTTCTCAACCTTCTCTCTGCTCACAAGCTCATTGAATAGGCAAAATTAATCACCAGCATGCAACTGAATGCTAATACAATGTAAATGGGTGTGCTATAAAACCATTTTTGTATTAATATCCATTTCTGTTGGAATGGCAAAACTATTTGTATTTGTATGCGGGGAGAATAGAAAGCGGTGAAGTGAATTTAAACATTTTAATTTTTTTAAGTCACTTATGCTCACCAAGGCTACATTTATTTAACTACAAATACAGTAAAAAAACTGAAATATTGTGAACAATTATTACAATTATTACAATAACAATACAATAATTTTAAAATGTAATTTATTTACTGTGAAGACAAAGCTGAATTTTCAGCAGCCATTACATTAGTCTTCAGTGTCACATGATCCTTCAGAAATCATTTTAAAATGCTGAACGGGGGTCAAGAGTTGAATCCTGTGAAACAACTACTGTTGTGTCTGAGCCGATTAACTCAAGTTTGTAAGTATGCTTTGTAGTCTGTCTTACAAGACAAGTGATTCAAAGACACAAATATGCTTTGTTCTCTATTTGCATGTGCTCCATTGTTGTGTGAGAAAGAATAGAATGTGTCTAAAATGTGATTACATGCATTATGTGCATAGAGATGTAAAGCTAAAAACAGAACACGTATAACTTCGAGACTACCACCTCAACTTTTTTAGATATTGAAAGACAGACGTGCCAAGAATTATAGAACATTTAACAGCACATCCCCTGATCTGAATGCAGTGTAACAAATTCAATACTATGAAAAATAATATGTAATATGGATTCAGTTTATTATGTTTTTCTAAATGTACTGTTGGTAATAAAATTGACAAATCAGATAGGAGCAATGAGGGTGTCTGTCTTGCAAGCAGGGGAGTTTTTATTTTATATTACTGACATTTTGTCATCCTTTGTGTGCTTACAAATAAGCTATTCAACTTCAGGCACAGCCGACTAGTACACTTTGAAGTGATTTAAAAGATGTGTGTGGTAATGACAGGGGATAGAGAAGAAAACTCACCATAGATCCTGGGGGTCCATCCTGACCAAGTTCTCCTGGAATACCTTGCAATCCCTGAGGTTTGAGAAACCAACCAAGAACTTAAAAGCCTGTGTGTACCAGTGTTTTCTGCTACCAGTACTCTTCTCGCCTACTGCATTTTACTGGAGTCATTTATAGCTGGTAGGGTGCAAATTAAACTTTGACAAGCTGCACAAAACACTGGTGCCCACTAAATTCCTGGAAAGGCTGTCTTTGTTTGAATAACCTCTTTATGATTTCATAAAAAGCATAGCCCATCCTCTATAAAATGTGATCATCATTTTTTATTTGATCTGCACTGGGAGCTCAGTCTGTTGGATTCATGACAACAATCTGCATTATAGAGCTCCATTCACTGCCAAAAACATCTCATTAATGGTAAATAAATTATGTTAGAGGTGCTCAATATGAAAGCTTAGCAGAGATAACTAAATAAACTGTTTCTGCACAGTAGCTAAAGACTACATTACTGAATTTATAAATACCAATATAGAATTTTAAACCATTTGTAGGTGGGATATTAATGTAAAGAGTTCTGAACCCACCATTAGTCCTTTATTTCCCGCATTACCCACAAGGCCTTGCAGTCCCTGGAGCACAAGAAAGAACAATGAGAATCAATTTGAACTTTTACAGTCTCAACATCAAAAATAATCTGTTGAAGTACCTGTTCATACTTACTATTTAGTTATTGCAACAATAGACAAGATGCATTTGTATTTATTATAATACTCTATTCTACTACTAAATTCTAGTACATTATATTACGTGTTATAAGTTAATTTAAGGGATATGAATATAAGTTCATCAATGATTCAAAAAGTAGAATTAAGACTAGAATAAAATCTAAAACTAGAACCCATAATATAATGTTTTCATGTTTTCTCACAGTAGCCTTCTAGCTTATATTTTTATTGATGTAAAGATGCATAAACGGTATCTTTTTTACAGTTATCATGGTATTAGAATATAGAATGGGAACCTGTGTACCAGGCTTTCCTTCAGCTCCAACAGGTCCAGGTGGGCCAGGTAAACCCTGCAATAAACACCGTCAACACTGACATCATCAACGTTCTACACAGAAGCTTAATAATGGAGAGGTAAGGATTTCCACTACTCTCAGCTTTTGTGTATGGACACTTACAGGAAGTCCAGGCATGCCAGTGTGACCCTCTGCCCTGTTCGTCCCTGAAAATGTATTGAGACTTCATTAAAAACAATATCAAACAGCTCAACTAGATGATTGTTTTTCCTATTTGTAATACCTTAAAGCTTATGACCATAGTAAACTACCTTTCCAATGTTTGGGGTCAGTAGCTATTCTTATGCTCACTGCATTTATATGATACAAAATACAGTAAAAACTGTCATATGAGAAACATTATTATAATTTAAAATAACTGTTTTCTATTTTAATATATAAAATGTAATCTATTCCTATGACACAGCTGACTTTTCAGCATCATTATTAACATCAGTGTCACAAGATCCTTCAGAAATCATTCTGATCATACTGACTCTTAATATTATCATCATCATCATTGTTGCTAAATAATTAGTATACAATTATTTAAAAGAAATCTTACTGAGCTCTAGCTTACATGACAGTATATGATAATATACCATAGTGTACTACATAAGTGTATTACCTTTAGGCCTCTAGGACCAGCCTTTCCAGGAAGGCCTTCGGGACCTCTGCTCCCCTTCAGTAAAATGGACATTTCACGTTAGAAACTGAGAATATTACACTCAAGGAGTTTATAATTTGATACACTGTAAATCCTAATGCCTATAGTACAGAGCAACTCTGACCTTTGACCCTCCTTGCCCACTTTGCCATGTGGACCAGCCTCTCCAGCCTCTCCCTATGTGTGAGAGGAAATTGTGTTATGACAATTAAGACTAACTGTGGGCAGGCAAACAAACTAAAAACAAATGTGTCTATTAGTGAAGCAATATTAGTGTAACTTATACCTGAATACCCAGTAGTCCTTGCAGACCTCTGATGCCTGGGAAACCAGGAAAGCCCATTGGTCCCTCCTCACCTTGAATGCCCTGAAACCCTGGGGCTCCTCTAGCACCCTGGGAGGAAAATAATATTTTCAACAAGTGGCATCTGTTATCATGAGGGAAGCAACCTACAGTAGTACAATGTACAATGCAGACTTTATATATACTTTAATTCATATTTAAATGTTTACTTTGTTTCCTTTAGGTCCAAAGTCTCCTGGTCTCCATCAGGTCCTCTGTTACCCTTTAAAAGAGAGTAAAGCTATTAGAGCCAAAATAAAAACTCAGAGTAAAGACAGGTTAACATAGAGATGGCATGAGCTTACTTTGATTCCAGTAAAACCTTTTGGACCTTGTGTTCCTAACAAGCCCTAAAATGAAGAAAACATAAGACTCAGAATGTCTAATTAACCAGTACATGTAAGAAACAGGAAATTACCTTGGTTACATCTGAACGACACAATTACAAAAATACATTGGGATATATTTTATATTTGTATATATGTTTTATATACTGTATGTATTTTTGTATATGGGATGATTGGCTTTACCATTAATCCTTCAAATCCTGGCTCCCCTCTGAGGCCCATTGGCCCTGCAGGTCCCTGTAAATGAACAGTGAATACATTTATAATGTTACAATTTTCTTTTTAAATAAATGCTGTTTTTGATCTTCTTATTCAACATGGTTTCCTTGCAACATTGATAATAATAGAAATGTTACTTCAGCACCAAATCAGATTATTAGAATGATTTCTGAAGGATCATGTGGCACTGAAGACTGGAGTAATGATGCTGAAAAATCAATTTTGCCATCATAGAAATAAACTAAAATAGTTTCACAATATTACATTTTGACTGTATTTTTTAACAAATAAATGCAGCCTTGGTGAGCATAAGAGACTTGGGTTACACTTTATTATTTTTAATAATTTGTTACACTGTAATTATACATTTAAGTACTGAGTAATATTAATTAACTACAAGTACTTACTATAGGGTTAGGATTAGGGTTTGGTTTGGTTTAGGGTTAACTGCATGTAATTATGCAAAATATATAGTTATATATGTAACAATTACACAGTAAAATAAAGTGTTACCAAGACTTGTTTCAAAAGCATGAGAAGAAAAAATCAACTTTTGAATGGTAGTGGACGTGTTCAGATTAAATATCTTGGTAGAATATTTAACAGCATGCATTACTGCATTAGGAAGATCAAAGTAATTTAAAGAAACATATTTCACTCTGTGAGAAAAGAATACTTACAGGCTCTCCTTTAGGACCAGGTAAACCCTCTCGGCCTGACAGACCCTAGTGGAGAAACATATGAATGCAATAATATGGATCATGTTCAACAAATATATTGTTTGACAGAGCCTGTCACAGGCTAGTCACTTAGTGTGCATATATTAGCAGGCAGATACCTATATACAACAAAATAAACCTCCAAGACCACCATCTCATAATATTTATAGAAGACATTCACCTGTGGACCCCTGGGCCCTGGAGGCCCAATCTGTCCCTCTAATCCCTGGGGACCCTAATAAATGACATGTATGTTATGTAGAGACCATTTATCAGCAACATTACGCTATCCCAAATAATAAATAGCATACCTGTGGCCCCAGAAGACCAACAGCTCCTGGAGGCCCAGGCTCCCCCTAGAAAATAAAACAGAAATTGTTAGTATGTCATGGATTGACATAATTGAGTGGAACAGTATAAAACAGCCAAAACACTTACACGCGACCCATTAGGCCCCTGGGCACCAACCACACCTGTCCAACCAGGAGCTCCCTGCAAACATTTAAATAAACTGAGAACTGAAAATGGACAAATCATATATGAAAAGTAAGATAAAATATAGTGTAATGACCAAGAAAGTAATTTATTTTAAACTTGAATCAGGCATAACATTATGACCTAATACTGTGTTGTTCCCCCTTTTGCTGCCAAAACAGTCCTGGCCCATCGAGGCATGGACTCCACTAGACCCTTGAAGGTGTGCTGTGGTATCTGGCATCTAAGATGTTAGCAGCAAATTCTTTAAGTCCTGTAAGTTGCGAGGTGGGGCCTCCATGAATCGGACTTGTTTGTTCAGCACATCCCAGATACTCGATTGGATCTGGGGAATTTGGAGGCCAAGTCAACACCTCAAATTCATTGTTGTGCTCCTCAAACCATTCCTGAACCATTTTTGCTTTGTGGTGGGGTGCATTATTCTGCTGAAAGAGGCCACAGCCAACAAGAAATACCGTTTCCATGAAAGGGTGTACATGGTCTGCAACAATGCTTAGGTAGGTGGTTTGTGTCAAAGTAACATCCACATGGATGGCAGGACCCAAGGTTTCCCAGCAGAAGATTGCCCAAAGCATCACACTGCCTCCGCCGGCTTGCCTTCTTCCCATAGTGCATCCTGGTGCCATGTGTTCCCCAGGTAAGTGACGCACACGCAACCGGCCATCCACGTGATGTAAAAGAAAATGTGATTCATCAGACCAGGCCTCCTTTTTACATTGCTCTGTGGTCCAGTTCTGATGCTCACAACAATGCATGCTGTTTGTGCTTTTTCGGTGGTGGACAGGGGTCAACATGGGCACCCTGACTGGTCTGCGGCTATGCAGCCCCATACGCAACAAACTGCGATGCACTATGTATTCTGACACCTTTCTATCAGAACCAGCATTAACTTCTTGAGCAATTTGAGCTATAGTAGCTTGTCTGTTAGATCAGACCACACGGGCCAGCCTTCGCTCCCCACGTGCATCAATGAGCCTTGGTTTTGAGGACAAAATGTTCATTTGCTGCCTAATATATTCCACCTACTAACAGGTGCTGTGATAAAGAGATAATCAGCGTTATTCACTTCACCATCATAATGTTATGCCTGACCGGTGTAATGCACCAATGCAATGGTGGTTTAGTCAATACATACTGAGTCATACCGACAGTTTGTGATATTCTGTATTACTTACAGGTGCACCTGGAAGACCTGGTGGTCCATCCATCCCATCATCCCCCTGTAAACGGTAACAATAACAGATAACTATAACTACATGTATCTAGAGCATCAACTTTGTGCATTTGTGCTTGTGAATTTGATAAACAAATGTTGAGCATTTAGTGCATCATAGTCATCTTGTCTTCACTTACATCTGGCCCTGGATGCCCTTCAGGGCCCTCCATCCCTCTCATGCCTTGTGGACCCTGAAGAAAAAACAAAATACAATCAGACAAGATGCAGAAAAGGAATATTAGGTTTATATTGCTATCATAACTATGTACATTTAAATGACAAAGCCAGATCTTGTTTAAAAATCAAGTATAAAGATAAATCTTGTTTATTTTGTTCATTCATAGCTACAATGAATGATGCTACAGTCATAGTTAAATAACTTACAGGAGGGCCGACAGGACCAGGAGAGCCAGGTGCTCCTTTTGAACCCTGTAAATGTGAACCACAGGTTAAATATTTCATAAACACTTAAATTTTCCAGAACGATTCAACTGTAGATTATAAAAATATATAAATGAAGCACCTATTAAATAGTTCTTTGCCTGGCCACTAGATGGCAATATATATAAACAATGCACCATATAAAATAGGGTGCTGGCATTTATTTTATAGACTATTGTTTTAATGATGGCTTACTTTCTCACCGGCTTTTCCCATATCTCCACATGGACCCTCTGGTCCAATAATGCCCTGCAAAAAATGTATGTGTTAGTTCTTAGGTAAAAAAGTGCTGTGTTCAAGGGGGTACAAATAATAGTTCACCATGGGATTCTACAACATTTTAGTTACCACCTTCAATTTCGTCTCACCTCCTCTCCTTTCTCTCCAGGTGAGCCTGATTCACCTTTATAGCCTAGAGGACCCTGTGTTTTAGAATTTAAAACTGAATTTTAAAACGGTTGTGTTAATCAGAAAACATCACACTTTTAACAACAATTAAAACACTTAAAGGTCAGGGTAAAATATGTTGCTTATTTCTACCAAAATGAAGCAGTTTGGAGTGTTACAAGAGTCAATTGTGTATGGTGTAATGTGTAACATGGTTACTTGACCTTTGGTCCTGGAATCCCTGGAGACCCCTGAGGCCCGTCAGTCCGTTTTCCCATCCTTTCCAAAGACTCCTGCTCTTCCAACCACACCTTTGGGTCCATGGTCACCCTGCAGAATATAACAGATTAAATCATTATAAGTGAGAAAAATACATGTGACTCATAATAGCATGAACTAATACTGTTAACTGTGGCTACATTATGTAATGTCTAAAACTTTCCGTGCTGTTTGCTTACAGTTGGTCTACAGATACCAAATTTACTCTTGGAGAATGTATGGATGGACGCTATACACGTTGGTTTTCTGACCTACAGTTAAATGACATCTAAATACGTATATCAGAATGGTGAAGGGATTTAAAAGTAATTTAAAGCCACAGTATGTAATTTTTCACCGCTAGAGGTCACTTATTCAAAGCAAAGGTGTAGCTTGATGACGCCTGGATTTCTCGTAGCTTTTATTATGCTGCAGGCGACCGCTTCCACTTTTCCGTCATGCATATGAGGGGCAATGCAGCTGTGTTTTATCATATTAGATACATTTGAGTGTGTTGAAAGTTTTGTTATAATGCTTCTCTGTGCGTCCACTCGGTGGCTACTATGAGACACCTGTTGTACACGATATTAGACATGGTAAAACATGGTACTCGCGGTAAATCAAGAAAATGAGATTTAAACAATAAGATGTGTTGAGCTATATAACAATGATTCGTTTTCTGTGGATGAATGTATCCAAACAGTTGGATCACCTGTCTAATAAAACACATAATATATTAAAGCGTGTTTCCATGGTTTCTACTAAATAAAACCGGAAAACGAGGGTAACATGGTGTCATTATGATGTCATTGATAGGCGGCGCATAGACACGGCCTGTGTCTTGGTTAAATGGCTTATTTCTCTGGATTTAAACATTATTGGAAACATTTGGGATAACGCAAGTAAACAAGTCAACAAAATATATAACACTGCTCTAGTGGTTTTGTTTTAATCCAAAGATCTTACATATTGTGCCTTTAAAGTGATAGTTTCTTGTTAATATGAACACAGTAGATTAGGTCTTGTGAATACAAATAGGCAGGACTTAAAAACAGGTATAAAAGTCAAAATATCTGACCTGTGCATTAGGCCTTGCAATGTAAATGCAGCCAAATAAACCTGGGATTGATTTTCTGACCTTAGTTGATGGTTTTTATTAATATGAAATTTTATTCAGCTAGCTCTTACGAAGCAGGAACACTACCTGGAGGCATCCATCAGATCCAAGCTTTCAGAGTGATAGTTAAGTGAATTGTAGCCAGACTGAAAATGAGTTGAAAAGGTCTGTCTGTCTGTCTAATTCCAATTTCACTTTATTCTTGGAATCTCTTCCAAAAATTGTATCGCATCCCACATCGTTTTCTGTCTCACATCAATACAAATCTACATCAAGTAAAAACACAATACAATAAACACCACTTGATACAAAAACAACATATAAGTAAATACACAACCAGCCGCAGTGCATTGATTTAGTCCTACTTAGACCCCCAATTCTACTGATGAGCAAAAGATTTCCGTAACCTGTTCATTCTAGCATATGCTACTTCTGTTTGATGGCAAAAGTTGATATTTCAGGATCAGACATCATATTACCTGTCAGGGACAAAAACATTTTTTTCGTATACAAATCATGTAAACTTGGCTCAAGCATTTGGCCCACAATCTTAGAACAAATAAATAGCAGCCTAGCCAGTCGAGCATTGAGTTGAACAGAGAGACAGCTATACCATGCACATATTCCATATTGTACAAAAATTCCAAGTGAATTCCTCTCGCACCCCTCCACTACTCTATCCATACAACACTGATATATACTGGAATCATCTTCAATCCCTAATAAAGACAACAGCACAGTATCATCTGAGAACTTCAATGCATGCTTTTACAATATCCGTTTTACAATCGTCTGTATAAAGGAGTAAAAGGAAAGGTGAGCTCATACAACCCTGAGATGCTCCTAAGTAAGGCTGCGTTTACACTGCAAGTCTTAATGCACAGATACAATCTTTTGACCATATCCAATTTTTGGCCCACTTGTTTACATTCACTTTAGACACGACTGGTATCCGATATCTGTGTTTACATTAGTTTCCGCCCAAAATGATTGTAGCTGATTGCTTTACTATGCACATAGTGGACCCTCTGGTTTTAAATGGCCGTGCTATTAAAATTATTGATATAATTCATGTCAGGTGGCCATGATTATTTGTCAGTATGGACAAGATAACAGCTGTCATGGATGTTTTGCAGCACAAAATCTGACTGAAGAGATATAAACCGGAAAATAATGGAATTTATCTACAGCTCATTAATGAAATAAATTAAATAAAGTAAGATTTTTTTTTTATTAATTCGAATGAATTAACGGGAGAGAGAGAGAGAGAGAGAGAGGAGAGAGAGTAGCCTATAATAGTGAAGCTTGTTGGTTTAATTACAGCAAAGTTATCACCTCATTGTTGAGAAATATAATGTAGCTTTCAGTAATGAAGCTATTTTATTTATAAAACTTTACGGGAAGAGAGTTGAAAACAAATCTGTGAGCTTGAGCACATACAGGCAACGCCTGCTTCATAATACAACATTAAAAAGCTATCTTTGTGGGCAAATGTGTCGCCTCGCCTTGTGGTGGCTTGGAATCCAAAGGGAATCGGATATACGTGTTTAGATGTAGGTCAGATGTCCCGATATCGGATATGTACCCGATTCCCACATTTGGAAGTGGCTCAGATCGGATGTGAAAAAAAAAACAATTTCATGCGGATGTTTGTGTTTACACGTGTGCAACAAATCTATCTATCTATCTATCTATCTATCTATCTATCTATCTATCTATCTATCTATCTATCTATCTATTCATCTATCTATCTATCTATCTATCTATCTATCTATCTATCTATCTATCTGTCTATCTATCTATCTATCTATCTATCTATCTATCTATCTATCTATCTATCTATCTATCTATCTATCTATCTATCTATCTATCTATCTATCCATCCATCCATCCATCCATCCATCCATCCATCCATCCACTTCCCATAGCGGTGCACTCTACTTCATTAAATGCTAACAGAAGCTCAGTTCAGCAGTAATTTATGCAAGGGCATTGGGAAGCACAAATGTGACGTGTCAGTCACAAACCGCAATGGGGAATGCAGATACAAGGGCCATTGTTTACATCTGTGGTTAAATCTCAGTAATGATTGGGTGGGGTAGTGTGTGTAATAACTCCCACAGAGTTCAATAAAAAGGCAGCTAATTAATTGCCACTAATTTGAGGTGACATGATGTCTTGCTCTGACAAAAAAAGAAGCAAATATTAGTCTATTTACAAATACAACTCTCTTGACAGACTTTCTTATTACAAATACAATAACATTATAATTAAAGACAACAACATTTTAGTGCACAAATGGTTTACAATTGGTAGGTTAATAGTTTCACGATAGCAGTAGATGAAAAATGATGCTCTTCTTAGTAAGCACCACTAAAAATGAGAATGATTACACTATTGGTTATTACCATGTCTCCCATACGTCCTGGACGTCCTCGTTCACCTGGCTCCCCAGGTGGCCCCTAGTGGAGGGAGAGAGAGAGAGAGAGAGAGAGAGAGAGAGAGAGAGAGAGAGAGAGAGAGAGAGAGAGAGAGAGAGAGAGAGAGAGAGAGAGAGAGAGAGAGAACGAAAGAGCATGATTTAGCAGAGCAGGTGTTGTCATCTGAGATCAGGAAGTTCTGAGCTACATAACACAGGTGTCACTAAGCCTCATCAAAGTCTAATTAAAACAGCTGGTACACACAGACAGGATCTGCCTCACCTGCAGCCCAGGTTTTCCCATTTCTCCTTCCGGACCAGGCGGACCTTGCACTCTCTACAAGCTCACAGGAAATAGAACAGTGTCAGGGATATTCCATGTTCAGAAACATAACAAATCATGCAAAGATGTGATATATACTTACAGGCCAACCTGCACGGAGAAGATGGTAGAACGATGTTTGCTGGAAGAGAGCGTGAGAGAAAATATTTCATTTATTTGATCCATCACATAGCTATACATGTTTATCACATCATCAATAATCACAGCTGATATTAAAGCATTATCTTATACTTTATAAAGCTAAACCTACAGAACCTCCAGAGCTCTGGTTTATCCTAAGCAGTGGTGTGCACAAGGAGGGGGTGAAAGTGCCCCCGCGAACGCAATTTATAATTTCTAACGGAGGCGATTTAACCAACACACCCGCAACATGAAAAAAAACTTTCGCCTACGTCCAGCGTGACTTTTCCAATGGGAATAAGTAATGCCTTGTATGTCCCAGACCAGCACAAGACAAACAATTGCAGTTAAAAAGTATATAATTATTTTTTTTGAAAATGACCGATGGTTTCACTAGATGAGACCCTATTCCTCGTCTGGGATCGTGCAGAGCCCTTTGAAGCACTTCAAAGCCCTTTGAAACTGCATGGATTTGGACCTTCAACATTTTGGTTGCCATTGAAATACATTGTATGGAGAAAAATCCTGAAATGTTTTCCTCAAAAAACTTAATTTCTTTTCCACTGAAGAAAGAAAGACATGAACATCTTGGATGGCATTGGGGTGAGTAAATGATCAGTTATATTTTTAACTCATCCTTTAATGAAGGCAAAAGCCATAACCATGCTATTCTGGTCTTACTAAAGCTTTAATGATCCATTCTCATCCAACCAGACTCCAGACTTAAAAGCTGCCCTGTAAACTACAAAGGCGTTCACAAAGGCAGCATTTTGCACACAGGGACATGGATACCAAAATAAGCTACAAGGTCACATGCTGCTTTTAATTAGACCACGCTTGAAAAAGGTTTCGGTTATCACAAAGGAGATGCGTTTGGAGATACCGAGCTGGAAACTGACAGGAAGGGTGAGACTGATTGATTGTGTTGAGGTGACCTTCTTCTGGGCTTGAGCAAAGGGGTTATCCCTTCTGCTTTTCCTTTCAGTTACAGGAACAACTTATGACCTCATGCGCGCAGTAAGAGAAGAAAAAGCCCTTGCACTCAGCTGGATTGCTGGATGTACAGTGCGGGATGGTTCAAAGGTTGTAAGAAACAAATACCCTATTACAGCAACAAGAGAGAATTCCTTCCTCTTTCTCTCTCTTTCTCTGAGGGCATCTTTATTCAATCATGGCTGTGGTGTTCCTCTGAGCTATTGCACAAGATACAGCTGTGCACTGACAGCCACTTTAAAGGGATGAGGAATGAAACAGGGAGACTACAGACAGGGACAGAGCTTGTAAAAGAAGAAACCTAAAAAAGAAGAGGAGAAAACTCACCTGAAATGCAGCCCATTCCTCAGGTGTGTTTCTCCACAGGTAGAAGGTGGGCAGCCCAGGTGGCCCAGGAGGTCCTGGGAATCCACGGCGACCTGAACGGCCCTTAAGCCCAATGGCACCCTAGAAAACATCACAACAATAAGGGCTGCATCACCAAAAAACTTCAACAAATCTCAAACCTGATGAAAGCTCAACTGTTGGGATGAAAAACAATAGTCCATTACACATCTGCATTGTATAAACAGGCAAATGGCACATATTGTAAAACAGCACTGTACATAATATATCAGGGGCCGTTTCAGAAAGGAGGTTAAGTGAAAACTCTGATTATGTTAATCCTGAAATGAGGGGAACTCTGGGTTTTCTGTTTCAGAATGGGAGGTATGTTAAACCAGAAAAGCAGGGTAAGTCAAGCCTGTTTCTGAAAGAGAGGTAACTTATACTCAGAGTCGGTTACCACAGTAACTTACTTCTGTGAACCTAACCTGGTCTGGAGCAGGTTTTCTTCGATAAACCCAGAGTTTCTTTCCCTCTTTAAAGTGCCAGCGGTGTTTAAATACTTCATTCATTCATTCATGCTGCATGAGTATTCATGAGTATTTTTCTTACCCTATTGGCAGATAATTAGCAAAATAAGAAAAATGCCTAGCTTTTACAAGTAATTTTTTTATATATTTTTTTTTAACTTATGTAGGAAAATGCACATTGATTTAAGAATCTTTAAATATTTTGACTGGAAATTACAAGACAAAAGAAAAGCATTTTTTGCAGTGCAGTGCATCCATCCACTGTGAATATTTTCATCAAGAGGACAGTCAAAATGACAAAAATAGCATCCTGTAGATGAGGAGGCTGCAATAATTTGAAGGAGTTACATTCAGCAGAGGATTTTTTTGCTTGCTATATCCACATGCATATTTATTTGAACAGTACCATTTTTTTAATGATAGTTTTCTATATAATATCAGGAATGCAGAGCATATTAGTAAGGTCGCTGCATGCAGATTGGTAAGGAAAGGTTGCCTCACTCTCACGTGAGCTCTTTCTGAATATGTTTGTGTGGTTTCCTGGGCACAAACCCATGAGAGCCTCAAAGAGGAGTTTCACAGGACTGCAGGTCAGTGGTGTAGAAATCAGGTTAAATGATGTTCACTTGATATATTTTTGCAACCTCTAGAAGAAACCTAATAATTAGAATTTCCTTTAGGATTTCCAGTGTGGTTGGATGCATTGGTACGCATATTCCCATCATCGCACCTTTCAAATGAAACAGATTACTATATGGAATGGAAGAATACCAGAAGGAAGGGTAGTCTGAAATATATGCCATACACTACAGGTGTTAAATAAACACAAAGTATTCACAATTTATTTGGTCATCTTATTTTGCTGAATACAAAAGCAAGCAACAGTTCTTTTTTTTCTATATTCTTCTCATCTCCTCTTCATCTGTCAGTGCTGGTGTTTTGCGAGCCTCTTCCTTCTTACTGTTGGTCAAATGTTCATTTTATTACCCTAATTCAGAAATGTAACAGGTTGGATTAGAGAACATTATGTGAAAAGAGTATTAGACTATAAGGAAAAGCTTCTGCACATTGAAAAAGACTCTGAATGATATTTAATTCATATGTCAAATGTTTGTAAAGTCATGAATCCTACATCCATGAACCTTTTATGCTTAAAGCTTTACCTTATTAAATTATATTTTTATACTTAATTTTTAGCTGCTACCACATTCTTTTTTCTTCTTTTTTTGCCCATGGGATACCATGAAAATGAATATTAGTTCAATAACTTGCCGTTCTGCCAGTTTTCACCTCAGTGATATTATAACAATGATTAAGAATTAAACTTACGCTTTACTCGGAAGTATGCGGACGTCTTTTTGTTTGGTGCTGTTGCCATGATGAATCGTTATTTCGAGCGCCATTGATCATGGCTTTTCATAGTCAAGGTGCACACATTTAACTCAGAGTCAGTCTACTCAGAGTTGATTGAACTACCTCAATTCAGCTGTTCTGAAACCCAAAACTCAGAGTTTCCCATCTCAGGGTAAGTCAATTCAGAGTTCAAGTTTAAACTCAGAGTTGGTTGAACCTCCTTATTGAAACAGACCCCAGGGCTGTGTTTCTAAAAAATCATTGTGAGCTAAGTTGATCAGAGAGACCATTGGTGGCAATTTAGGTTCACAGTGTTTTTGGGAAACGACCCCAGATCAGTTTAGACACCATCAAATAACTGATAAATGATTACATTTGTCTCTCAAGTTTTGTAATTACATTTTCTTTTCCAAATGTAAATACCAGTGCCTGCAATTACACTATTGTTCAAAAGTTTAGGGTCAATAAAACAATTTATTTGTAAAGAAATTAATACTTTTATTCAGGAGGATTCATTAAGCGATCAAAAATAACAGTAAAGACACATATAATGTTACATAAGATTTCTATTTCCTTTAAACGTTCTATTCATCAAAGAATCCTGAAAAAATGTATCATGATGTTCACAAAAATATTACGCAACTATTTTCAACATTGATAATAAGAAATGTTACTTCAGCAGGAAATCAGCATATTAAAATGATTTGAAGGATCATGTGACACTAAAGACTAGAGTAATGGCTTGCTGAAAATTAAGCTTTGCCATCACAGGAATGTTTAAAATATATTAAAACTGTTATAAATACTTAAAAATATTACAGTTTTTACTGTATTTGCAGTAATATACTGTAAATGCATCCATGATGTGCATAAATGACTTCTTATAGAACCCAAACATATGAATGGTAGTGTACATAGTGTTAAAGTTTTAGATAAACTAAAGTCATGACACTTAAAACATCTTGTGCATGTTTAGATCTTTAGAGAGATTTATGAAAGAATAGTCACAGTTTGCATATATTACAATTATTTCATCACCGTTGGTTTGATTTTGAATGCCGAATTGATTAACATTCTGTCAATGGGAGATTTTTAAACTTTAAATGTTACGTAAAAGAAAAAAAAGTGAAAGAAATAGAACAAGAAGCTGAAGAAAAAGAATGAAATTAAATTGATCTGAAATTAATTGATCTGTGACTTTAAAGAAATACTGTGTATTTGGCATTTGGACTTCTGTATGGAGACTGAACATAAGAGAGTAGTCTTTTGAAGTGACAAAGGTCATAAAGGACACAAGGGGTCAGCCGGTCATGACCACAGGCATGTGAACCTTCCATGAACTTTAGTGGTGAAGCACTCTGACCTCAGCTTGCCTTCATTCATCCTGAGAGATTGACTCTGACTAATTTCTCATTAGTAAAAACAAAGATTATCATACCTTATCACCTTTGGCTCCTGGATAGCCAACACTCCCAGGACATCCCTAGGAGGAGGAAAGAAATAAACCTTGAATATACAAAGCCACAGAGTGTGAACAAAATAAAACATGTGGCTTTCATTTTTTTTTTTTTTTACAGCAAAGAAAGCATGTTTAAATGAAAAAAAAAGTTTATAGCTAGTAGAAAGAAGTAAACAAACAATAAACAATTTTCCTAGTTGTCTTGTTCTGAACAAACAAAACATTCAGAGTTCAGAGGTCAGACAAGCTAATAAAATCCATTAACTGAGTGGTACTCTGACCAGGTAATAAAAGCACATTGTTAAACATAAACCTAACTTTTTAACCATTACAAAGCCCAATTGAAAAGCTTCCTGAAAGATTAATTTGTTACATTTATATAGCGCTTTTCTAGGCACTCAAAGTGCTTTACATATAGAAGGGCTTAATCTCCTCAACCACCACCAATGTGCAGCATCCACCTGGATGATAATGCAATGCAGCCATATATATATATATATATATATATATATATATATATATATATATATATATATATATATATATATATATATATATATATATATATATGGGGATGATTGTAAGGCCATGATGGACAGGGGCCAATGGGCAAATTTTTAATGGGATTTTTAATGACCACAGAGAGTCAGGACTCGGTTTTAACGTCTCATCCAAAGGACGGATGACAAGATGCCATTTTGAAACAAAACCATTCACATAGAGTACAAACTTTTATCACTGAACGGTACTAAGCGGTTTATGACAAGCTTTCATTATCTGACAAAATCAAAACAATTGATTTTGCCTCAAAAAATAATTAAATAAATAAAAAAATATAAATACTGGACTGTCGTTACTGGACCAACATTTAAATACTTTTATAGTATTTATTAAAATGTGGAATTAGCTTTTATTTTTATATTTCCAATTTTCATTTTTGTTATACGACTTTAATTTTTTTTTTTTTTTAATAAGTTCTATATAGCTTTAATTTATTTTTCTTTCCGTTTTAGTTTTACTAATTTTAATTTTTAGTTCTGGCATTATTAACTCATCCTCAAGTTGTTCCAAACCTGTATAAATGTCTATGTTTTGTTGAACACAAAGAAGATATTTTGAAGAATGTTTGTAACCAAACAGTTGTCAGGCACCATTGACTTCCATAGTAGGGAAAAAAATATGGAAGTCAATGGTGTCCTACAACTGTTTGGTTAACATTCTTCAAAATATCTTCTTTGTTTTCAACAAAACATAGACATTTATACAGGCTTGGAACAACTTGAGGATGAGTAAATGATGACAGAATTTTAATTTATGGGTGAACTATCCTTCAATAGTTTTACTTAACAATAACAACACTACATTGCAGTAAAATATTTTAGACTCAAGTGAAGGGGTTCATAAACACTTAGCTTCAATAAGAACAGGGCAGGCCTTAACTCCTTAGAATGATAAAATAAGGTCCTTATTTAGCATATGGCTAAAAGCTTGACCCTTACCAAGTCAGAAATGCAGGGTATGATAGCAATAGAGAGGTGAAACAGTAATTACTGCATCTCTACTGCATTTTGCTCCCAGGCAGTGACGTGTCCTCTTAATGCTTTCAGCCAACTGGTATAAATCAACCCTTCATAAACTAATGGAGGCCTTTTACAGTGCCTGTGCCACTGGAGCTCAGCCAAAAGCTTCCAGATGGCACCACGTCTGGGTTTACTTCTGTTAGGCCCAGTCACTTGTAAAGCCAGGTGAACGTTGCATATTGATTCAACCATGCAGATGGGCTTGTTCCTCCTACATCCAGTTACAGAGAGCCAGATGAATCTAAGGCGTGCCAGTGAGAATAATTGAAATATACATCTATAACATCAAAGTCTTAATAATTCTCTTCTTAATAATTTTCCTCTTGTAATTTCTGAATCATACCTGGTTCTCTGGCTTCTGCAGATTGTGGCAGACATTTTCTATTCTATTTATTGTGTAAAAGCTGCACATGCCTCGACTGATGTATCTGCTACAGCAACTGATTTCAGCTGTTGTGTCCATTTCCTTTTAGATAGACTGGTTTCACATAATTCTTTAAATGTTAACAGAATGACATAAGACCAACAATTTCTGCAAGATACACCGATCAGGCATAAGGTGCAGTGAATAACACTGATAACTTCATCATGGCACCTGTTAGTGAGTGGGATATATTAGGCAGCAAGTGCACATTTTGTCCTCAAAGTTTGACAAGGAATTTGACAAGGGCCAAATTGTGATGGCTAGACGACTGGGTCAGAGCATCTCCAAAACTACAGCTCTTGTGGGGTGTTCCCAGTCTGCAGAGGTCAGTATCTATCAAAAATGGTCCAAGGAAAGAACAGTGGTGAACCGAATGACAGGGTCATGGGCTGCCAAGGCTCATTGATGCACGTGGGGAGCGAAGGCTGGCCTGTGTGTGGTCTGATCAAACAGACGAGCTACTGTAGCTCAAATTGCTCAAGAAGTTAATGCTGGTTCTGATAGAAAGGTGTCAGAATATACAGTGCATCACAGTTTGTTGCGTATGGGGCTGCATAGCGCAGACCAGTCAGGGTGTCTATGCTGACCCCTGTCCACCGTCAAAAGCTCCAAAAGTGGGCACATGAGCATCAGAACTGGACCACGAAGCAATGGAAGAAGGTGGCCTGGTCTGATGATGAATCACGCTTTTTTTACATCACGTGGATGGTCGTGTGCATGTGCGTTGCTTACTTGGGGAACACATGGCACCAGGATGCACTATGGGAAGAAGGCAAGCCGGCGGAGAGCAGTGTGATGCTTTGGGCAATGTTCTGCTGGGAAACCTTGGGTCCTGCCATCCATGTGGATATTACTTTGACACGCACTCACCTACCTAAACATTGTTGCATACCATGTACACCCTTTCATGGAAACCCTCTGGTGGCTGTGGCTCTTTCAGCAGGATAATGTGGCCCTGCCACAAAGCAAAAATGGTTCAGGAATAGTTTGAGGAGCACAACATAACAAGTTTGAGGTGTTGACTTGGCCTCCAAATTCCCCAGATCTTAACCCAATCGAGCATCTGTGGGATGTGCTGAACAAGTCCAATCTATGGATGCCCCACCTCGCAACTTACAGGACTTAAAGGATCTGCTGCTAACATCTTGGTGCCAGATACCACAGCACACCTTCAGGGTCTAGTGGAGTCCATGCCTCGACAGGTCAGGGGCTGCTTTGGCAGCAAAAAGGGGGACCAACATAATATTAGGAAGGTGGTCATAATGTTGTGCCTAATCGGTATATACCAATGTTATTTAGTCTTATTTATGCATTCTATGACAGCATTTATTATTTTGAATCAGCTTTTTCAAATTAGCAGTATTCATTATAATTGAACTTTTAGTAATTTTGTCATTTGTATTAGTATTTTACATTTTTTATATTTCTATTAGCTTAATAACTTATTTTGTTTAATTTAGTAAAATTATAGTTAATAGTTTACAACAACACTACTAATTTATAATGAAATTTATACTCACAGGCTCACCTCGGGGTCCCACTGGCCCCCATGGGTCCCCTGTTGGATGCGATACATATTACCATCAGAGCCACGCACAAGATCTCCATGCCTGCCTGCAAGTATAACTGGAGTCCTGGATGTTGTTCTTTCACTGCCTTTTGAGATGCCCTCCCAAGAAGTTGTGCTAACAGGGAGCCTGTGGGTGGCCCCAGATCCTCGTTTAACAAGTTGGATTCTTGATCCTCAGGACTGGAGGTGGTTTTTGGGTTTATTTCTCCACTAGATACAGTACTTCCGGTAGGCTTCTCGGTTCCTGAGCATTCAAGTTGATAATTGTGGAATCCACTGGTTTCTTTGGTGAAGCTTTGCTGAGGGTTTTTGCTTGTCAGTAGTAATGTTTTCATCTAGACGTTTAGATGTGGATTCTGGTTTTCCATCACGACTGCCTGTAGTGTCAGTTGGGAAGGTTTTGAAAGGTTTTACCACCATTTTTAGACAAGATGTTTTGGTCCACAAGGTCTGTATCCTCATCCACCTCAAACCGCATCACCTCGCCACAAAGGACAGGGCGTTTGGATCCAGTGGGCGAAATTACTATCCTGTAATGTAATCACGTCTGAGAGACCTATGAAACAAGTGCGTGTAAACTATTCAATTGCATCTGGGAGCTATATTTTCAGTATAACATGATTAATGTAGATGTAATCTCTTGTATTTCTTGTAATATCTAATTTACCATGTGAATGTTATGTGATTTGATTAAAGCTGTAATCTCTCATTTTAACACCTTGGTTGTGAAATTGCTGCTAACAGATGTTCAGGTAAATCTTTAGTGTGCAATAATTCAGGAAGATAAACAACAATCATTTAAACTATTAGAAAGCATCTTGTAGCAATCAGCAATCTCTCTACTGAGATCAAGCATCATGTGAAGATCAGATGTGCCTGAGTTACATGCAAGGCTCATACACATCTGTGCCACTCCAACAAAGGCATCCCTTCCATGTCTACATCACACTGTATAGTTAAGTGACAGTGACCACAAAATACTCACGTAAACAACATTCAATCATGCCAGTGACACACACACACACACACACACACACACACACACACACACACACACACACACACACACACACACACACACACACACACAACATTTTGAGACAAGTCAGCCAAGATTTTGGAGAAAGTAATACAAATTTTTTAATAAAATAAAAAACAACAAAGAGTGATGCTCTGGATTCCACATATGATCTGGCTTAGGTCTGAATGATGAGAAGGGAAATAGAAAAACAGCCTCTCTCTGCGATGAAATACCCACATCACGGTGTCAAAGGAAGGGGATTGTTGCTGTATATCAAAATGACAAATCATAAAATTGAAACATGTGTCCCTTTAAAATCTGCTATGATCCTGTCTAGTTGCTTTATTTGCATGAAGTCACGGCCAAGTGTTTTAGAAATGTGACTTTTGTAGGACAATACCAGCTACTTCAATTCTCTTGAGTGGCATCTGCCAGTTTAACAAAAACAGAAACTCAA